>JANRMT010049829.1:35277573-35293078 GCA_026402145.1 Polypterus bichir lapradei
CTATCTATCTATCTATCTATCTATCTATCTATCTATCTATCTATCTAGAAAATGCACATGCAATCAAAGAAGGGCTCCTTAAATCAATTTCCTGATGCAACGTAATCCAATTTAGTGACACAGCAGATTGTAGTGTATCTTACCAACACTAGGCAGAAGGCAGGAACCAGCCCAGCACAGGGCACCAATCTCTTGCTTCACATTGCCACAAATACTGATATACTCAGTGTTGTACATTGCTTGGACAAATCAGGATAAAGGGTTTTCACTAAAGTTAATTGGTGGCTGATAAATGGTGACCACATAATTGTAATGTTGCCAGGCACCAAGCATATACTTCTTTAGAACAAATGTGGGGGTGATCTTGCAACAGAAAAAGAGATGCTTAACATAAAAACTAAATACATTTATACATATTTATTGAATATTATATTATTAAAATAACATCATAATAGGAATTTTAGCACATTACAGTATTAATAAAAAGGAATAATCTGTTTTCTAATTATTCCCCTTACTAATCCTAAATGAATTAGAACAGTCTAAGCAGCAAAAAAATCTGGAGCTACTACACACTGTCGCCAGTCCTAAGGGGTAGTGATTTAGGTTGGTTTCATAACACCTTGCATTCTCTGTTAATAATTAACACAATGTAGAAGTTAATTCCAGTTTATACACATAAGCAGATATGAATATTTATATGATTTTCCACATATTTAGGTTCTAATATTTTTTTTTACCATAAATTGATTATAAAAGACAAAATTGCTCATGCATGGATGGTGGGCTTGCATTTTTAGATACTGCAACAACACCACAGAGAGTAAATGCAACACACCAAGATTATTCAGTTCATTGAGCTCATTTGGATAGCAAGTATCACTTTTGCTAGTTTTCATCTTCAATAGATTCATACATTAATAACCACACCTAGTTAGTCTAATTCAGGGTTGAGCCCATCTCTGCATTAATGAAACAAGGTATTAATCAAAACTGGATATGCACCCATCTGGGGCCAATCTACAGTTGACATTTAACCACACATAATGAGGATGTGAGGAAAAACTGGGGTAACTGACCAAAGTCCACGCAGACTTGGAGAAAAGTGCAAGTTCTATAAACTCTCTCAATCCAGGGATTTAACCCCAGTATTGGTGCTAACCGATGTGGCACCTTACTGTCATTATGAATTCAGCTCCCTAAAAGTTTCACCTATTTAACCAATTATTTATGTTGAACACTCCACAACATACATCTTGTATGTCCACTAAACAATATCACCTCCAGACAGAGGAGCAGCTTCAGCGACAGACTGCTGTCACTGTCCTGCTCCACTGACAGATTGAGGAGATCGTTCCTCCCCCACACTATGCGACTCTTCAATTCCACCCGAGGGGGTAAACGTTAACATTATTCAAAGTTATTGTCTGTTTTTACCTGCATTTTTATTACTCTTTAATTTAATATTGTTTTTGTATCAGTATGCTGCTGCTGGAGTATGTGAATTTCCCCTTGTGATGAATAAAGTATCTATCTACACCACCTTACTTTTTAAAGGGTTGGGCTAGAGATAAAGAAATATATAAAATATACAGATATACAATATACAGAAATAAATTAGGCTGTGATATAAAAAGAACCTTTTTATCAAGCTACATGTGCTCCCTGGAAGATACAGCCCACTGACACCCCTGAAACCCTTTGCCCCAAATATCAGTATTTAAAAGGATTTTAAATTCCTATTTTGAGAGTCTTCTGTGGCATTAAATCAAATATACTACAATCACCACTAACTAAGCATATCATCATTAACATTTTTATTACAAATTACATTTATTTCCTTGGTGCATTTTTTTCCTTAGTTTTTTGTGTTGAATGTACAGCAAGAACCGTCATTCAGATGTAGTTTTATCACTAAACAGGTTAGCTTAACATGCATCACAGGTAAATTAATGGAAGGAATTATTAAGGAAAAGATAGTAACACTCATGGCAATAACAGGACTTTTACTGAACAGTCAATAAAACACAACCTCCCCCATGTGAACATGCTGTATTTCTATGAAGAAGCAACACAAAATAAAATCAGAGTGGCTCATTCAGGAAGCATTTAATAAGGTCCCATATGAGAGTTTGGGCATCACATAAAAAGTGGGAGTTCAGGGTGTAGTGTGTAGATGGGTGCAGAACTGGCTAAAACAAAAGGAAAGCAGAAGGTTATGGTGTGAGGAACTGTATCCGAACTGAATGATATTAAGAGTGGTTTTCCATAGGGGTCAGTGCTAGGGCCCCACTATTTTTAATATATACATAAGTAATCTTGATAGGAATATAAATAACAAGCTTATTAAGTTTGCAGATGACAGCTGGATTGGCACATAATCTAAAATGCTCTGAATCATTACTTGAGGGTCTTGGACAGTAAAAAGGCTTGCGCAGATTTGCAGCATATGAAATTTAATAAAATAAAAAATGTTAGATTTGAATACACACAGAGGTCTGAAACTTGCAAACACTGCTTATGAGTCACAGTGAACTAGTCACTGTCAACATCAAGACAGTGTTCAGTAGCCATTAAGAAGATTAACAGAATGATAGATTATATAGCATAAATGTGTGGACATAACAGTGCTAGAGAAAGTCAAGAGAAGAGTCACTAGGCTGATTTCAGGACTGCATACAATTAGTTATGAGGAAAGATTAAAGGAGCTGCACATTGTCAATGTAAACACACCGAGACAAACAGGACATTGATTAAGTTTTTAAAATTAAAGAAAGGAATTAGAACGTTGAATCGAACGTTACTGTAGAATGAGTTCAACAAGAACATGGGGACACAGTTTAAAAGTTGTTACGGGTAAACGTCGCATAACCTTTAGAAAATTCTCCTCCAACCAGAGAAGCACAGACACATCGAACAAGCTCCCAAGTAGTGGGATGGACAGTAAAGCTTTGGTGGCCGTCATAACTTAATGTTATTTTGGCGTAAATAGGTGGAAAGGATGGCGAGCTTTATCGGGCTCATTGCCTGATCTCGTCATAACTTTTTCCAGGGTTCTAACATCTTGGGTTGAAACAACCCAACAAGTACAAGTGCAGTATTAATCAAGTTTTCTGGCGTGTATTTTTATATATTTTAAACAGGCATCTTTTGTAGGTCTGGGGAAGAGATTGGTGTATCCAGTTGCTTACTGAACGCATCCAAACAAAGGCATTTCGATTAGGTGGTTCCTGCTGTTGCTGTAGTAGTGTTCTTAAATAACGCGCACTCACATGTGTATTTACTTTTGGTTTCCCTTGCAGGATCGCTTCAGTCGTTTATGGCGTATGGCTTTTGCTTCAGTTCAGTGCAGGTAGCTAAACTCTTTCCTTGTGTCAGTTTTATACAACACTGCACCTCCCGTCTTTAAACGAATGAGAGAGGCGCGTTTCTTCTACGCAGCGTACATTGACTATGCTTCCATGTTGTACCATAATAAACCTCCCTCAAACAGAACCTCAAACACCTGAACGCTGCTAGACAGGAAACGGAACTGAAGTCTGGATGAAAGTCTTGTGAGAAGACACTATAAAGAACACCTACAGCGCCTGAAAATCCGTAACAGGTTATCGCTACGCCACTGCATCCTTCCCCAGCTCAGGCGGCCATCTTTTATCAGGATTTCGGAGCGCCCCTCCCTTTTGTGTACACATTTCACAGCTGCTTCAGCATTGGAAGGCGCGTCACCAAAAACGAGCTTTCCGATTGGCTGGCTCTCAGCGGCGGCGCGCGTCAGGGGTGGGACTGTCAGTGGCGAGCCGAACCTCCAGACCCGCAGTCCCTTGAATTCGCTGCCAGAAAAAAAGCGAGAAGATGGCGTTGAACAGAAATCATTCACAGTCCGGTGGAGTGTTGGTGGACAACGGTGAAAGGTAAAAAAAAACGAAAAACAACTAAACCAGACGTATTGACTATATCTGACATTGTTATATAAGAGCTTTCCTAAGCTTATTATGTATAAAGTACTGTTCTTGGTGCATTTTCAAGTGAGCAGTGCTGGTTAAAGTGCTGCGCATTAGGAACAGGACTGCAAAGTCATGTGGTCCAGTGACTGATCAGTCTAGAACCTAGTCACCGAGAACACAAAATTGCCAGAAATACAATTGGTGAATCAGTGAAGGGGGTGGTCGTGGTGAATCTTAATGATCGCTACTTCCAGAGTTCATTTCTTATTTCAAAATTAATGTAATTATATTGACTTATTTACAACTAAGTGCTGGTGATTATTTTTACACTAAGGACATAGGCAGTTTAACCGAGTGCAAGTTTTCTGTTTACGGAAAGCAAAAGTACTTCTATTAAAATTTCATAATAGTGTTATTTCTTCATCGAGATTCAAGTGTACCTGCCTGATCCGTGTTAGGTTGTATTTAAGCTAAAAAAGACCCCTACACCTTCTTGTTCCAGGGGGTATAAAACCGCCCCAAAAACTCTACCAGAGGGATGACTAAACAAAAAGTAATTTGCAAGCGGTGACTCCACTATTTGCCTCCAGATAGCGGTGATACTGACCTGCTTGGATTAATGTTTTGTATGAAAGCATGGGCTTATCGGGAAGCAGAAGGCCTAAATAAGTAATAATAATACATGTTAAAATGACAGAGTGGTTACACTACTGAGTTATACGAATCGACCCGTAATACATTTTGTAATGTTGAAAGGGGCGAGGGTGGTTGATTGCAAAGTTTTGTGTTTTTTCTTTACCATGATAGAGATGTTTCCACTACTGCAGAGCGCTTTACAAGTCAGGTAAATTTATTACGTGGGTTAACTATTTTTGTTTTGTCATTTTTTTAAATTTAAATCGTACGTACTAACGTTACTGCTGCACCTCACAGTTAAATCTTCCAGTTTATGTAGAAGCATGGGCAACTGTCATGTTCTTATTGTTCACACTATGTATTTTTTTCAGAACGTCATAATTATTACTAGACTCCATATTTTCACGGAATGTTGAAGCTTAAGTAGTAGAACCGGTGGTTATCCCAATAAGTTAGTCCCGCCTCCATCCTTGTCTGTCTTATTTGTTTGGCTTCCTTTAATATCAATCTATCAGTCGCTCGGTTGTGATTGGTTGAATTAGTTGTCCTTCAAACCGAACACGAGACATTTTATTCAATCCGGATGTAAACAAGCCCCTTTCTGGCAGTCATATGACTCACCAAGAGAAAATATGAGAGTGCAATTTATAGATTAAAATGTATGATCAGTCAAAAATCATTTATGCCATCTGTGCTGTTCATGGACTTGACTCATTTTAAAAGTGTCATCAAGCATTTATTTTCGTTATGTGTTTCGTATAAGACAATTTTGTCATATTAAATGTATATTGTCAGACCTAGCGGCCAGCCATAAGTTTTCGTTTATTATATTTAAGCATCGCGGAGAGTTTAAGCTTAAATCAGCTGCAGTGAATACATGGACAGAAACTAGCCGTCCTTCTCGGAGCATAGTTGCAGTCACACCCACACTCGCTCACACACAAAAGGTTTAGATATGCAGGGTAACCGACTATAAACGGCTTGTGTGTATTGCATGGAATCAGAGTATTTACAAAAGGGGAATTAGGGCGAAAGAAAAGAAAATCGCAGATGTAGGGAAATTGATTGGGTATGTATTATGAAGGTACCATGCTAAAACCTAACAATATACAGCAAATAATCAGGAACACCTATACACCTGCTTTTCCATGCATTTATGTGATAAGCCAATCACGTGATAGCAGTGCAATACATAAAATCATACAGGTATAGAGCAGAAGATTCAGTTAATGTTCACGTTAAACATCGTCACAGTGATTTTGACTGTGGCAGGATTATTGGTGAAACATGGGCAAGTTGTATTAATTCTGTATCTCCAGAACGTCTGCGATTTTTTTTTTTTTTTTTTACACACACAAAACTCTCTGCAGTTTACCCAGAATGGTGTTAAAAATATCAAACATCCAGTGAGGGCAGTTCTGCAGACAAAAAACACCTCGCTGCTGAGAGAGTTTAGAGGAGAATGGTCGGACTGGTGGAAGCTGACAGAAAGGGTACGGTAATTACGGTAACTGCTCTGTACAACTGTGGTGAGCAGAAGAGCATCTCAGAATGCACAATACATCAAACCCTGAGGTAGATCGGCTTCAAGAGCAGAAGGCTGCATTACTTTCCACTCCTGTCAGCCAAAAGCAGAAAGCTGAGGCTTTAGTGGCACAGGCTTACCAAAACTGGACAGATGAGGACTGGAAAAATGTAGCCTCGTCTGATTAATGTTGATTTTTGCTGAAGCACACAGGTGGTTGGGTCATTGGCACCAACAGCATGAATCCATGCACTCTGCTTGCCTTGTGCCAGCCGTCCAAACTGGTGGTGGTATAATGGTGTAGGAAATATTTTCTTCTCAAGCTTTGGGCCCATTAATACCACTCAGTCTTTGCTTATAGACCACAGTCTGTCTTGTTTCTGACCACATGCATAACTTCATGGCCACAATTGTCTTCAAATGGCTTATTCCACCATGATATTTCACCATATCAGCATGAACTGGAATCCCAAAGAATGTTTCCAACATCTTGTGGAAGACTTTCCGTGAAGAACTGAGGCTGTTCTGACGGCAAAAGTAGGCCCTACCCAGTATTAGTATAGTGTTCCTTATAATTTGCTCAATTGAGTGTGTGTTATATGGGCAATGCTTTGTTTGGTATGTATTATATGTATGTATATGTACTGAATTGGTATGTGTATTATAAAAGTACTATGCTAAAGCCTTACAATATTATTCATGCACTATGTAGTGCTAGAGGAAATTTGTTATTTTGGTAAATGTCTAATGTAATTTGTGAAGGTGATGGCTAAAACTAAAGTATATTGTGAAAGTATAGCGTGGCAAGTACATATTGTCAAATTCAAGAGTAAGTTCATTGCCAGTAGTAACACAACATTTTCAGCCCCACTTAATCAAATTATTCCTGAAGTTAGTGCTAACATCCATTGCAGTGCAAATGTGGAAACCCTAATCATCCGAACCTGCGCATCATTAGGGGTGGAAGACAAAAAAGCGTACCAGTAGAAAAAAAGTCACAGGGAAAGCTCACAATTTCACAAAGATAACCGAATGCAGCATTCAGTGTCTGGGCAGTGAGTCCATGAAGCAACAGCTTTGACCATTGTACCAGTCTGACAGTATTAATGTTTACACCATTATATGAAAGAGAGAATGTTTCATCAGCCTAACAATAAAGGCCAAAATGAAAAGCACACATTTCATTGAATTTTCATTTTTAATGTAGGAGATTTTTTAGGGATATATATTTATTAACCAAGATTAAAAAAGAGTTAATTAAAGATATTTTTGAAGAAATTTAAAAAGCAGAATGAATTTCATTTTCTTAAGATAAATATCTGTTTCATTGTTTTTGGTATATCAGAAGTTGGGGATATGTGGCCATATGTAGCATCACTTTTGTTTATAAATTAGCATTATGTATTAATAGAAGGGTCAGTGTGTTTTGTATTGGTATAGTTCATGTGAAAAATAATTTCTGTTTCAAAATTGATTGTGTCAATCTGAGAGCTTTAAAAGATAGGGGAAATAACTTAAAACAGAGTTTATTAATTCTAAAAAAATGAATGCCCACGCTAAAACGGACAATACTCAAAAATATTTAACTAAAAATGGAAAGGAAGGATAATGGTGAAAATGGGAAAAAGGAAATTGTCATCAGCAGATGCTGAATATGCACTCCCATTTTATTTCAAAATTTCCACCCTGTCTTAACTACTGTTTACAGGATATCAGAAGACAATTTACCAAATTTCATGTTTCTTCATTTCCTTTTTACATAATGTCTCAACAAATACTGGCATTTCAAGTCTCGTGAACGACAAAGAGATACCTTTGCTTTGTAGTTCTAGTTCTCCTAGGTTTCACTACACACAGCCTTTGTTTCTGATGACTTTTATAATATAACATCTAGTGTTGTTTTTCGGTCTGTGCTTTACACATAAGCTGCCTACCTTCTGGTCTGCATACTTACAAGTCTATGAATTTTGAAGAATCGGCCAAATAAAATGAACATGACATTATAAAGATAATCTAGTGTATGTACTGTTTTAAAAAAAGTGTCTAAAATGAATTATTAACTCAAATGATTAATTTAAGGTAGAAGAGATGTTGAAATTGTTCCCATTGTGTCAGTGCATGAGCACGTTTTTGTATCCTGTAAAAGACTTGCATCTTATTCCAAGCTGTAGTTATATCCAGAACTCATTGCCACACTACAAGAACTGGATCCAGCTCCCTGTAGTGCTTAATTTGGTAAGTAGCCTGAAGATTTCATTCATAAAAATGTGAGCAGTGCTACCCTGATTATCTTGTTTAGATAATTGGAATTTTCTAATCTTACCTTTAAGGAGGCCTTTCTTTACTATACTTCACTAAAGTCACAGAAATATTTATCTATCTATTTATTTATTTTTGATTCTCTGGAATCTGTCTAGGCAGTATCATTTGTTGTGGTAATGCAACCATCCCACCAGCATCCTAACATAACATAAAATCATGTTATATTATGTCATGGAGGACTGCGATCTATTCCAGCAGCATTAACAGCAAAGTCAAGAGTGAACCTTGAACTGGCACTCTCTCCATCAGAGGAGAGTCAAAGCTATTTGTAAATGGGGCAGGCACTTCATTCAGTTTTTCAGAATTGCCGAACAGCAAACTTTTCATATTATTTTAGAAATTAACTTTAGGTCAACATGATACGGTAAACAAATAATATTCAAATACATTGAAGGGATATTCCAGTTAAAAATGTTATTTTGTAACTGTTGTTTACCCTGAATTGTTTTGTGGTGATGGCTGAGAAAAATAGTTCATGTCTTTCTTTTATTTATTTATTTATTTATTCTTATTTTAATGGAAAACAAGGATAACAAAATTCCTGATACACCACGTGTTAGGGACTAAAAACAGCCAACAGTACCAAAATGTCCATGAAAAAATCTCAAGTTGCATGTGTTGCATAATTCACCTGTCCAATATGTGATCATACCTTCCAGGAATGTATTATAAATAAAATACAGTTAAACTACTACTGGAAAATCTGCTTGTGCATAATGGTAGGGTGTTAAAATTGAATTGTGTTTTTGAATTTAAGACTTTGAATATTTGTGTACATTAAAATGAATAGATTTTTTTAATTGAAGACTTTTTAAATATTTGTAAAACCACAGTGATGAAGCGATCTTGTTTGTTGAAGCACCTTGGATATGCACAAATACAAGGAATATTTTCCACTCAGTAATGTTTTCTCACATCTTTCTTTAATATCTTATCTCTATACGTTTCTCAGACCACACAATGTGCAATGTTGATACCACGTGGACCAGATGGTCGTTAGTGAATTAAATATAACTAGGCAGAACTAATGAACAAAGAATGCGTAGGGAAGATTGTATTGTCTTCAATTCAAAAGTTCATTCTTGTTTCTGCAAAAATACATGTTTGGGATGTTGTGAGCATTTACTTTATAGTATGTGGAAGAAAATAAATGATGGGTAAACCCTCCCACATTCTTTCTGGTTTTGAGTTGGACAATTCTGATGTTTGCATCAAAAATGATGTCTGACATTAACCATTTTTAAAATTTTTATTTGTTAAGATGTTCAGACCAAGAATAAGCAGTAACAACTTGGTGTTGGTTAAGAGTTAATTTCCTGCACACAAAATTAAGATGCAAGAAGTGACAGAAAATTATTATTTCTTGTCATGTGACATGGGCACCTATTAAATGCCCTGTGGTGTTATCTGAGATAATTATTACATTATTTAGAGAAGTACCATCATGCACTACCAGTTTAGTGTTGAAATCGCTACCTGGTAAAGCAGTGGGCTGTTATCAGGCTCGCCTTTTAGAATTGGAATCCCAGAGGCTGTTTTGAGACAGATTTTTTTTTTTTTTTAAACCACCCAGTCCTTAGTATATATTCAATATTTGTAATTTAAGAATTCACCTGTATGTATCCATCCATTTGTGGCCCAGTGGTACAAGAAGTCTTGGATAAGGATCCAGAAATGAGGCCAATTGTATCTCAAATGTTACAAGTCTCCTTGGCTAAAGGTATCTGTCATATAAGAAGTAATAACAATATTACTGGAGTATGTTGCTTACTGTTGAACATACTATACACAATTGTCTATGAGTAAAACATTTCTGCATTCAATCAATTCTTGTTTTTTTTTTTCTTTTCTACTTTTCCTAGTGTCATGGCTTTTGTTGATGGTTATTAGATTATTAGATGTTTACACTGCTCACTCAAGTATAGTTTTTCTTACTGTGTTTTTCATTCGTTGTATGAAATCCCTGTTTAAAACTTTTTTTCTCCCCAATAATTTTACGTTTCATGAATAGATGTGCTTCAAAGAATATCTCAGATGGTGTTTTTTCTAACTGTTTTTGCTTTATATCTCCTCTACTTGTATTTGCATTTCCATTGTGTGTATTTAGTCCAACACCTTGCCTACCTGTAAGTAAACATTGCATGCTTTCTCACCCCCCCACCATCTTTCTCTATTTGACTTTTATATAAGGAAAAACAAATCTCTTGATTCATTACAGCGCAAGTCCTGATCATAATACATGTGTATGTGTATATTATACATATTTTGGTTTGTGGTTTACACCATTTATAATGGTTTCAAAATATGTTTTTGCATAATATACGCATTTTCATTTATATTGGATTCACCAGTATTGTAGTACTCCCAGCCAGGCAACTTGTATTTTGTTTTCAGTGTTCTTAACAGCTTCTTGAATTATCCTTTCTGTATGGTATAGATAAGTACTTTACATGGCCAGCATTAGGGAAGAATCTGTAAAGGGGGTACATGAAATTCCGGGCAGAGCGTTGATATTTTGGTGGACTTGGAGCTATTTGATCTATCTAGTGAAACTATACTTTCAACTTGCAGCCCCAATGAACTGAGAAATATCATCTGCCTTTTAAAATATGGCATTATAAAATACATGTTCATTTCATTAATTGATATTGGATTATCCTGTTACTAACCTCAGATCAGAAAGTAATACAGATGTGCATATGCTTTTCTCCAGTAATCTTAATAGATTCAAAGATCACCTGGACAATGTATTTATAAATGTTAATGCATAATACAGTACATATGTTAAATATTGATTATCCATTTTTGTAATTAGGAAGTTTAATTCACCTGCTAAACAAAAATAACATTTCTACACTAAAATAAAAATTGGTCAGAAATGGGGTTTGCTCCATCCACAACCATTAAACACTTCTCTCTCTCACGCACACACACACAAAACACTCATGAAGGCTGTAGTTTTCAAGACGGTATGAAATGGACGGATGAGGGCTTACACACTGCACATGATGTAACAGACTGGTGATTAGATTTTTTTTTTAAATATTAATTTTTTTAACACCAGATTTTGGCCAGTAATGTTAGAGAATTTTCAAAATGGTAGACATGTTGTAGAAGTTTCGTACACAATGACCACCCCCATAGAGTAATATAAAATGCATAACACTTCAGAACAGTGGTTTCCTGGTGCTGTCCTAGGAGACTGTTGTGATAATGGGCTTTATTTATTTATTTATATTCTGACTTTTAATTTATTTCATGATGTATTGAGCTGTCCTTTGGCCCTATTATTTTAAGAAATTCTAAATATTGTTGTTTTTGGAAAAACTTTAAATACTTAAGTTTGACCATTATAAATAATAATAATAACAACTAGGGGGCTTCGCCCCCTGCTCACTTTGCTCACCAACCTCCGTTTTTGTTTTTCCGGATACACACTTTTAAGATTTTTTTTTTTCTTTGAATTGTTGCTATTTCATTAGTTTCACTTTTATTTTAGAACTTCTGTAAAAACAATATTTGGAATCTTTGGAGTCACAATGTGCTGAATCTTTTTAATGAGGTCAGTGAGACTTGTGTTTAATGACTTTGTACCATATTTCAGGATAGGTTTCTCAGTTTGGAATTTTAGCACAGACAAAACGATCTACATCATCAGCAGTTAATCATTTTTTTTGCAAAGTAACCAATAAATGCATGTGAGGTAAACCACGTTTTTGAAATTCTCTGACTGAAACTTCAAAGCCTTACAATATTTACATACTTCTGACATATCACCTGTGTCCATATATTCGATCTCTATTTGCCTTTTCGTTATTTCTCCAAGTAATAATTTTTCTGCTAATGCGATGTTTACTGCCTTTGTTTTGACACTGTCGTTTTTTTCTGCTTTCGTATTCTGTATCTTGCTCTGCATATGTATCGCACCTACATTTTTTTTGAGTCTTTTGAATTCAAGTTTTCATTATCTAACCTGCTCTGCATGTGTTTGGCCCCCTTGTTTTTTTACCTCTTTATGACGTTTTACTTTGTTTTCTACTCTGTCTTTTATTTCTGACCTCGCTTTGTCCTGCTTTTTATTCCAATGACAACTGGTCCGTGGTGATTATTTTCCCTTTTTCGAGTAATAATTTCTGCTTGTTTGCGCTGCTGCGATTTTTACTTTCTTTTTTTTTTATACTTTCTAATTTTCATACTTTCATATTCTTTAACTTTCTCCACATGTGTATCGCGCCAAGTAAATGGTGCAATCTTTACCGAATTCCACTGCTTTCATAATCTCTAACCTGCTCTGCATGTGTATAGCGCCAGCGTTTGTGAATGTCTTTATGAAGTTCTACTTTGTCTTTTACTCGGTCTTTTAATTCTGAGCTGGATTGGACGTGCTTTTTTTTTTCAATTCCACTTGTTATGGGCTGATAATTACTTATTTTCTGAATTTGCACCTGGATTATTCTTTTTCTTTTTTGCTCATTTTTCTCTCCAACGCTTTTGAGTCTCTTTTCTCCACGCTGCTTTCTTCTTCACTTAGTCGTCAATGTTTCATTTATAAGGTATTGTCCTTATACGCTTTATATGCGCTGAGACCCTGGATCTGTGTGTGCTCAAATCCTTTAGACGACTGAATGTTTTGCTTTCCGTGGTCATATTTAATATTGGTTGTAAGTAGGGCGTGTCTTGCAAAAATCTCATGTTCTCCGTCATCGCGAAACAGTCCTGGATCAATCTCTTGGCACAAAGTCTCATGTTTAAGGTCCCTGCGATACGCTCCGTGGCTATTCT
This sequence comes from Polypterus bichir lapradei, assembly GCA_026402145.1. NCBI lineage: Eukaryota > Metazoa > Chordata > Cladistia > Polypteriformes > Polypteridae > Polypterus > Polypterus bichir. The sequence goes on from JANRMT010049829.1 coordinate 35,290,783, forward strand.
CTTTCGTCTCGTGGGTCTTTTAAGTTTCTTCTGTGATCTTAATGTGAAGAGCACGTCTCGTCTCCCGTCTTTCTGTCCCAGGTTTTTTTTTTTTTTTTTTATAATAGAGAGATTTATTACCAGTTTTTACAAATGGCCAAACATATGTGATTACTTCCTACAGGTCAACCCTCAGAGCAAAAGTTAAAGTTAATACAGAAAAGAAAACAAAACTAATTTCCAACGAAGGCACCATGTTTACACAAAATACTATGTATAAATGTTTTTTCTGCTTAAATATACTATTCAGTAAGGAGTTACATAAACATACAGGTATATGTACAAAGAGCATTTAAGCATACAAGTTACATGTATATGTAGAAGCATGAAAGTGTACAATCTATTAATTTTCTTATCCTTTTTTGCACCTATAGTCTTAAGTGCTGTGCCCTTGTCTAATACAGTGGGATGCAAAAGTTTGGGCAACCTTGTTAATAGTCATTATTTTCCTGTATAAATCGTTGGTTGTTACGATAAAAAAATGTCAGTTAAATATATCATATAGGAGACACACACAGTGATATTTGAGAAGTGAAATGAAGTTTATTGGATTTACAGAAAGTGTGCAATAATTGTTCAAAAAAAATCAGGCAGGTGCATAAATTTGGGCACCACAAAAAAGAAATGAAATCAATATTTAGTAGATCCGACTTTTGCAGAAATTACAGCCTCTAAACGCTTCCTGTAGGTTCCAATGAGAGTCTGGATTATGGTTGAAGGTATTTTGGACCATTCCTCTTTACAAAACATCTCTAGTTCATTCAGGTTTGATGGCTTCCGAGCATGGACAGCTCTCTTTAACTCACACCACAGATTTTCAATTATATTCAGGTCTGGGGACTGAGATGGCCATTCCAGAACATTGTACTTGTTCCTCTGCATGAATGCCTTAGTGGATTTTGAGCAGTGTTTTGGGTCGTTGTCTTGTTGAAAGATCCAGCCCCGACGCAGCTTCAGCTTTGTCACTGATTCCTGGACATTGGTCTCCAGAATCTGCTGATACTGAGCGGAATCCATGCGACCCTCAACTTTGACAAGATTCCCAGTCCCTGCACTAGCCACACAGCCACACAGCATGATAGAACCACCACCATATTTTACTGTAGGTAGCAGGTGTTTTTCTTGGAATGCTGTGTTCTTTTTCCTCCATGCATAACGCCCCTTGTTATGCCCAAATAACTCAATTTTAGTTTCATCAGTCCACAGCACCTTATTCCAAAATGAAGCTGGCTTGTCCAAATGTGCTTGAGCATACCTCAAGCGGCTCTGTTTGTGCTGTGGGCGGAGAATAGGCTTCCTCTGCATCACTCTCGCATACAGCATCTCCTTGTGTAAAGTGCGCCGAATGGTTGAACGATGCACAGTGACTCCATCTGCTGCAAGATGATGTTGTAGGTCTTTGGTGCTGGTTTGTGGGTTGACTCTGACTGTTCTCACCATTCGTCGCTTCTGTCTATCCGAAATCTTTCTTGGTCTGCCACTTCGAGCCTTAACTTGAACTGAGCCTGTGGTCTTCCATTTCCTCAATATGTTCCTAACTGTGGAAACAGACAGCTTAAATCTCTGGGACAGCTTTCTGTATCCTTCCCCTAAACCATGATGGTGAACAATCTTTGTCTTCAGGTCATTGGAGAGTTGTTTTGTGACCCCCATGTTGCTACTCTTCAGAGAAAATTAAAGGAGGAGGGAAACTTACAATTGACCCCCTTAAATACTCTTTCTCATTATAGGATTCACCTGTGTATGTAGGTCAGGGGTCACTGAGCTTACCAAGCCAATTTGAGTTCCAATAATTAGTTCTAAAAGTTTTGGAATCAATAAAATGATAACGGTGCCCAAATTTATGCACCTGCCTGATTTTGTTTGAACAATTATTGCACACTTTCTGTAAATCCAATAAACTTTATTTCACTTCTCAAATATCAGTGTGTGTGTCTCCTATATGATATATTTAACTGACATTTTTTATCGTAACAACCAACGATTTATACAGGAAAATAATGACTATTAACAAGGTTGCCCAAACTTTTGCATCCCACCTGTATATCAACCTTCTTTCCAAGGACAGCAGGACTTCCTGTTACTTCTAGTAACAGATTATGAAACGATTTTTGTTAAACATGCAGTAAACAGGAACCACTTTCAATGATTAGCTTGAGAAATGACAATATAAATCTCGCAGTATTACATGGAAGAGAGAAAAATTCCACTTAACAGTGCGACTGGGACTATTCAGTTGGTTATAAATGAAAAAGTC
>JANRMT010049829.1:35298078-35337599 GCA_026402145.1 Polypterus bichir lapradei
CGGTTCATGCTAGAAAACCCTCAAATAAAGCTGAATTATAACAATTCTGCAAAGATGAGTGGGCCAAAATTCCTCCAGAGCGCTGTAAAAGACTCATTGCAAGTTATCGCAAACGCTTGATTGCAGTTATTGCTGCTAAGGGTGGCCCAACCAGTTATTAGGTTCAGGGGGCAATTACTTTTTCACACAGGGCCATGTAGTTTTGGATTTTTTTTTCTCCCTAAATAATAATAACCATCATTTAAAAACTGCATTTTGTGTTTACTTGTGTTATATTTGACTAATGGTTAAATGTGTTTGATGATCAGAAACATTTTGTGTGACAAACATGCAAAAGAATAAGAAATCAGGAAGGGGGCAAATAGTTTTTCACACCACTGTATATATTATTAAAGTATGTATTCCAGGTGATAGGAATATGAGGCTAAAGTACAGAATGTCAGCATTTATTTCCTAAAAATGTTTTAAATATAGCAAACAATACTGGGAAAAAAATATACTTTTGTTGTTTTTAGCTGAGCAGAAGTATTGGGGGGAAAAATTAATCTGAACCAAAATGAAGCCGGTTAAAGTTAGTATTGCCGCATACCTCTTACACACAGTAACTGCCCGAAATCTGCAACCTACTGACGTCACAAGATTCTTGATAACATTATTTGGCATGATGTGCCAGTCTTTATGGCATTCTCTTTCAGATGGCCAGCCACTGAAGTTTTCCTGAGATGACTTGCTTGTTGTAAATTTCTTATACCTTCAGTGATTTCTTTCATTTTTAACATATGCAAGCTTTGTGCCAGCTCAGGCCCCTTCTTCAGGCATGGTGCAATACAGAAAATGGAGTTACTTGTGTTTCTGTACACAAGGGGTAAGAAACACAATTCTAAAACCTTGATGTGGCACATGTTTATTGTAGCCGCGTAAGGGAATGTGGTGTAGACCAAATGCATAAGAATTACCCACGTGGAGAAGCGGCAATCAAAGCAAACCTTAATAGGCTCTCCAAGAGTCGGAAGACATGTGAGTCCCAGTGAAATAATAATAATAATAATCATGATTGAATTATTATTACTTTCAAAGCATTTCTATCTTCTTGATGGAAGAAAAGTGTGAAAGTTTGAACCATCTGCACAGATTCGAAGCAAAAACCCATGCCAACTACATGTAGTACAACTTTAAAAAAAAATGCATGGCATGGGCAATTAGTGCCCCAATATATATATTTTTTTTCTTAAAATATTGTTAGTTTGTGGCTAGTTATTAGTTGCAGCATGAGTACAAGAAGACGGACACTTTTAGACTGGATGTGCAGCTCCACCACCGCTTCTCTCACTGCTTTTGTACAGAGTGTATTCTGCTCTGCTTAGCAGCCTATGGTCTCTGTAAGTTGCCTGGTTACACGGTGGTGCACCTTTATTAAGGGAAGGTCAACACTTTTGATCTGACACAAGAAATGTCATGACACTCGCTCACCAATCTGTGCAGCAGGTTGCAAGTATTGCACAGCTGTGCTCCCAAAACTCCACAGGACCCATCCCATCCTAGTTCATCATTCATGTAGAGCTGTTTCATAGCGATCATCATATCACAGAGGAGGCTTGTGTTTCTTTTGTTTATGCTTCATGGTGACAGTTACATAGGAGCAAGCGTTCATCATTCATTTATTTGTGTTTCTCAGCAAATGATTGTTTTTTCACAGAGGACAGACAGCTTATGTAGTGTTATTTAGCTCTGCTTGTAAATTCAAAGGGGGAAGTGAAGAAAAAATTGGCCATAAACTGAAAGTATGTACCAGCTTATCTGTTATTCACACCTACTCATAAGTAAGTAATATTAACGGGAACATTGCTGGCAATGCTGCCGCAAGAAGGTGATAAACAAAGGTGTGTGGCTTTTGTGACCTGTAGTGGCTGGTTTTGGCAATTTCTAGATCATTAGTACCCAGTTTTGTTTCCCCGTGGCTCTCGGCTGTAAGCAAAAATGACCTTGGCTCAGTCAGCTGTAAATCAGCATATGATTGCACTTGATTGACAGTGCTAACTCATTACAACCCCATTCCAAACCAATACTTGGGAGCACCTGAGTCTGTGTGTCCATCAAATGCACCTCTTAAGCTAGCTGTAGTATTTGTGTTAAGGATAAACCTGAAGAGAGAGAGAAACAGATAGGCAGGCACACACACACACACATCATTTTTTCCTTTTTTGATTTCATTTATAGTTTTAGATGCATATCTCTTGGCAAATTTTTTTTTTTTTTTTTTTTTTTTTTTTTTAAACAATACTTACACAAGCATTGTCCTAGAACTTGCTTCCTGTCCTGTCACTTCTGTGAAGTATTCAGTTAATCTTTGAGGACAGCATGACCACCTGAGTGAGCTGCAGCTTGATGTTCACCATCATTGGTTCACTTTAGAAAAAACTCTTATTCTTTCCTTGATAACTGATTGTTGTTCCCAGTCTGAGTTAACGTGAGGGTGGGCATGAGGTACCTTATAGTATCATAAACCTGTCATACAGGGTTGGTTCTCACCCCGTTCTTGATGTTGCTGTTAACCCCTACAACACTGAAACAATAAATGGATGGTTGGATTTTTACCTTAATAATGGTTTTCCTAGGCATTACAAACATGTGCAGTTTTAGATCCAATTGTTTACAGATATTAGAGGTCATTTTGTAACTTGCTTATTCATTTTTGCATGCCAAGTGATTAGAATTGTTCTCCAACCTTGGGCTATCAAATTATCCAAAAATAAGACTTGAATATTCACTTTAAAAAAAAAAAAAGTATTTATCGCATTATATAGATAGTTTGCGGTACGATTTAGAAAGTAGCTTAGTTACAGGCAAAAGTTTAGCCACTTAGTTTTCATCCTAACCAAAAAAATTAAAACAATTCTTGCGGAAAGTATTTATACTGTATATGGGGATATGTTTATGATCTGAGCAAAACGATAATAAATAAAGTCATAGCCGAGTCTCTCCCCAAACACACACAAACCATTGCATCTCTCACAAATTTCTACAGTAATATGACCATCTTGGCAAGGACATCTGCTTTAACTTGACAACTGGGAGATTATTATTATTATTTTTTTTAAATGAGAAAAATTGATCCATAAAGTTACTATTACAATCGTCGATTTTCTTTTGGCACTGTGAGGGGTGTGCTTTAAGGCATTAAATCACTCTCTTTTGCCTATTAAGAAATCTTTATTTTAATAGAGACATGTTCTTATTTACTGTTATTGTCAGTGTCTCTTGAAGAGACATGCATTAATATTCCATCTGACTCCATCTCCATTTTTTAAATTTTCTGAGATAGCACTGCTTTTTCCCCCAAAGACACAATGTGAATTTAAGATGTCTGACTTTGTTGCCACTGCTTTGTGTTGACAGGTCATTTTCGTGTCTAAGGGACAGGATTCCATGCGGTCTTTTATGATGCCCTTCTATCTGATCAAAGGATGTTCCATTGAGCAGCCTGTTTTTGCTGCCAATTTCATTAAGGGCACCATTGTTGCTGAAGCTGGAGGTCAGTATTGCATTCTCATCAGATGGAAATAATAAATGTCTAGGTAATTGATAGCCAGCTTTTGGCAGTTATTTAAGACACCCTCCTATACATCTAATCATTAATTCTAATGACACATTTTCCAAGACAGGACGCATGCTTTCTTTGTTTAGGTTGATCATCTTCTGGCTGCATGGAGGACTAGGGAATTCTTTGTGTATGTATGTATTCTTGTAATGTTTGTTAAATTTCATCACCATTGCTCACATTGATTCTCTCCAACAAGAAACACAGATAAGACACACAGTTCGATAGCTTCAGGTGCCTTATACCCCATTAAGTAGGATGCTATAAGGTGGTAATTTGCACAGCACTAGTTTCACCTTAAAGAATTTTGAATAACGTCTCTTAAATATAACGGCTGGCAGTGGTATGAATTTATATGAGTGATAGATCTCCTTTAGTTGTCATGTTTTGTAGGAGATTGGAGTTATTTTGCAGATGACCACTAAACATCCTTTATTCCTACAACTATAAATATTGAATTATGGATGAATTAATAGTCTCTTGTGTCCTCTTTGAACAAAAAATGAGAAACTAACTCTGTGTAGTCTGATGACATGTATTGTACTTGTACTCTCACCTTGTAGTTAGTGTTTTCTTGGACTGTCCATCTGTGAATTATCTGAACAAACGAGATGCTCGAACTATGTTACTCAAAGCACTTCAAATTCATTAGTCATTAGTGATTAGAAGTTCTGTCCAAAGTATTAACCTTTAGGACCTCCTGCATATTTTTTCCTTTTAAACATTAGTGCTGTCAGAGTGAATATCCCCGCTATTCAAGTATACTTTGTGTATTATTTATTTATTTTTTTTTAAAAGGTCTTATTCAAAAATGAAACCTGACATTTGATTGTAAAAGAAGTGTTTGTTTTTACCTCACACTACTTTTTTACATTGTGTTAACACTAGAAATGCTATGGAGATCTGAGATTTTACAGACTTGCTTTTGTACATCACTTCCACAACCTTTTTGTAATTTAGAATTGTTAGCTAGCTAGTATTGTCTTTACTAATAAACAAGTAGCTTTATTTTTATGAAACATACTCTTTTATGACTTATTTTATGACAGCCTTTTATACTTCATTGCTCTGCCCTTAGAGCTATAATTTTACTAAGGAAGGATTTTTAAATATTCTCTCAACTGTCCTAAATTAATTTTTCTGCTCCGGATCCAGTTCTAATTCACTCTTGAGCCTGAAATCACTCACTTACTGCTGTTTAATGCTAAAACAGTTTTAAGTATCCACCACAGTACTCAAATACTGGCTTCCTTTCTCATTGATGACAATGGTAAATAACTGGCATATTTCTGCCATTTTTCCCTGTTTATTATAATGTCGTTAAAATCATAATTTTAAAGAGCCTTTCCAACGTCACCAATGCTCATTTTGCAACATCAGCCTGCATGCAGCTTCACTCTCAGTCTGCGTTTTGGATGACAGCTGATTTGACAAGTGCTGTATAAGACAGTGTAGCAGAACTACAGAGTAAAGGCCTGCATATCCCAGCTGCCTCAAGGGTATTGCACTATTGAACAACAGTGGATGACGCTGGGGCTGCTGGGAAGAAGGTGGGCTCCGTAAATGGAGGAACTGACGAGACTGGGAGGAACCCTGTTGTTTGTCTGACTGTTATGTTGCTGTTTTCACATACTGAATAAAAAAATGTACAGTGTATACTGGAGAATATTGAGTCAGGTCCCACAGACTGTATCTGCCATCTATGATGGTGCTTTTCTCTTGATAGTTTAACATATTTGTTACCTGGTACACAATTAAGTCTGTTTTATTTGTAGCTATAGATGAAAACATTTGCTAGATGGGAGATGGGCTATATGGGAGAATACTTAAAGATCCTTATAATGCAGCATGTAATACTTTCAGTTGTGACTGTTGTGAAACGTATATGGACTCGTGTCTAGACACCCTGGGCCTCATGTATAAACGGTGCATACGCACAAAAATGTTGCGTATGAACATTTTCCACGTTCAAATCACGATGTATAAAACCTAAACTTGGTGTAAAGCCACGCACATTTCCTGGCGTACGCAAGTTCTGCGCTCGGTTTTGCAGACTGACGGCACCCAGCGTCAAAGCAGTGCTACAGTTCCAGTGTGGTTTCCCTTTCTTTTTTAGATCCACATCCCTGGCGCGGCTTTATAAATATACTGAAATTAACCGCGTTTTGTTTATTAGTTTAATGTATCTGATTGTAAAAAACCTGTAACAATATAATGGTCCATAGAATGGTCAAACTATTCTAAATACAGTAGCTGCTTTAGCGTTGTTACTCTCACTGCACCCTCTTCTTCTTCTTTCAGCTGCTCCTGTTGTTGCCACAGCGGATCATCTTTTTCCATATTACTCTCACTGCACCACTCGGAGTATTTATATCACTGTATCTGAGTGGGGAATCACAGCTGTACAGCAGCTGACTGGAAAGAGAATTATCGGTATACAGCATCAAGCACACGCTGCCTCAGCCATGCTGTCTATTGAATTGCTCTCGTACGGCAAACGCTTCAGAGCCTTTCATCGCGGTTCAGAAACAGTTTCATCCCAAGCACTCTAAATGCACTTAATCATTTCATCAAGTGTTCCTTGTAGAACTGTGTGTACTTATAAGTACAATTAGCTCACTGTAAACTTGCAATACAGTTATAATATTGCACAACCTGAGCCACTTTATAAAGAGTGTATTTACATATGATGACAATATCATTTTTAAGATGAAATGCAGCAAAATATGTTTATTATACAGATAAAACTTTTAACGTCATTTAAATAATCTATATTGTTAGTAATTAAACATGTGAGGACACAGTGCCACTGCGCTAGTGAGGAGCTGGCACTTCGTTCACAGATTATTCCTGCCTCGCACTGCATTCTTTCTGGGGCTAGCACGACAAGGGAAGGATAGATGGATGGAATAATTAAACATGTACTACGAAGATATTTCAATGCTCCCTAAAAGTTTTGAAAAATCGCCGTTTTAAGCTTACAGATGGCTTAACGTCAATTACAGAGCTGATTGTGTGGCGATTGGTTACTTGGAGAAAGAAAAGGAAGGACAGGAATTGGAGGTTAGTACGTTTGAAAGAGACAGTACTGCTACAGTAAACTATTTCATCAAAGGTCATGCACCGTGCAGCAAGCATCTTGCGTGAGGCATGAACATTCACTGCGCCACTGTGTTCCCATGTTTAATAACATGCTTTAACTCCTATCATCATGAAGATGATATCAAGTATACATCTCAGTATTTTAATTATTCAGAGAGGTGTAATATCATGAATGTAATGGATTCTGTGTCCTGTCGGAAGAAGAGAAAGCCAGTTTAAGAAGCACATAGTGATTCACACACACAGAGCACATAGAAGAACACGTACAAAACAAAGCATTTAATGTGCTACTTCAGTTACGATAGGATTTGAGAAACTAGTAAATTAAACAATTTTAAGATTAAGTTTATGATGTTCTACTTTAATGACAAAATCACAGTACGTGATTAAAGTGGAAATTTAGAGATTAAAGTTAACATTTCGTGCTTTTTCACCACTGTGTGCCTATTTTTTTTCTCTGTACCCTAATAAGCTTTCATAAGACACTCAGACGATGGGCTACGACTCGCCTTTTCACGGCGACTTTGATATCTGACAACTTCTTTTTTTATTTTGAGCACTGTGCAACTTTGTGAACTTGAGCTTTCGAGTTTCTCCAACACTCTATGTCACTTGATCAACTTCCTTTTGTTGTTTACATCACTGTTTAAACCAACAAATAGTATGTTTTTCCTTGCCTCCAATTCTTCTGTTTCTCCCTTGTGCTTTTGTCATTGCCTTTTCACAGAACGCAGAGCTTAAGGGCTATTTATATTGATTTGCATATTCAAAGAGGTGTAATTCTGGGAGAAGACGGGGCGGGATAGCAGGCGTGTGCACGTTACTTTTCACGCTGACCAGGATTTATGTAGTGGAAGAAATGTGGAAGCTGGCGTTCCCAGAGATTTATGCATCTGGATTTTTTTGTGCGTAAGCACATTTCTGCTTTTGTCCGTACGCCATGTTATAGTGTGAATTCTACGCACGGCATTATGCATGAGACCCCTGGTGTCTCACGTTTATTTAAAAGAGACTGATGCATTATGTCTGCATAGAGAATCCCATTTATGTGGAGAGCTGGGTCACGTGAGTTTTGAGTTTTCAAATGCATATTTATAAACAACATCGCACAAGTCTACAAACATTCACGCAGAATGTTTAACATATCTCTCTATTATAAAAAAAAAAAAAATCTTGGAAGGAGACGAGATGTAATATTCTCAGAGAGACACTTATACATCCCGCGAGAAAGAGATTTAACCACACCCAGGACCGGAAATAAAGGACAAAGAGTAGATGACAAAGTAAATCGTCATAAAGAATTCAAAAATGTTGGCGCGGTACACATGCAGAGCAGGTTAGTGATAATGTAATTACTAAAATTTGAAAGTCTCAAAAAAAAGGATAGTAAAAATCGCATTAGTGCAAACAAATGGAAATTATTACTCGGTGAAATAAAGGAACAGCGAAAAGAGATCAAATATATTGTTCGGATTAAAATTTTAAGCTGGAGACTTGTAGATCGTCTAATTTGCGTTGCCAGCAAGAATTAAAAGATTGAAAAAAACCTTTACAACTATTTTCAAACAAGACCACGACCATCTAACCTCAGTCATGTGAATGCGTTTGGCAGAAACACTTCCTGCACTCTCAGCTGTTATATATTTTATCAGGATAATAATTTTATACGTTCTAGATGACACGTCAACGACAAAGTGAAGAAGAAAGAGCATGGACAAACATTTGAAAAAGTCGTTTTATTTATTAGAGAGAAAGAAACGATATTCACTCACAATCTTGAAGAAAATTTAATTCCAAATATTTTTTTTTACTAAAGTTTTAAAGTAAAGGTGAAAATAATGCATATGTAACAATTCCCATGAAAATAGCAATCTCTTTAAACTCTATATCCAAACCCGGTTGGGCGAAGCCCCCTGGTGTTGAAATATATTAAAATACATTGTATGCTTATTTTTAATATAAACACTCATTAATTTTTGCCACATCTGACAGCACTAGTAGACTGATTGCCTTTCACCTCACTGCCAAATTAATAGTGTGTTCTTAATGCTGCTGGCTATGGTAATGTCACCCAACACAACTGTTTTTACTTGTAAATGAGAGACCCTTATCTTTCAGCCAGCTATTCATATATTTCACAGAATAAAATTACATTTGTTTAATTGATTTAATTTTTTAATAAGAACTTTGTTTAAAATGTGGTATTAAACTCCCCCAACACACTAGGACATTTGGCATTTTTCATAAATCTCTCACTCCACTTTAAAGTTAGCTAACACTAACATTCTCCCTGTGTAGTTTTTCTGCCACTTCAGTTCATTGGTAGGTCTGCACAGGCCTTTTATATGCATCCAGAGCTGGTTCCTACCTTGTATTTAGTTCTCATTTGGTAGGATATTGCTTAATATAAAACTTTAATTGCCCTGTCACCAGAAAATTTTAAATGAGTCTCCGTAATCAGTTGTTAATCATAACCATTTGACATTTTCCATGGGGATATTCAAATTAGAGGTGCCTACTGTGTGTGTATATTGTCGTTATCTTGTATGAGTTTCTTGTAGAGAATTCAACAACATTATGTCATTCATAAGGGGCATTCATAAGGATGATTGTTTTGGGACTTGAAATAACTTTGCCTTGCTTAAAGATACTGACTAAGTGAGTTTTGGGAGTCTGCAGAAAATCAAATAATGAAGTATTGGCATTTTCATGTTGCTTTAGTTTTTTTTCGTGACTAAAGCTAATCTTGTACCTGTTTTATCCGCCTGTCCTTCCTAACGTGGAATGGAGATTGTGGGGAAAAAAATGAAGTCGGTTATTAAAGGAACTCTCTTTGTCTGCTTAGGTGGCTGGGAGGGGCAGGCTGCATTCAAGATGTCATTCAGTAGTGGAGGTGCCATCGAGTTTGGGCAATTGATGTTCAAAATGGCCACTAACGGTAAGTAAATGTACTCATTTCAGTGTCGGCCTTGAGCTGTGATTCTCTATTTCCCGCAACTAAAACCCTCACTACTCAAACGTTGTTTTGGAAAAGTGACCAGCAGTATCTGACTTTGTCATTTGACTTTGATAACTGGATGAATATCTTCATTTTTGGAGGTTTTTTGTCTTCATATTAACCCATTTATTTTTCTTATTTTTTAATGAGCTTGTATATACATTTCTTTATAAATTTTCGGATAAAAGTCATTTTAGATAGAGAATGTATTGGTTAAACACATAACAGCAAATATGAGAAAATCCAGGCAACTATTTTTTTCTATAAACAAAGTGCCGGGCAAGATGAAATGGTTCCACTTTAGCTTTGGGGCTTAAAAAATGGAGTACCTCTGTATTCTTGTACAATTGCTGGGAATGATACAAACTTGGTATATCTGCTTTTAGAAATATTAATTGTATTGTTAATAAGCGAGACTGTCACATTTCAAACCTTAGACCCTGGGGTGTGTGATGCCTTTACACATGATTTCCACTGTAAACGCTTATCAAAAATATTTTTTTTAGTAGCATCCTAAGGTGAAACTAGTCAAATCAGTAAGTATTTAGTGCCTTAACTTACAAAAATTGGTCAATCCAAAGCCAAGACAGTCATTAACTGTTTATAGTCCTGCATTTCAAATTAAAATAGGATTAAATGCTGCAGTCTTTGTGGAGAATATGTAAGACAAATTTGGACGTGAGCGTAAGTAAGCTTTGCGCCCTACGAACCAAGTAACCCAAACTGTTCTATAACATTTCAGTAATTATTTACCGCTCTGATGCTAATCTTTCAGATCATAAAATATGTTATTACAATAGCAATTGCCAAGAATTCATAATTAATTGCAGAATTACAGTATTTGAAGGTTCCTGTGGAGTGCCTCTATCTTTTGCACAATTTGGCTCAGAAACTAATCAGCACATTGTCATCTCATAACAGGCTTAAGTTTTGAGTTTCATATTTTTCTGTCCACATGTTTTAGCTCTAGACCATCCTTAAGCAACTGTAAGACACAGACAGACACACGCCCATCATCGAGATATCAATGTTTTCAGTATCGAGGGATCCTAAAACGTCGAGATCTGTCGAAAACTGGAGATCACAATTTTTGACGAATCTAAAGCTTTCATTCCTCCCCAGTTGATGATATGTTATGATGAGGGGCGCAAAGCAAAACCGTGTCTATTTGCTCTTGGGGGGAAAAAAAAGAGAAATCTGAAATGAAGTTATCACACATAACATTTTCCAGCTATGAATCAGTTTAGCAATATAAGTATGAAGGATTCCAATGTAAGGATGGCATAATTCTTGACGGACATATATTAAGAGTATGTTTAAATGCCACAACATAGCCTTTTGCTGCTTATTGAGATTCCGTTATAAAGGAGAACATTAACACATTTTGAAAGACAGGATGACAAAATGCAGCATCGTTTTGCTCTTGCTGTACTTAAAAATAATGGCAGTATTACTGTTCTAGATCCATGAAATCTACTGATGTTATCTGTGTCAACTCCAGTTTCTCTGCCATCTTATTGTCTCTTATTAATAAACCAGACATACAAGAGCACAGTATTGACATGTTTTTATGTATTTAACCATTGAATTCTTAAAACATTTCCGTTAGATGACAGTAGGATGTCATAAGATTGATTTAAACTATGGACTAGTGAAACAGACGTTTGTTTCCATCCATAAGCTGTATGTACAGTGTTATTGTAAGATGTTTTCATACCTAGTTAGTTTGAACCAGTATTTTCAAACTCTGGTGCAATTTCTTCAAAAGCCCAGCCCATTGAGGTAGATGTGAACATACCAGTAGCAGTCTGGTGTGGATGAAAACAACTATACTAAGACCCTTTGAAAAGGGAGGTCTCAGTATGGTATGAAGCGTACCGTTTGCATGAGGTCTGAATGTGATCCAGCATGGGACAGATTTAACTACATGAAATACTACTCATTATCATGATATTTTGTGTGATGTGGTAGTCACACTTAGCATCTGCTGTTGGTAATTATGGAATCTCATTCATAGCTTGATGAGTTGAGGATTAACATGGAGCATGAAAAACTAAAAAGGTAATAAATAAATAAAATACATACATGCACCCAGGTACAAATATAACACAAGTCACATAAAATGACTTGCTTAATTTCTCACTTAATCAGAGTAACCCCTGATTTAGTCTCCGAGCCCCGTGCATGTGCGATGAAACAATAGTTTAAAAAAAAAAAAAAAAATTTGTGAACATTTACTTTGATGAAAACACATACTAAGATGGCAAGAAACAAACAGCAGTGCCCCCGAGACCTCTGAATAAACATCGACATGTTAGTTAATGTTAATTAGGCATTTTAAAGTAAACATTAATGAAAATATGTACGTAAAGAATTAAGATAGTAGACGTGATTTAAGATGAACTAAATTGAAGTTATGTTCATATAGTGGCTACTAAAGACTAAATACATGATATTCAACATCTTATACTTAAATGAGAATTATGTGGTAAGTCTAGCTCAGGGGTCTCCAACTGCAGTCCTGGAGAGCTACTGTGCCTGCAGGTTTTCATTCTAACCCTTTTCTTAATTCGTGTCCTGTTTTTGCTGCTAATTAACTCTTTGTCTTTATTTTAATTGATGCACAACTTAAGACTCCAGCCCCTATATTATTTCTTTTTTCCTTAATTAGCAACCAAACAATATTAAGACACAAAATGAACCAACACATAAACAACAACCTGCGTCCATCACACAATAACTGAAAATAAAGAAAGGTGAAGGTGTCAGTAATGTTGAAATGCTCAGGACCACAAAACATTTTAACAGCTAGCGCTCTTAAAAAAAAGAAAATCAACAGTTTTGGAAATGTCTGCCATGGCAGAATGAGCGCCATGGAATTAAATAGCGGGTTTAATTAGCAATGAGAATTGGCTTCAAATTAAGAACCTGAATGAAGGGAAGTTGGTTGGAGTTTGAGGCCCCAACTTAGTTGGTCATCTGTTGGCTCACTTAACATCAAATTTATGTTTAGGTGCCATTTAAGGAATAAAGAATCAATACAGCGGTCAGAGTCTCAAGAAAAGTCAATTAAAATAAAGGAAAATAGTTAATTAGCAGCAAAAACTGGTCACTAATTAAGAAAGAGTTAGAATGAAAACTTACAGCCACAGTAGCTCTCCAGTACTGGAGTTGGAGACCCCAGCTTTAAAGAAAAGAACAAGAAGGTATTCTTCAAAACATGGACTGATGTGCTTCATAAGATTGAAACATATCAGTGTATGTCATTAGCAGGGCTTGTCTTCTGTTGATGATTTGAAATGTGTGCTTCTGTACATAAACTTATCATATTTTCTAGGAGTCTTCCAGTTAATAATTATGGAAAATGCAGCGGTGCGCAATTACCTGTCATGGTATTTTTTCGTCAGGGAAAAAATGTTTTGGCCAATTTAAAGAAGTCCATAACACATCCACGGGATGTTTATTCATATTTTTATTATGCTAGAAACTTTACAGTGTGAAAGGCAACCAAAAACTAAGTGGAAATTGAAACAAAGGAATGAAATGTCTCCTGAATTGTAACAAACCGAATGGACTATGAGTGTGAATATGCCTTTAGTCTTTTTGGAAAGTGAATAGGAGCCGTAGCCTACGTACAAACGTCATCAATTTTAATACTGTAAAAGATCACACTCTTTTGATCTCTTATGTGGTTTTCTTATCTGCAAAAAAGATTAATTATAAAGTACCTTAATGAAATCAAAACACTGAAAATTACCACACAAAATTTGCTCCAATTTTAACAATGTGTGGTTCACATTGGAGTAGTGGTTACTGCGCTTTCCTTATCAATCCAGCATACCAGGTCATTGTCTTCGTGGAGTGTGATTATTCCCCATGTCTGCACTGGATTTTCTTCCAGTACTCCCAATGCACTAAAGGTTTGTTAGTAATTCTAAAGTGGTCATGTTTTGAATGTGAATGTGGGTGTGTGTTTGGGTGTTGCCAACTATAGTGCTCATTGCTGCTGAGATAGGTTATGAGGTTATCTTACGTCATTAATAATGTTCAGTGTATTGTTCAGTCAGCAGGTTTTTCCTCTCCATGTTCATTTACATGTTTTGTTCAGCTGATTTCTTCATATGTATGGAACGGTGACCTTTGGCTAGTTAATTGTTTTTCATCATGTGTATGAGCTCATTTAATTGGTGTTTTTTTATTTTTGTTTTGTTTTTTTGTTGCATTTAGTACACTATCATGATAGTTTCTTTGGAAAAAGTGACCTTTGAAATTGTATTGGAAAGAAGGTTAGGCCACTTAAAACTATGTGGCATACAGAATGTAAGCATTAGGATTCCTAATTGGAAAATGAAACTGTTGCTTTAAGCGTTCTTTTATATGAGATGGGAGAACAATTATGATTTATTAGTTGGGGAAGCTCAGCTAAAAACTTCATTATCTGACAGATGGTCACGGTAAGCTTCCAAGCACTCTGCATCCAACCCTGTGACCCATGTCTTCATCAAGAAAGAAAAAAACAAATCAGTCAGCAACATTGTATTCTGTTTAGGACTGTCTTTAACTAAAAATGTCTGATGCTGCAGAGCTCTTAACTCTCAATTCCATTCTTCTCCCAGCCTCTAGGGGGGGCCCTCCACCTCCAAGTAGCAGTCAAGCATGTGGCTATGGCCCAGCCCCAATGATGAGCAGATATGGACCGGGATCAGCCCCATACGGTCCTTCCCCTGCTGGTTTTCCTGTATCATATGGATATCAATATCCTTCTCCTCCTCCTCCTCCTGCTCAGAATGGTTACTACATGCCTCCTCAGCAGGCACCCATGGGATACCCCTATGCACCCCCACCCCAAGCAGGTGAGCAAAAAGGTCAATGAAAACTGGGTGCTCTGGATTGCACCCTTGAGTGACCCTCCTATAAAGAAAAAATGCAGTGCAGGCCTCACTGGAATGTTTTTGAGAGGTTAAGGGACTTTTCTGTCTACACTGTCATCCACTGCAGCGTTTTAAACCATTGGTTATGGTTATTCTCAAAAACTGGCTAACCTGCGTTTGAGAGCTAACATTCTAAGGGGCTTGGTCTGTGGCTGGCTTTCTTCAAAGAAACTAATTCATTCAATCTTTTTTCCCTTTAACATCTTTCTGACATTTTCTTTGGCATTTTAAAACACAATGAAACTGTTTTGGTCGGAATGATTTTAAGCTGTTTGTAATTTTTTTTGGAAATCAATTTGGTGATGGCTTGCTAGCATTATTCTTAACTGTTCTGCACATTTTACAAGTGAAAGAGCTTCTGCACATAACAGAAAATGTGTTCTGCCACCCTTAATGTTTATGATTGTGGCTACAGTAAATGGATGGGAACATTCCTACAGAAGCATAAGGAAGGTGATATGCATGATGGCTTATAAATTATGTCTGTTTGATTGTAGGAGCCTTTCCTTCTGCACCCCCGGAGAACCCGGCATACATGCCTCCACCTCCTCCATACCCTGGACCACCTCTTAACCCTGCAGCCAACGGCTGGGCAGCACCTCCCATGCCAGGTACTAGCAGCGTTTGATGACTGTTGTTGAAATGAAGTGTCTAAATAGTATCGCCATGTCAAATGTCTACTTGAGGATTCGAAATTTTAACATTATGAAACACGGTTATTCTTTTCCCTTTAATTTGCATTTGAAGGCAGTCTTACCAGGTGAATTGTATTTAACACCTGTAATGTATCTCCACTTATAAGCACCAGCTGCTTTAGGTTATAACCCTCAAAACAATTTGGTACATTTCTTTACAGGTCAATAGAATGAGAAAAATGTAACTTAGCAACATACCTTCATATGTGAAATATTCCTAGTATAGCCTTCAGCCATATACTGTATGAATATAAACAAGAGGTAGGCCAGGATAGTATGCAGCCGGTACATTGGTGATGATTTTTACATTGTGTCATAATCCTAAATGTTTGTTTTTTATATGTATGTGAATTGTGCATCATTTTCATAGATTGTTGTTTTGAATACAGAAAATTTCCAAAATCGTATACTTGCATCAGCAAATTTTGGTTTGTCAAGTCTAATTTTAGTATTGGCTTTTTCATTACAGCGCTCTGACTTTGTGAATTTCTCATCCCTGCTCTTATCTTCCATTATGCTTCCAAATCTTAAAACAGTTATTCATTCATTCTTTACCAACTAGTGTTTTCTCTTCTATAATGTTTAAACCGTTGCAAAGTGTTACATTTATTTTTTTTCAACCTACATTTGTACATCTGCTGATGGTTTTAGTTGAAGCTAATGACAACTTCTGCTGACCGGCTGATTTGAACTTAAGGCTTTTGAATCACATCTGTCTTTATATAAAAAATCCTGGGACAAGACGAGACTTTTTAGCCTGGGACAAGACGTGACTTTTTCAGAGAGATACTTTCAAGTCCTGCGAGACGAGACTTAACCACGCCCGGGTCCAGAAATAAAAGACAAAGAGTAGATGGCAAAGTAGAACGTTGTAAAGAGGTTCAAAAACATTGGTGCGATACACATGCAGAGCAGGTTAGAAATAATGAAAGTACTAAAATTCGAAAGTCTCAAAAAAAAGGATAGTAAAGATCGCATTAGCACAAACAAATGGAAATTATTACTCAGTGAAATAATAGAACAGCGAAAAGAGATCGAATATGTGGACATAGGTGATATGACAGAAGTATGTAGATATTGTTCGGATTTAAACTTTAAGTCAGAGATTTGTAGATCGTTTAATTCTTGCTGCCATCAGGGAGAAGTAGTGTTTCTATGCAATGAAGAGGCCTATCCACGAGAAATAAAAGATTTGTTGTTTAGTGAAAGTGAAATCCACATAGGCGAGCGGCAGAGACACGAAGTGGCTGGCACATAGTGCAGGCTGGGGGGTTGACGAGCGAAGCATGCAGGGGGCAAAGCCCCCTTGTCTCAATGTACAGTAATAATGAGTAAGTGCAAGAAAAATCATCTGCTTGAAACAGCTGATATGAGACCACCCAGGCATATTGTTTCATTGTGTGCAGCTTATGTACATGTGTTCAGCTCAATCAGAATTATATCTCAACATGCTGCGTGAACAGTCTAAAATTCTATAAGGGATCATCTGTATTCGATAAATTTGTCTTGGATACTGGGGATCAGTAAGCAACAATTTTGAAAGTTGCCCAGTACCATGCACACTCAGAAGTGGCATTATAATTTAGAGTTTGAGGAAAATCACCTTTGTACGCTTCCCTGACACTAGAACTAGAATCTGTCATGTTGTCATGGTCAATTTATGAAAAACTGCCACTATAACACAACAATAAATCACTTTCTTCTTCCTGAGCTTTATGTTCCGCTTGTCCTGTCACTGCAAACAATGTGTCAAAAGCTGTACTCGGTTACTGGCTGGAGTTCAACACTGGGATGGCAGTGTGTGCGCGTTTAATGGTGCAGGAGTGAACTCAGGAAAAACACTAAAGGGGTTAAAAAAGACTTGATTGGCAAGTCTAACTACAATATTTCTTTTAAGAACAAACAAATATTTATTCATATGTTTTGATTAATTTTGCAGCCGATGCAGCTCAAGTTAGCACAATAATACTTCACTCCAGTTGTGATGAAAACTGAAAATATTTTTTGTAACTTATTATTTAGGTTTGTCTTTTCAACTACTTTAGTATTAGGTTTTTAATCTCAATTTTGTTAATTATATTCGGTTTACAAAAATTAGTATCATTGGTTTGTTTCTTTTTTTTTATGTATTGTTTACAATAATAAAGTTGCCGCTGCATGGCCTCTAATGTGAAAAGCTTGAACCAGAAATGCAAATGTTTAATTAAAAAAAAAAAAGAAAAGAAATAGATGGGCTTAGAGATGATGTAGAACACAAGCACTATGTGATTACAGCATGTTCCTCTGCCAGTTTTGTACACATTGTAAATTAAGCAGTTAAGGCCTTCTCTTTGTCCGTGTAAAGGCATGCCACTTTTGCCATCTTCTGAATGGGTTTTTTCGGTTACACAGGTACGAGACCTCGCTGGGAACATTCACGTGCCAATTTTTGGAATTACCGATACTAAAGTACCAGACCCCGGGCTTCAAACGTGAATTAAAGGTTAAGAGCAAATGCAAGGCAGTCAGTGGTGCAGCCTCACATCATTCACATCTTGAGAACGAGTCCGATTTGGAGTAAAATGTTCTCCCATTGTTTGGTGGGTATTGTCTCACGACTAAATTTGGGAGAAGTTAAATTTGTGCCCAGTTATGAACTGGTGTCTCACTGCAAATAAAATTGGTAAAGTGCAGTTGAAGTCAGAAGTTTATGTACACTTATTGTGAATCCACAGATTTTATACTAACAAACTATAAATGTGGCATATCGTTCAAGACCTTTACTTTGTGCAGGGCAAAAATAATTGTTTCCTACAATGTTCACAGGCAGATTATTTCACTTTTTGAAAAAAGCACAATTCCAGTGGATCACATGTTTATATACACTCAACTAGGGCTTTAAACAGCTTGACAAATTCCAGAAAATGATGTCTAGTCTTTAAACAATTGGCTTCTGATAGCCAATTAGCCTAAATGGAGTCAACATGTGGCTGTATGTTAAGGTCTATCATCAAACTCACTGACTGCTTGCTTGGAGTGGCCATCACAAAGCCCTGACTGAAAATTTGTGGGTGGAACTGAGACAGCATGTATGAGCAAGGAGGCCTATGAACCTGTCCCAATTACACCAGTTCTGTCTGAGCTAAAATTCCCCCAACTTGCCTGTGGAAGGCGACCCAAAATTTTGCAATTTAATGGCAGTGCTACCAAATATTAATAAAGTGAGTGTAAACTTGTGACCCACTGGAGTTGTGATACAGTCAATAAGAAGTGAAATACTCTGTCTTTGAACATTGTTGGAAAAAATAACTTTTGCCCTGCGCAAAGTAGCTGCCTTAAAACGATATGCCAAATGTATAGTTTGTTAGTATAAAAATCTGTGGAGGGGGTTATAAAATGAGCTTTAAAGGATTCACCCGAAATGTATGTACATTTTAAAATTAAAAACTGAGTATAGAATGACTGACTGAGCAGCAGGGTCAAAGTCAAATGCAGTGCTGCATATTACAATGCATTTACCCTTTGAATGTTTTCACTTATTTTTTATTATATTGAATTATAGTCAGTTTAGTCTTTTTTGTTATTGATCAACAGAACAAGACTGTTTAAGTGATGTAAATAAATTACAAATATAAAATACAAACTAATTGACTTGTAAGTCAGATTTTAGTGGATGCACCTTTGGTATCCATGACAGCCTTGAGCAGTTTCTCCCCATTCTTCTTTGCAAATAATATATATATATAAAAAAATACTTTTTAAAAACCACGCTTATATTAAGTTCAAAAGTGTACTAAAAAATAACTCACTCCTACATCACTCATAAAATAAAAGCGTGGGTGCTTTTGCTAAAATTTGAAGAAGTTTTTTTTTGAATGTTGATTGCACCCACCAAGCATTGCCAATTTTTTGCATCACAAATGCACTGCTTTGCCAGGTTTTAGAACCTTAGTGAGATTGACATTCAGACTGAGCACAGAAATGACAGAAAAAGGTCACACTAAGGAAGTGCAGTCATCCTCAGATTAAAGTAGCTTTTCAGTGGAACTCTGAAGGTGCTGGCCCCTTCCATGGGATCAACTTCAGGCAAGAAGAAGGGGCCTGAGTTGCCTCGAATGCTTGCCTACTGTAATCTTTTTAGTTAGCCGATAAAAGGTGTCATTTTGCTTGACTTCTCACTACCTCCATAATGGCTAACATGATAGTACTATAAACAAACTACAGATTACATCGTGCCTGAAGATGGGGCCTGAGTTGCCTCGAAAGCTTGCATATTGTCATCCATTTAGTTAGCCAATAAAAGGTGTCATTTTGCTTGACTTCTCACTACATTCATAATGGTTAACATGGTACAACACCCTAGTACTACAGACCAAATTGAACCACACATTTTAATATTTTAGGCAACTATTCTTATATATTATATACTTATACTTTGCGACGTAAAGCACTACATTTCTTATGAACACACTGAATTAGAACAACTTGTGCTAATTCAGTCAATTGTGAAATTAAATGCAAAATGAAACTCTCCTGTTTCACTCGTCTCACATGCACATCTATATACCCTGGCAGTTTCAAACCCTTTCATGCAAGTTAAAATGTGCCTGCCCTTTCTAATTAAACACGCCATTTAGCAGGCATTGTAGCTAGGTCGGACAGCATCGCTGACTTGGAGTGAGACAGTAAAGGCCTTAAAAATAAGGATCAGAAGATCAAAGCAGTCAGAGAACAAGCTAATTTGGAAGCAAAAATTAATCTGATCAATTTTACCAAAAACAAGAGGAGAGTTCAAAGCCAGGACTTGAAAATAAAAATAATCGCACTTCCTGCAAAACTTAGATGGGAACATGGCATCCAGTTCCAACCTTTAAACCTGTCGCTTTAATAACATCCGATTTCTTGAACTTCTTGACCAAGCCCTCAGCAACCACAAGCCACATTTTGGAACGAAATTCATAAAATGGCGGCACCCATATGCAAAGCAACATGCAGCTGCAGCATAATGCTATAAATTTTTTTACTTTCTCAAAACTTCTAGTAAAAAGAAAGAAATGTATTTTTTTCACAATCCTTGGGTTCTAAAACTGCTAAGAAGCTGTATATTTAGCACGCTAAGTGCTTCAATGAAAATGAATACATTTTTTCCTGATGTCATTGTAAAATGACGGTGTTATTTTCTTTTACATACGATATGTATTGTGATTAAGATTCCAAGGAAAAAAAAAAACTCCCTTGATACCATACATCCCCAGAATAGCAGACAAAATAACAAATAAATAGTACATTTTTGGGGAAAAAAATGAAAAGGAATAGCTTAAGTCAATACAGTGCACTAAATAGGGACAAAATACACTTCGTTATTGAGCAAAAGTCACAATCAAATTGTATTTCAGCCAAATAAAAAAAAATTGAGTTACTTCATGGCAAATGGAACAGAAAATTCTTTGTGTACGTCATCAGTGTGATCATTGCGGGATGCTGAGATAGTTGCGTTTCTACATATCTTATATAATAAGCTACTGTGGCTGTCCGTTTGTCTGTCCAGGATTTGAAATCGCCTGTAGCTCACAAAACGTTTGACATATTAACCTGAAAATTGGTGCACATAGACTATGTGACGTCTACTATCCACTTTCGGGTGATGATTGACCTCCAAGGTTGTTCCTCATTTTATTTCATTGTAGAATCACCTCTCGGCAGCACATGCGTATGGGCGCTGTTCTCATTCCCTACCACCTTCGCCGTCACTTCCCCTACTTCTTCATATCTTAAATCATTCTTGAGGCAGATTGAAGACTTAAGTGCCAGCTTAAGTGAAAAATTAAGAAAAACGTACTAAGTAATTGCAACACAAACACTGAATTTAATCGGTTTTAACACAAAATGACGCCAACGAAAGAAGAGAAGAAGCGGGCCGCTAGGGTGGAGAAAAGAAGAGCTGCTCAGGAAGCAACAAGGGCATCAACCTCTGAGCAAACGAATGCTAAACGTACAGAGAAAGAGTCTGAAAACTGGGAATGCTCAAGTCAAATGTATTCACTGCACACACCATTACTGGCATAAAAATAAAACTTCTCCAAAAGATGGGTAATAAGAAAAAAACTAACAGAAGGTGAAATATTCTGTTCAGTGACAAGTCACTCAGTCAGACACCTGCTGTACCCTTTGTGTTACCACCCACAAATCTGCTTATATTTAGACTGCTTACAAGAAAACTTGTAAGTAGAGCCTGCCTGTAGATCACCTACTATGGGTTCATTCTTATTTAGCAGTGAACATGTTAAAATAGTTCAGGGGGGAACACAACAAAGTAATAAGAACTGATGATCATAACACCTTAATAACATTTACGATATTACTAACATTTTACAAAATGGGGGGAAAAATGTGTTCAGACCATAGTGTGTATGTGTATATCTACTACTGTATCTATTTATTTATTTGATGAGCTTTTGTAAAAAGCCACATTTTCCCTTGGGGACAATGAAGTTCTATCTATCAATCTAGCTAAAAATATATGTGAAATAAACATCATTACCTAAGACAGATATAGCTTCAAAGTGTGCATGAGCCATTTTTCTGCCTGGAAAATCGCAGTGTGCCAAAGCAGCGCAAATTTCAGTTCTGAGATATTAGAAACATTTAAATTGAGAATATTTCACAATTTTTAAAGACCGTATATAAATAAGAACTTTATGTATGTAACTCTTAACAGTTCATACTTTTCTAACTTTTTGTATTACTGTTTTGAAATATTAAATAAACTAGGGGGCTTCGCTCGCCAAACCCCCGGCCTGCACTACACGCCAGCCAATTTACATCTCTGCCACTCACATATGTGGATTTCACTTTCACCAAACAACAAATCTTTTATTTCTCATAGATGCGCCTCTTCATTGGGAAGAAACACTACTTTTCCCTGATGGCAACACAAATTAGACGATCTACAAGTCTCTGACTTAAAGTTTAAATCCGAACAATATATTCGATTTCCTGTGGTGGGCTGTTGCCCTGCTCGGGGTTTGTTTCCTGCCTTACGCCCTTTGTTAGTTGGGATTGGCTCCAGCACACTCGTGACCCTGTAGTTAGGATATAGCGGGTTGGATAATGGATGGATGGATGGATATTCGATCTCTTTTCACTGTTGCATTATTTCACCAAGTAATTTCTATTTGTTTGTGCTAATGTGATCTTTACTATCATTTTCTTGAGACTTTCAAATGTAGTACTTCCATTATCTCTAACCTACTTTGCATGTGTATCGCGCCAACGTTTTTAAATTCTTTATGATGTTCTACTTTGTCATCTACTCTTTATCTTTTATTTCTGGCCCCAGGCGTGGTTAAATCTCTTGGCACAAAGTCTCGTCTCACGGGATATGAAAGTATCTCTCTGAAAAAGTCACGTCTCATCCCTGGATTTTTTTATTATAATATAGAGATATGCTGACTAAAGTGCCATAGCCTTGCCCCATGTGCTGGTTCCCGGCTCGCTTGCTGGGTTTCCATCAGTCCTTTAAATAATCCTTGACCCAGAAATGCTTCTGTCCTTCTGTCCACATAACTCTTCAGCACTTCGGGGTCAGATGGAGAATTGTGTTTTTTTTCTTCAGCCCAGAAGTACTTCTGTGACTTTGAAGTACCTCCGGGCTAGGTAACCAGTAGGGAATTCCTCAGTCTCCCTGTACCGTCTCCTGGCAGCACCCAGCACAGGGGGCTGTGTTGCCGAACGTCATGTCCCATCATGCCCTGTGGGCATCCGGGGTACAGCTACAGTCCAGGGAAGCTGCCATCTATTGTCTTGGGGGAGGCAGTGTCCTTGATCAGTTACCTTCCCCCATCTTTCCATGCAAGAGGCGTCCCGGCCGGATTGAACTGCCGGGCGTCTCCCACAAGAGGAAGGTGGTATGCTTACTATAAAAATAAAGAGCTCAGAGGACATCATGAAGAAGTACAGTACATTATGATTCAATGTCTATACAATTACACCATTTGTTTGTTTTTAAAGAATCAACCATTTTATTAGGATATTTTCACTGCATAGCAAACAAGCAAATTCCATGCAGTCTACCCTTATTTTTTTTTTTATTTTTTTAAACATTAGAACACTCTAGATGAGAAACAGGCCATTCAGCCCAAAAAAGCTTTGCAGTCCTATCCTAAAATCGAGTTTTGAAAGTCCCTGAAGTCCTACTGTCTACCACACTACTTGGTAGCTTACTCCAAGTGTCCATTGTTCTTTGTATAAAGAAAAAACTTCCTAATGTTTGTGTGAAATTTACCCTTAACAGATCTGTGTCTTCGTGTTCCTGATGAACTAATTTTAAAATCACAGTCTTGATGCACTGTAATAATTCCCTTCATAATTTTAAACACTTCAGTCGTGTCACCTCTTAATCTTGTTTTGCTTAAACTGTATAGGCTCAGACCTTTTAATCTTTCTTCATAATTCATCCCCTGTAGCCCTGGAATCAGCCGAGGCGCTCTTCTCTGGACCTTTTCTAGCGCTGCTATGTCCTTTTTGTAGCCTGGAGGCCAAAACTGCACATAACTCCAGAGGCCTCATGTATAAACGATGCGTACGCACAAAAATGTTGCGTACAAACGTTTCCACACTCAAAACGCGATGTATAAAACCTAAACTTGCCATAAAGCCACGCACATTTTCACGGTAGCTCCAACCCTGGCGTACGCAAGTTCTCAGATCAGTTTTGCAAACTGACGGCACCCAGCGTCAAGGCAGTGCTACTGTTCCTCTGTGGTTACCCTTTTTTAGATCCACATCCCTGCCACGGCTTTATCATATACACTGAAACTAACTGCATATTGTTTATTAGTTTAAGGCATCTGATTATAATTAACCGGTAACAATATAATAGTCCACGGAATAGCCAAAGTATTCCAAATACAATAACTGCTTTAGCGTTGTTACTCTCACTGCACCTTCTATTTTCAGCTGCTGCCGTTAGGGGTTGCCACATCGAATCATCTTTTTCCATATTACTCTCACTGCACCACTCGGAATATTTATATCACTGTATCTGAATGTGAACTTATACGCTTCAGAGTCTTTCCTCGTGGTTCAGAAACAGTTTCATTCCAAGAACTCTAAACACACTCAATCAGTCCATCAAGTGCTCCTTTTTTTTTTTTTTTTGTGTTCTTATTTCGCCTTATACAGTTTCTTGTATTAGGAATTTGTTAGTTTCCGCATACCCCTTGGGGTCAGAGCGCAGGGTCAGCCATTGTACAGCGCCTCTTGAGCAATTGAAGGTTAAGGGCCTTGCTCAGTAGGATCTCTGTTTTTGGAAGTGATGGGGATTCGAACTGGCAACCTTCGGGATACCAGCGCAGATCCTTAGGCTCAGAGCCACCACTCCGCCCCTTGTTCCTTGTAGAACTGTTTGTAATTATAAGTACAATTACTTCACTGTAAACTTGCGATACAGTTACAATATTGCACAACCTGAGCCACTTTATAAAGCGCGTATTTACATATGATGGCGATATCATTTTTAAGATGAAATGCAGCAAAATATGTTTATTATATTATACAGATAAAACTTTAACTTCATTTAGATAATCTACAATGTTAATAATTAAACATGCCAGGACACAGTGCCGCAGCGCTAGCGAGGAGCTGGCGCTCCGTTCACAGATTGTTCCTGCCTCGTGCTGGGACTGGCGCGACACTGGGAGGATAGATGGAGAGAATAATTAAACATGTATTAGGAAGATATTTCAATGTTCCTTAAAATTTTGAAGAATTGCCGTTCTAAGCTTACAGATGGCTTAACGTATATTACCGAGCTGATTGTGTGGCGATTGGGTATTTGGAGAAAGAAAAGTAAGGACAGTAATTGGAGGTTAGTACGTTTGAAAGAGACAGTACTGCTGCAATAAATTATTTCATCGAAGGTCGCGCACAATCACTGCGCCACCGTGTTCCCATGTTTAAAAACATGCTTTAACTCCTATCATCATGAAAATGATATCACGTATACATCTCAGTATTTTAATTATTCAGAGAGCTGTAATATCATGAATGTAATGGATTCTGTGTCCTGTCGGAGGAAGAGAGCCAGTTTAAGAAGCACATAGTGATTCACACACATAGAGCACATAGAAGATCAAATACAAAACAAAACATTTAATGTGCTACTTTAGTTACAATGGGATTTGAGAAACTAGTAAATTAAACGATTTTAAGATGAAGTTTATGATGTTCTACTTTAATCACATAGTTTATATTGTCATTAAAGTGGAAATTTATAGATTAAAGTTGACATTTCGTGCTTTTTTCCCCACTGTGTGGCAATTTTTTTTTTCCTCTGTACCCTAATAAGCTTTCATATAACACTCAGCTGGTGGGCTACGACTCGCCTTTTCACGGCGACTTTGATATCTGACAACTTCTTTTTTTATTTTGGGCACTGTGCAACTTTGTGAACTCGAGCTTTCGATTTTCTCCGACACTCTGTCACTCGATCAACTTCCTTTTGTTGTTTACATCACTGTTTAAACCAACAAATAGTACGTTTTTCTTTGCCTCCACTTTGTATTCGCCGAACTTCTATTTTCCCTCTTGCTTTTCCCATTGTCTTTTCATAGAAGGCTGATCTTAAGGGCTATTTATATTGATTTGCATATTCAAAGAGGCGTAATTCTGGGAGGAGTTGGGGTGGGATAGCAGCCATGTGCATGTGCGTTACTTTTCACGCTGCCCGGGATTTATGTAGCAGAAGAACGATTTATGCATCTGGATTTTTTTGTGCGTACGTGCATTTCCACTTTTGTGCTTACACCATGTTATAGTGGGAGTTCTACGCACGGCATTCTGCATGAGGCCTCACCAGTGTGTTATGAAGCTTGATTCTTTATTTTTGTTTGTGAAAAGACACTTTAGTAATGTGAATCTTTGTGGTTTTTTTTTTCTATGTTTGATTGGACAGGTAACTCTAAAGCTGCAGAAGCTGCCTCCAGCGCTTATTACAACCCCAGTAACCCGCACAGTGTGTACATGCCCATGGTAAGGTTTACTCATTTTCATTCTGCTCTATTATTTCCCCATTAGCCATTAATGCTCATTAATCTTTTCATATTTTCCACATTTGTTTTCAGGATCAACCTCCCCCATATGCACCTAGTGCACCCCCTGAGGACAAGAAGACAAAGTAGAAGCTTTATCACAACCTTTCAGCCCCCCCCCCCCACCCCCCCACCCCCCCCCCCCCACTTCAAAAAAAAAAAAAACAACAAACGGCTGATGACAAAATACGCTCACCCACATGGAGAGGGACATATCTGTCCTACAGTAACGACTTCATTTGTCAGCATGTCCACACGTCCAGTCTGTGTGCAATGGAGTTTGGAGCGGGTCACCAGGGTGCAGTGAATGGACTCGCTCGCACCATTTCCCCCAATCTTTTTTTTTTTTTTTTTTTTTTTTTTCTTGTCTGGTTTTATTCCATGAGCCGTAATCTTTATGGTGTGATGTTAAGGGCCATCATAACTTTCTTTAGAACATCCACGACTGGAGTTTATAACCCCACTATGGTGACTTGGTCAGCTGCTGTGTATAATGCGCATGAGACCTTACTTCCCACCCCTGTGGCTCAGTCAATTAAAGAGACTTACTGGATTATCATGACCTCTGCATTTTGTGAGACCGAAATTTACTCTGCTGGTTTGATAGGAAACCAGTTATGGAGAATCCTTGATTGTTGCCGATTTGTTTCCTCCCATTAGTGACAGAAAGTTCTAGCAGTTGAGTGGTGGCCTTTGTGAGCAGGCCATTGAATAAGATGGTCTTGAGCGATAATGGTAAGCGTGTGATGAGAGCGGCCAGTCAAGTAAAGGTTTGGGTGCTGTTTGTCAGATGACGAGCAGCAAGGCTCTGGGGACCTAGACTATCTTCAGCACAGGAGAAGGCAGGTAGACGTCCTCTTGCCGTGTTTTTTTATTTAACCCCTCTCTCTGCTTTTTTTTTTTTTTTTTTTTTTTTTGATTGAGGCTTGTGTTATACATTATTCTGTTAGAAATTATCTTACATTCCGATTTTTAAAAATTTGGGGGAGAGGTGGCGCTGCACCCTTTGTCAGAAATGTACAAGCATTCAAAACTGTAAAGATTTTTACACTAAATATTGTAGGAATATCATGAACCATTCATTGTGCTTAGCCTGAATGGACAGTTTGCAGTTGCACTTTTAATCTTCCTTAACACTTCAGTGTAACTAAAGTGAAATGAAGATACTCGGCAGTTCTTCTGTTTTAGGTAAGTTGGTATTGACAGGTTATAGGAGAATTCATACAATCCTGATCTGTTAATGAAGTTAAACTAACCCTGGTAGTGGCTTTTATATTTAATTCAAACATGGCATAACTCATTTGCTGTTGGGCTAAATGAATTTTGTTGCCTCAAGTCTTCTTATAAAAATCATCCACATTGTTGGTTTTGTTTCATTTCTGCTATGTTTGTGTTGTGTGCTTCTTTTCTCCCCTAACATTCTGTTTTATTCTGTAGCTCAGTTACAGTTAAAGAGAGTTGCTACTGGGGGATAATATATTTTTTTTTTTTTGGAACGTGTAAAATTTTGTGGTGCACTTTAATAAAAACATATTTGGCATTTCAGGAATGGAACACAGCTTTGTCCAAGTGTTGTTATGCAAGTAAAGTGGATTTAGTACTGGAAAGTTGCATGCATTTGCTAAACCCACCAATCCCATCACAAGGTCTCCGGCAACTGGATTGGGTTCAGGTATTTGGGATGACAGCCCATGCCAGGGCACACTCACAAATGCAGTAGCAGGTGTGCCAGTTAACATGGCCTGCAGAATGAGATGTCCAGGAATGGGCAGATAACATGCTGACAACAAGTAGGTTGGGAAATGACCCGTATCAGTGGAGGCCTAATGCTGGTACCGGCCTGGCACAGCCACTTTGCTACTGCTACTAACTAAATCATTGGGAGAAGACCAGGAGGTCCCATGCAGCATCGGTGACTTTAACTGCAGGCTGTCAGTAGTGCCATGTTGCACAAATTTGTGTTTGTACTAAAGTAGTGAATCTAAACCGATGGTTATTCAAACGTAGATTTTAAAAGCAAGTGATGAACTTCCAAAAGTACAAGATGTAGAAATTGTCATGGTCTCTCTATTATATAAAACAAATCCTGGGACGAGACAAGACGTTTTCAGAGAGAGAATTTCAAGTCCCACAAGACAAAACTGTGTGCCAAGAGATTTGGAAAATAAGGAAAGTTATTATCCTTCCGTAGCAAGTGGAATTGAGAACCTAACGGGTCCAAGCAGGGGCCGAAATAAAAGACAAAGAGTAGAAGACAAAGTAGAACATCGTAGAGAGGTTCAAAAACGTTGGTGTGATACACATGCAGAGCAGGTTAGAGATTGTGAAAGTATTGAAATTCAAAAGTCTCAAAAAACTAATAGTAAAGATTGCACTAGCGCTAAAAAACAAATTATTACTCGGTGAAATAACAGAACAGCGAAAAGAGATCGAATATATAGACATAGGCGATATGACAGAAGCATGTAGATATTGTTCGGATTTAAGTCGGAGATTTGGAGATCGTCTAATTTGTGTTGCCATCAGGGAACAGTAGTGTTTCTTCCAATGAAGGGGCGTATCTGCGAGAATTAAAAGATTTGTTATTCAGTGAAAGCGAAATCCACAAACACTACAGGCAAAATATCCAAATCTACAATAATCTGTGTTCGCATCATTCGATGCTCAAAACGTAGATTTACACGATTCAGGGCCATACACTATGAGAATCTGTGGTCCCGCAACAATAAAAGTTACTAGAACTTTAATTTCAAAGAAACCACAATTCAGTCAGGTTTATATTTATGATCGTGGAGAAGCGATGCAACATAGAATTGAAAGAGTTAAATGATCGGACATATTAGAAATTCTACAGCCAATAATGGATACAAATCCATATGTCCAAAAGTATCACACTTTACACGAAATGTATCTGAAAAACAAGAACAAAATAGTTTTCTTGGATTTCTATATAAATTCGAAAGATCATGCTCGCATATATAATAAACCAACATGTGATGAATTGTTAGCGATTTCAAAAGACGGAGATATCAAAGACAGAGTTGGTATTCGCATTAATCCAAAAGCACAGCACGATTCGACACAAGCGGCAGATCTGGGAAATGACTAACGCATAGGGCCCGCACGGGGGTTGGCGAGTGAAGCAAGCAGGGGGCAGACCCCCCTAGTTTGAAAGATCAAAATGTAAAGCGCCAACCCCAAGCCTTTACAGTATTTAGAGTTTGGCTGCAGTGCACCCGTTGACCTACACCAAGCTCTAACTCTCTAAAACGTTCCTTTAACTTAATGGGGAAGAGGCCACCTCAGCTACAATGTGAATGTTATCTGAGAATAATACAAGGCATTATGGTTTGGATGGTGAGCCAACCACCATAATAGTTAGAGAACAAAAGCTGGCAACACTTTGGTAGCACATCTCCCTTTGCTTCAGCATTGGCACAACTATCAGTAATTGCTGTCTAGTTTTTTGTTGCCATTTCTGTTATTGCAGTAAGGTCTCTGTATTTGCAGGGGTTATTGTGTCAGTGTTGTCGATGAAAACTGAAATCCACAAGTACTGTACTATGGTTCTCACTTAAATAAGCAATTTGAAATGTTTTCACATAAGCGATTCCAACTAGTGTAAGGTATTTAAAAGATACCAACAAGACTTTTCTTGTTGTGTAGGGACTTGGATCTGTAATTAATAGTCACATTTAAAACAACTTTTTAGTAGGTATACAAGTTTACATACCAACAAAACGAAACAAAGAAGCAACTTAACAATTACACATGTACAATTTAAATGAATGGAGGAAAAAAATGGTTTACCAGACGAGGTTAACTGCTTGCTGTAGGAGTGCCTGCTCCTGTAGATAAGAAGGGTCAGTCCCGGCGGGGTTGGTAGAATTTCAAAATCTTGCAGAACCCATGTGAAAGGCACCATATAAATACAATGTATTATGATAGGAAGCTGACTTTTATTTATTTATTTATTTTTTTTAATTCATTCTGCGCTACATGATAAAGAACACTCATTCCCAGCAGCCTCAAGATCACTGCACAACACTCTGGGGCTGCTGAGAGAAAGAAGAGGCACAGGATTTAAAAAGGAAGTGGTAAGCCGGGAGGCGCGGGATCAGTAGTTTTGTGCATCTCTTACTGTATTGCTTTTCACAATTCCTTTTCATTTGGATTACAATTCTCATTGCGTTAAGGGATTGGAGAGTTTCTCGTTTTCTCATTTGTGTCACTTTGACTGGTTAGGAAGTCATGTCATTTGAGGGCTGAGGCAGTGATGTCAATTCAGCCACTGCCTTCCGTGAATGCGGCGAGACTCGGAAGCACTTCGTTTGAG
Source organism: Polypterus bichir lapradei (assembly GCA_026402145.1). NCBI lineage: Eukaryota > Metazoa > Chordata > Cladistia > Polypteriformes > Polypteridae > Polypterus > Polypterus bichir. The sequence goes on from JANRMT010049829.1 coordinate 35,328,808, forward strand.
TATTGAAAGGTTCAGTGGTCGTTTAGGCCGTGATCCTACTTCTTGTCTACTGTTAATTTAATTAATGTTACTTCTATGCTTATTACATAGGTAGTGTAGTAAGGTACACTACCTCCCCTCATTACGGACTATAAGCCCCAAAGCATACGTGCAGAATTCTTCCACATTGAAATAGTCATTTGTGGTTATAAAAGCGCCTTTTCTTAAAACAGTAAGCCATGGTACTGCGAGTGGTGGTATATACGGTAGAATACACACAGTGCAGGTAAAATACAATAAACTTAACTTCGCCCATGCTGCGCGACATTCCCTGGCACAGTTGTACCCATTCAATGATGCATTCCTCTTTAAACAACACTCAATTCAACAGACAAGCAGGATCAACACAGCCACCTGACAGATGAGAAAAGCAGATGTGTGCCAATGCATGACTTCCATGTTGTGACTTTCACAGGATGTAAGAATCCTATCTTGTTAAAAAATGTGTATTCTTCCCCAGCTGTACAGCAGCGAGAGCTCACCTATGCTAAAGGTGTCTAAATATGCCAGAGCAAAAATTGCGTGTTTCCTTGTCGAGTTGTTATGTCCACAGCCTTACAAAAACTTAACTTTGAAACTGACTGGAAAGGCCTAAGGCTGTGTGACCTTCAATTGTGTGCCAATGGCGATCCTTAATAAAATCAATTATTATTGTGATTCCTTAAAAATGATGCCTCATAACAATCAAACCAGCTTTGTCCTATCCTACAGCATTCTTCACAAAGATGTGTAGCTTCTCATTCAGCTCATGCTGCAGTGGACTTTACAACTAAAACGGGCAGATTGTGTATTTCAGATTAACTGTAGTGGGTATCCACTGAACTGCAGGGCACAATTTACTTACCTCACCCATACAAGTACGGCAGAGATGAGAGCGGGCAGGAAATTTAGTTAGAAATGAATCCATAAATCAGTTTTCACTCATATTAAAGCTCCCCTAATATTTTCATAAACTACTGATAAACTTACTTCCTATATGGCCAACTTTCCTGCTCTTTGACCCTGGCACCACACAAAACTGATAACATTGAACTGTTACCCAGTTCCTCCTCTTTGCTTACCTTTGCTTCTTACAGAGCATTTTACAGCACAGTAGCTTTGAGATGCCAAAGATAAATGAAGACCGAACTTCTGAGTTTCTAACAACCAACTGCAGCTAAAAATACGCATTTCACACAGTGAGGTCTTCCCAAACCAGTATCTTATATTTTTTAATTAAATATTTATTACAATTGAAAAATAATAAGAAAGCATTCATGTGAATTTTAAAACCTGAGTTTCCAAGTAAGATAATCATTTCCGCTGATTTCTATTTGATCATTTAAAAATCATCAGTAGTGCAAATTAGAAGATGGAAGAAGTACCGCGCCCTGCCCAGCATGGTCACACTCGACAGTGCCGCTGGCTTTCACCAGAAATGGGCCAATAATTAGAGTTCAAAAGGTTGTGGTGACTTGACGTGCTTTTTTAATACAGGCCATATATTCAGATCACCTCCTCGTCTGCCCACGTCTTGGGCATGAGTTCTCAGTTTTACAGGATAGACGTACCACATGACCACACCCGAGGGGTTTATAGTGACGGTAAAATTTGTGGCATCACTAAGGTTTTGCACCATCTCGCCAGTGAAAACATCATGAGCCTGAGGGAAGAAAGGAAACAAAAAAAAAAGAAAAAGGTTTTCTATTAATTATGATAATGTGTTGGTGGGCTACTACACAGAATAATGTGCGCATGGCGAGAGCCTTTGTCCAGTGGTTAGAGGGGATTTCTCCTTTTTTTTGGTCCTGAAACTGTACTTTGTATTTAAGTGATCGGCTCTGGGCACAAAGATTCTAGCATTGTAACTGCCAAATGTGATTTTTCATGTCGTAACTTGATAATAAAACCAGTTCTTCGGTGGCTTGCTTTGTTTCCATCACGTGTTCAAGTTTATCGCTCCATAGTCATCCAGGACTCTGAACTCTTTACGTATTCAAGATTGTGATGGCTGGCAGTTTTTAGGATTCAACTTGAACTCAAACAGTACAGGTTCAGATTCTCTACTTGCTTGAACATGTAGACAAAATATCTTCAAATACTGTTCTGCATGAAAGGTGCTACATGTGAGAAAAAATATGAGCCGCAAAAAGGTTTTCAATGCTTCTGTAAAGTGCTGCATTTGTCTTAATATTTTGAAGGGGAGCACCACATTTTCATCAGCATTTCCTTCCAGTTAATTTTCTGCAATGTTCTTTGCCTCACAGAAAAATGCTCTCCTGTCCACAACCTTAAGTCAACCAGGCCCTGCACAGAACCCCCACCCTTTAACCCTGATGCCCCTGAAACCCGCCTAACTACAAAGAATGCCAGCTTTGTTATTTTCACATGCATACTCGCCCACAGTCATCTGGCTTACCATGTAAACACCGGAAGTGTAGTTCAGATTCTTCAACGAAGTCTGGTACCGATAAGGCATGTCTGTTCTGCGGCTGAAGAAGACAACAGCACTGGCAGATTTAGCCAGTGGACGTAAATACACCTCAATGTTACTCTTCTCCTGAGGGGGAAAGAAAAATGATTGAGTCTACAAAAACAGTTCACTGTGAATACCAGGACTGTTACCTCAGTCAGCTGACAGATTTAAACCTGACACCTCCAAGTTCTGATACCCAACATCTATGCAAAATTGACCCTTCGCCATCTTCAAGCTGTGGCCGCAAGCGCTTTTTGAAGAGCACACTGGGGTGTGTTGGTTGCCTTAATGATAATTAACCTCTGTTAATGGGTTTCCTCTTGATAGCTCTCTATTACAATAACAAAAGTCCTGCGACAAGACTTTTTGGAAGATTTTGTCAAATCCCACAAGACGAGACTTTTGCCATGAGATTTTTTTCAAGTCACGCCCTCCTCTTAATCTATTCAACCACGCACACGGTCCTGTCACCTCACATTCGTGTGAATGCTTCTAAATAGACACATTTTCTGTGCTCTCAGCTCTTACAAATTTAAACTTTTCCTCACTTTATGTTCCCAATTAAAGAAGACGTGTTATGTCCAAGTCTCATTGAAGAATTTCATACCAAAGGGTTATAAACAGAAAAAATTAGTACACGGGCAACCCTAGCACCGAGAAACGATGAAATCAAACAAATCAAACTCCATAGATGACAATCTGTTACACTGCAAATGGGTTAAATGTGTATCAATAGACTATACTGAAACAGTGGTGATCGTGTGGAACATGAAAATATCAACTTAAAATATCCAGAAGAATATCTACAACCGTTAACCCCGTCCAGTCTTCCTCCACACAAACTACTGTAGAAAGAAGGATGTACTACAGTACATTATCTTTCTTGGATACATCTTCAGTGGATAACAGACAAAAAAGGAACTTGATATGCCATTCATATTAAAACGTTTACAGTTTCCTGTTAGAATAACTTTTGCAAAGACAATTAACAAATCTCGGTGCCAAACATTCAAAAAAGTTGTTTAATTTAATGGAGAGAAAGAAATGAAATTCACTCACAGGCAGTTATATGTTGCGTTGTCACGATAAAAGTCCAAACACAGAATTAAAATTAATGTGATATTGACAAAAATGTAATTCAAAAAATTATTTTTACTAAAAGTGTAAATTTAAAAAGTATTTGCGAGTTAATTTCAAAGCCAACAGCACGAAATCGTATTACACAACGAATAACTCTTAACGCAACATGAAACAGAATTTACTTTCAAATGATTACGTTTTACTATTTTTTTAATATGGTTAATTACTCGCTGTAATGTAAAATAGTTCTATTATGTATATGTAACAATTCCCATGAAAATAACAATCTGTTTAAATTGTACATCCGCATCCTCACACGCGAGCGGCAGAAACGCAAAGAAGCTGCTAGTAGCTAGCACCGACCCGGGGGTTGGCGAGTAAAGTAAGCAAGGGGCAAAAACCTCGAGTCTAAATTTAAAATGGTATCACTCCTTCAACCTTTCCTCCAGGGTGGTGGTTTTTCTCATTGTGCAATTGTGTTTACTTTATTTGTGTAAAGCATTTATTAAAATTAAATCTCTTCACTACATACTGTATCTGCCCAGGTCCATTTGTAATAATTCTACTGACCTTAGGGCGTCTGCAATCTCATTTTATTAGGAACATTTTTATTGCATTCTTTAAATCAGAATTGTTAATAACCCCTAAACTGGAAAAATTCCCTTAAATCATAAACACTCTGCTCTCTGTGTCCCGGGACTGTTTTGGGATACCTGGTCCCAAGAACACAGTAAAAGTAATTTGTCAGAGCAGCATGATACATTATCAGCAAGCGAGCCCATTAACATGTTGACAGGTTTCAGGCTGGCGTGTTTATTTCTCTGCGAGATGTGATTTATGCTAATGATGTGGTAAGTCCCAGTGGTGTCGCTCAGGGCAGGTGGTGCTTCAGTTTGCCGCCCTCCCACATATCTGAATATGTTAGCCTATTTAAATTGAAAATTAAAACGATGTATAGAGAAAAATTAAGATAAGTTTTGCATAGATTTATTTATATACAGAGAAACAGCAATAATTTTTCACATATATATTTATAACCATCAACTAGACAAGAATATAGTATAGACGCACTGATAAGCCGTGTTCTGATTATTAGTTTAATATAATTACGCTGTGAAAACCCAAATCAGTGTAGTGTACAAGTGATAGGTGGGGATGTTTTCTGCGCAGAGCAAGAACACATTCAGTTTGATAACATAAACAACTAATTTACAATTTATAGTTTCATCTTCCTAGAAATCATCATCTGTGTAATGTGTAGGTTTATTTTTGTTATTGACTCATAAATTTCAACTGCTGTGTTTGATGCCATCAGAGATTTTTAATCAGAGAATTTGACTTTTTTCCTTCATGAGTGATATTTTCCTGAACCCTGCTGCTTACACATGAATTGCATTGAGCCTTTTGGTCAATAACGCCGCCCCCAAAAATGTGCTCTCTCCCCCTCCACCCACCCTAGCTACGCCACTGGTAAGTCCCAGATGAATCTTAATATTTGTGATTGGTACCTTGATGACTCGGCGACCCTGAATGCCCAAAGGGTCCTGATCGATTGAGATCAGCATCTTGTTCTGTAGAATTGCCCGTGCTTCATCAGATAATGTGCGCAAGTCATTGGACATGAAGAGTGGTGCTGCCAAAATTGCCCAAAGAGCCATCTGAGACTTGGATTCCTCCAGACTGAGGCCAAAGTTGCCTATGATTAACTAAACAAAAATATGAAATAAAAAGTTCATGCTTTGAAATTCAGTAGAAGACTCCATCAACCGTCTTTTTTGTTTTTTTTAGTAAAATAAAAGCACACCATATCTGGATCATTCCACTTTCCTGGCCCAGCGGCAGGCTGTAGCACATCCTGGTTGTTGAAGAACCAGTCCACAATGCTCAAGACGCTACCCCAGGAGTCCTCAATGTCATCATAATTCCTCCACAGGTTACAGGCATCACCTAACACAGTGTAGTTAATCTGAGAATGAAAGAAAGAGAATGAATCACTCATAAAAGAAAAGATTACTGGATACTGACGGTCAGTGTCATGGCTGAATTTAAAGATGGAGTGGTAAGCCCGACTTCCCTGAAGTGGTCGTAGTCACCTGAGGTAGTTGGGAAAGTTCATGGATTTGCTGTGTTGAGAACTTCATACTGCTGAAATAGTAATGAGGTGTACTCTGTTGTGAACGGACATTTAAAATGGAAAAAACTTGCACTGTATAAAAAAGTTAAGAATAAGTAATCTAATTATGAAAATCATTAAGTTTCCACCTCACACAATTAAAAAATGTATTACTGCCTATATTAGTCCCGAATGAGGCACATTACCTGCATTGTTGAGGGAGCGTCAGTTGCAGCACTAAGGTCATGTGGTGCGATTCCCTGGGGGTGGTCCGGCATGCAATATCTGAGTGGCTGGAGCAGATCACGGTGAAACCCATGATAAATGGCCATTTGTGGAGGGTGGGACTGGACCGTGACTGCCTGGGGGTTGCCAACTGGGATCCCGAGCCGTTTTGTCATGTGGTGGATGCTTCCCACCCTGAGCTGACCTGACTGAAGGATTCTGCATTGTGAAGCCCTAGCCGATTCACTCCTTCGCCTGTCTCCTCAAGCCCAGTCTCCTTAGCTGTATCGTGAACTTGACGGTGGCTTACACTTTGGCAGATCTTTAGCTGCTTTCTCCATCTTTATAAGGTCTTTCTCCCTCTTGGTTTTGTTAATAGTTTGCAGGCTGTTCCACCTCAGTTACAGAACATCTCAAATAGAAAATAAAGAGGTCAAACCAAACACCACTGCCAGTGGAGCGCCATCTACTGTAAGACATCCAACTCTCCTGTGTATTTGCCTCTTGAAAACACACGAGAGGGACAAATGAAGTAAGAATACAAAGTTAAAAGGAACAAAGACAAACTAAGACTGGCTGCCTCTCACTTCCTTCCTACTCAAGTAGTTGCCCATATTGATAGTTAAGCTGGGTCACCCACTTGATCAGTTCTCAAGTGCCCACACATTGCAGTCTCTCTTGTTTTTTTTCCTCTCATTTGCCCCCAGCCAGTCAGCCTTCGGTCAAACTCCCCCTCTTGTCACTGTCTTGACACTGCTTTAAAGTCCCTCATAAAATTGCTATTAGAGTAGCCTTGTGTGTTTCTATACCCTCGGCCCTAAACCAGACAACCAGATGACCAAGCAAGCCCCCCAGCTACCAGCTTTCTTAAAAAGCCCAAATGAAAGAATCTCCTGGTCTGGACGTTTTCTGGTCTCCTGCTGTTTTGCCACTGCTCTAGAAGCGCCTCCATTGTTTGGTCCGGATGTCATAGCCATTGCAAGAACTCCATAAGTGTTTTGTTCTCTTGTTAAACACATTTTAACTTAAACACAGGAAAATGTTTACTCCTTTGAACGGATTTTATTTGGATGTTTTGGCAATTGTGCCTTGGCACATAACAGGTTTTAAAAAGTGTTAGTACTGCGTAAAGCATGGTACATCAATGGCACTACCATTTGTTGTCATTTTCAGTTTGATGCACATATTTATTATTTCTTGCTAGTTATTAATCTAGTTTGCTCTTTGCCTTGTCACCTTTTATTTTCAAAAGCTGGTCCTAATTCCCTCACTAACAACATTAACGTGAGTGCCCCTCGTTACTACCTTGACCAGTCTGTTATAATGCAGACCTGTGGAACCATTCCCACCACTTTCTGTTCCCTTCTACTGTATGTTCAATTCTACTTCAGCTTTGGACATTTTCAGGTCACTCCAGTGTCTACGTTGCATGGACTCTAACCTGCATCTCCTCAAACGCCTCTCCTAAGGAGCTCTAAGGCAGCTTCAGCGTATTCCTGTCACCACAGACAGCAATGCTGAGAATTCTTAGCAAGACACCCTTATTGGTCTGCTGATCTCAACCCACCTTCCACCACAGTGCCGGAATCTTGGACTTATCTTGTCTGTAAGGCTACTGTCAGAGTCATTACCAACACTTTTTATTGGCTTCTCTGAAATTGCTGGCATGGTTGTCCTGCAACACATGAAATGGAAATGGACCACAATTTTCCCTTTTCTCTAAAAGTGCGCATTTCAGAATAATATTCAGTCTGCAATATTGGCAAAATGCACAATAAAAATTACTAAAGAGTAACAGGATGACATAATCCTTATGACCGAACTCAATGACCCCAAATGTCTTGAGAAGAATTACGAATGAAGTCAAGTCTTTGCACAGAGACAAGAGATTAATTGGGCCTAGTTGAAGTAAGCGTTAAAAATTCCACCAAGATAATCTGCTATAAACTAAACTTCTTCAGTTTTTAAAAGCATGAAGTCCAAAAAGAAATAAATGCAGTGTAGGTTCGACAGCTGTGTCATTTACAACACTTCAGTTTATTTAATTTAACAAATGCGTGTTTTTAAATCTTTTATTGAAGACATTGGCAATATTTTATTTCTTTTATTATTATTGTTTCCTCCCACAGTCCAATGACATGCAAGTGAAGTGCATTGGCGATTCTAAATTTTCCCTAGTGTGTGCGTCCTGCGGTGGGCTGGCGCCCTGCCCGGGGTTTGTTTCCTGCCTTGCACCCTGTGTTGGCTGGGATTGGCTCCAGCAGACCCCCCGTGACCCTGTAGTTAGGATATAGCAGGTTGGATAATGAAATGGATGGATGGATTATTATTATTACCAGGCTTCTTTTAACTTTACCTGTTTGTTGTCTGGTACAAATCTTGTAATCGATATTTAATCTTACCTCCTGTTTTCCAAATGACTTGAAATTTTGCACACTTACTCACTTCCGGTGACAATACATGAATCAATAATCAGTTTCACTAATTGATCAATTAACCCATGTTAATTAAGAAATGAAATTTTCATATGAAGGATAGTTCAAGATTTCACCAATAGATGGTGCTAATAACAGATAGAAATATTAAAGGACGAGTTAAAATATTGATTACAAAATTATACAGTACTAAAACAAACCCAAGACTAAAAAGTTGAAAATAATATATATAGAAAAAAAGACTTTTTAAAAACAACGCTTAAAGTTAAAAAGTGTACTAAAAAAAAAAGCATGGGCGCTTTTGCTAAAATTTTAAGAAGTGTTTTTTGAATGTTGATTGATGAAAAGCGCCCACCTTATATTTTACAAGTGATGTATGAGAGACTTATTTTTTTTACTTTTTAGTACACTTTTACCCTTAATATAAGCGTGGTTTTTAAAAAGT
>JANRMT010049829.1:35342599-35397887 GCA_026402145.1 Polypterus bichir lapradei
CATGCTCAAGAGTAAGCTCAGCGCACAGCTTGGTCATGTTACAACCGGAGGGCCGAACTGACAACGTGGAGATACTTAACAAATAATTATTGGCATATTTTCCCTCAGTTTATAAAGGTTAAATTTTCTTCTTAATAAAAATTTTAAGGCAGTACTTCGCCGCTGCAAAGCGCGGGTATTTTGCTAGTCAGAGATAAAGGGTATTTTCCAGAGAAGGATTTGAACATTAAATATCGCTATATGCAGATGATATTGTATATATCTATATCAGACCCATAAAATTCTGTGCCTGCAGCCCTAACTGTATTGGCAGATTTTCAAAAGATATCTGGACTCAAAATTAATTTGTGCCGTTTCCAGTGAACTCTCTAACAAACAACATTAGATTTGACATCTTCCCTTTTATCGTTGCAGATCAGTTTCAATACCTAGGGGTCAACATCACAAGTAAATATAAAGCTCTTTTTCCACAAAATGTTGCTGTTTTCATGGACAAAATTAAACAAGACGTGCATAAATGGTCTACCCTCCACCTTACTTTAGCAGGAAGAATTAACATTGTGAAGATGAATATCCTCTCTTAGCTTCTGTTCCTATTTCAAAACATCCCCATATACATTAAAGATTTTTTTAAGAAATAAGATTCAATCATAACCTCATTTATTTGGAATTCGAAAAATCTATGCATTCAAAAGGCGACCCTATAATGACCTAAATCAGAAGGTGGCATGGCTCTATGTAATTTTCAGTTTTCTTACTGGGTAGCAAACATACAAGCTATAAAAACCTGGACATTGACACAAATAGATGAACACACACTAGCTTGGTCTTTAGCAGACATGAAATCCTGCAGTACTTCTTTGCATTCCTTGCTTTCTACACCAGTAAGTACAAGGTATCATCAATATACCAACAACCCAATTGTGCTTCATTCACTCAGAATATGGAACCAATGTAGGAAGCACTTGAAGTTAGAGAATATATATGTTATCTATGGCACCTCTACATGATAACCACCTTTTTCCACCCTCTGAAGCCCACACAGTTTTTAATGGTTGGAAAATGTATGGGATTAAATCATTTAGAGATTTGTATATAAATAAATGTCTTTGAATTCTATGAACAATTGCACACCAAATTTAGCCTCCCATCAAAACAATTTTTCCACTATCTCCAATTTAGAAACTTTGTTAAATTAAATCTGCCCAGTTTTCCTCACCTCCCACCTATTTCTATTCCAGAAGAGATACTGATCAGTCTTGAAGACTCAGACAACATTTCTATAATATAGAAAAACATTTTAAAGTCCCTTACTTTTAAAGATCCCAGAGTACAGCGAGAAAAGGATCTCTTACTCAACATTTCAGAAACTGAGTGGAAGACAGCCATGCACAGAATTCACTCCTGCTCCGTATGTGTAAAGCATTTAATTATTCAACTTAAAATCATCTACAAAGCACATCTATTTCATTTAGAATTGTCCAAAATGTTTCCAGAGCAAGATCCAACCTGCAAACTTTGTGATCGAGCTCCAGCTTCACTAGGCCACATGTTCTGTGTGTGTACCAAATTAAAATCATTCTGGACAAAAACGTTTAAACATCTTTCATACAGCCTGGGTGTCACAATCTCTCCTAATCCACTAACAGTTGTGTTTGGTGGACTCCCAGATGGGCTTAAAGTGGAGAAGGACAAACAAGCTGCAATTGCCTTTACTTCACTATTAGTATATAGACTTGTCTTGTAAGAATCCTAACCCACCTCTTTCAAGTCAGTGGGTAACCGATGTTATGTACTATTTGAAATTGGAAAAAAATCTAATTTTCACTTGGAGGATCTGTTCAAAACTTTTTTTAAAACCTGGCAGGATCTAATCAATAACATTTTAGGATAAGCATTTATATTGGAGGAAAAGACTCCTTTCTCGCTTTACTACTCTCAACAGTTTTACTTTGGCTGTTGGCCTTCCTCTCTTTCTCATGGGTAGGGGTTGATTTGTATTTAGTTTTGTTAAGTTTGACTTGATTGTGTGGAATGTTATATGCTTTTAATAAATTCAATAAAAGATTAAAAAATAACTATTTTACCAGTCTTGAGGTAACTGGGCTGAATATTTCACTCCTAGGCTCTAATGGAGAACAGCCACACCATCTGAGGTTCTGTGCACATTTTACAAACAGCCAACATTAAAAAGCAAATTTCAGTGCATCCACCTGCTTGTAGAGTTCTATACAGGGTAGTCCAGATCTAATTATGCAATTTTCATTACACTATAACTTAAGTTTGTTACATAGAGAATTCACAACCGAATGGAGGACATGTGGGACATTACATGGAAAAATCAGTGAATTAATTAAATTCAAGTCCATTTTCGTTTATTACAAGATATTTCGAGCAATTCTTTTGTCTTGCATTGTTTTCCTGCATTGCATTAAAAGTTGCATAATTAGATCTGGACCACCCTATACATCCCAAATGCTATGTTTAGTTCACTTGCATCAATGTCAGTCACTGTAGCATTTTGTATATGTGGCCAGCAATTGTTTGCCTTTCCTGACCCATAAGCAGAAACCGTATTCTTCACAGAAAATGCACCAAATCTTTATGTCAGGAATTTCTGAGGCTACTCAACACCAGTGTAGTTAACACATACCCCTAAAACACTGGCACAACTGGTAGCAGTGAAGTTCATCTGTTCATACTAACATGTACTAGAACTGCAAACTGTTGACCAGTACCATTGAAACTCCAACAAGGGAAATATAAGCATTGCAAGAAAGAAGGCAAACAAATTTCTTGTGTTGACAATGCTCTATTTTAAATGTGGTGACAAAAGGGAATACAAATTGCACAAATAAGGAAATCTCTCTCTCATATAATATAATATAATATAATATAATATAATATAATATAATATAATATAATATAAATATATATATATATATATATATATATAATAGGAGGGGTGTTCAATTATAAACAGGAATTTTCATGCTCTGCTCTTATAAGGTAGACCTGACTCATTGGACAAACACACACATATACAGTATGAACTTGTCGTTAGTAGTGCTAACTGCTCTTTCCCCCCTTCCTGTCAGTTGTAATGAACATGTCAGAGCAGGAGGTACACAGTAGTGGTGCACAGCACATTATTATTCAGTTTTTGACAAATGAAGGAGTCATTCTACCTCAGATTTATTCGAAACTTAAACAACAGTTCGAGGATGAGTGTCTCTCTTTCTCTCTCAGTCTAGAGTGTATGATTTGTGCAAGTCATTCAGAGAGGGACTATCATCTCTTAGGTCCACTTAAAGTATTTTTAAGAGGGAAGAAATTCAAGTCGAATGAGGAGGTTATTGACGCTGAGCAAGAATGGGTCAACATGCAGTCAAAAAGACTTCAACTCTTCTGGGATTTAGGAGCTTCCTGAGCACTGGAACAAGTGTATTGTAGTGGCAGGAGACTACACAGAAAAATAGTGTGTAAGGTGTTTCATTATATTCAATAAATAAAGCATAAATTCCTGTTTATATTTGAACACCCCTCATGAATACAATAAAAAAATATATTTTGCAACAGGTAAAAATTCGAATGTTGGCAAAGAAAGAACAAAAACAAAGCAGATAACAGTGCCCCAGATAAAGGGTATATTGCTGCTATAAAAGAAAGAAAAGAACTGCATTTTTTGCTTTTGTGAAGTTATCTTAATGCCCTTTAAAACCCTTTACAGTATACAGCACATAGTCAGCTGAAGGTTAAATGCCAGCTCATCCAGACTCCTCTCACCAACAGACAGTTATGACTGGGAGATCGCAGGCTGTTGTGAAAACTTGAAAAAGAATGGAAAAGACATTTCATTCTCATATACAAATGCGAATCAGTAACTAAAAGCAAATTTAAAATGATGTGGACACAATACAACATGTTTGCGATGGCTTATGGGTAGCTTGAACACTCACAGTGCTACACTCTGGCGGTAATCTAGTTGAAGCTAAGGTCAAATGAATATGGACGCTCTACTATGGGATTGCACCATTGGTGAACAACAGGACATCGTGAGATTTATTGGGGCAGAGAGAGTGAAACCTGCTGAAATTCATTAAAGGGTGTTGGTTCGCTATGGAAATGAAAACAGCATGCCTCAGTGAAAACTTTATGAATGAGTCAGTCATTTTCCAACCTGCTACATCCTAACACAGGGTCACAGGGGTCTGCTGGAGCCAATCCCAGCCAACACAGGGCGCAAGGCAGGAACAAATCCCAGGCAGGGCACATGCACCCACACACCTAGCACACCTTAAGGACAATTTAGGATCACCACTGCACCTAACCTGCATGTGTTTGGACTGTGGGAGGAAACCCACGCAGACATTGGGAGAACATGCAAACTCCACGCGGGGAGGACCCAGGAAGCGAACCCAGGTCTCCTAACTGCGAGGCAGCAGCGCTACCACTGCGCCACTGTGCTGACCTTATGAATGAGTAGAAATGTTTAAAGCAGGACAAGTGTAACTGCCAAAGCTGGAACTGGATGACCATTTAGATACATTGTGCATACAAACAAACATCAACATAGTGAATGCTTTCATCAGTGAAGACTAATGGACTACGTTGTCTGCTGTTGCTGCATACTTGGGTACCATCTACAAATCTGCAAATGCCATGGTGCATAATGACTTGGGGTACCATAAATTCTGTGCAAGATGGGTACCCAAATAGGTTACTGATCTGCACAAGCCAACATTTTTAATTTATTTATTTTAGCAGGTTTATTCTCTCTGCCCAAACAAATCTTACTACAGTGCGATGATCAACAATGGTGCAATTCTGCAGTGGAGCACCCATTTTCATTCAACCTTGGCTTCAGCTAGACTAATGGCAGAACTCTGTGTGTATGTTCAAACTACCCATAAGCCATCTCAAACATGCTGTATTGTGTCGGCTTCTATGCGCTGAGGTTGCCTTGTGTTTTTTAGAAATTGCCTTCACTCTTTGATTTACCCTCGTATTTACATTTTTAACTTGCACCCAAGCTCTTACATATTGCAATATATAAAAAAGAAAGGTTGAATAGTGCTGCTATGTAACACCTTCTGTAGGCTAGATCCAAATTTCAATCCATTCACTGCCCTCATGGTTTATGCACATTATTGTCATACGGTATTTGTATGGGTTATTGTCCAAGTACTCCAGACCTCATTCCATACCCTGAAGACTTTCAGGTTAGGCTGACAGGACATTCTAAACAGGCCTCGTATAACTGACAGTTGGTCTAGGTGAGCGTCTGTGCATGAGTGAGCCGTACAACAGATAGATGCCATTCCAAGGTTGCTTCCTACCTTCCGCCCATTGTTGTTCTGATATACTGCAGATCCTAACAACCACGAGCTGGATGGACGGGAAGCCAAATTGCCAATCAAGTTATAAAATCCAACTTGCACTTCTTGACCAGTGACATTTTGAGTAAAATTTTGGAAAACATTTTGACTCAACCTAACGATGTTAAACCTTTTAATTGCAGTCACATCCAAGACAGGTGAACGCTGTGCAGCACAGAACTCCTTAACAACCAGCTGACCATTTTGTATGAAAAATGTACAGCAGATCAGGGTGAGGCCAATACTAAAGCACAAAGTAAATTTAAGTAAAATTATTTATTTAAACGGATCCCTAAGCTGATTAACATAATACTTTCTTTGTGTTTTGCCTAAGAGGACAACTCTAATCAGGGCAAACATGTTAAAAGTATCCAAAAAACAAGCAGAATGTTGAAATACAGGAAATCCAAGCATCATCCCAAATCCCTAGACAAAACTCGAAGTATTAAAGAAACATAATGAAAGGTCAATAAACAATAAATGAGGAAAGAAGGCACAAACCACTCAACCACAGAGCTCTGATGGCTGCTGCAGAGTGCTTGAGCAAAATGCCATCGGAGTTTACCCCTGTTTGTTTCCAGCACTTTCATCATGTGATGTCTACAAATAAACATTACATAGCAACAGGCACAGAGAGAAGGCTCCAGAGACAAATGACAGGGAAGGGCTGACAGTAGAGCCCAAGCCCATAGCAGGCATAAAGACTTGGAGAGAAGCCCAAGCCCATTCTTGACAGCACCATTTTGATTACCGCTGTAGTAAAAGCTTTGTTATGTGTAATATGCTAACTTCCTGAATCTGCCTTCTGGCAATATAAAATTATTCAAAATGAATGGCCTTTGTGTAAATGCTTTGCCATACCACTGTGTACCTAAATTCAGTTTTAATAAAATGCCAGCCAGTAGCAACTTTCAGGCAAATAAAAATGTTTCCAGATGGAATGACTTAACTGCAGAATGGCAACAAATCCTATTTTTGATTAAAATACACTATTCAAAAATAATACTAGTGAAAAATAGTGTAAATTTACCTGTTTGCAACAAATGAATAATTTAATGTGTGTTAAACATAATGTTAAAAATTTTCCTTAAATGTAAATTATAAATACAAAGTTTACTGGAAGAGACTTTGCAGCAGCCACAAACAAAAATGTTCCTTTATTATTCTGGACTAAAAGCTAGTAGGCCTGTGTGATTTCATATTTCATTTATTTACAATCTGCCAAGGGTTACAAGCAAGACACACAGAGAGTATTTTCTGTGGGCAGCGTAAGAATGTGAAAGAGAAATATCAGCAGGGGAAAAATTGGCTAGGGGGCTGGAAGAGCGCAAGTGTGAAAGAGAATGACCAAAAAGAAGAAATCAACATACCTGTGGAGGAAGCCCCCCCTGATAGGCAGGCCAGCTGCAAGAAAAGGCAATTGGATGACCCGTAGCATTAAGAGCCTTCGACATGAGAGGATATCCTAAGAGTGAAACATAATCAAAGAAATGTACTCATTCTGTCCACATCAAACTGTGCAATGATCCTTGAATGATCCTATAAATTACATTAATAATAAAATCTTACCCGTTACCAGGCTACTAACATCGAAAAGAGTCTGTGAGACTGAATGGCAGTATTAGCAATCACAAATAAAAAACCACACACACACACACACAATGAAAGTGACTATGTCTAAATATTACTGAACTCCACTTAGAGAACTGCATTGAAACCAACCTTCCAATTCTCTTCTACATTCCTGCCCTGTGTTGGCTGGGATTGGCTCCAGCAGACCCCCCGTGACCCTGTATTAGGATATAGCGGGTTGGATAATGGATGGATGGATTGATTACTAGATGTGCGCCTCCAATACGAGTCAGTCACAGATGTCATCTCAGTGTCAAAGCCATCAACTCCCTCCATCCAAAAAATAAAATATCTTACTCTCTTTTTATCTCTACTGTTCTACTTTTTTTAAAGTAATAATTTTGAACACTTTATATATTGCCAGAGTAGCAAGCTTCTCTGTATCTTTAGCAGGAAGATTCCATCACTCACCTTCTGCTTGTTCAGTGGCATTTGAATAACACCCATCCAGTTTTAACATGTCCACGCCCCAGCTGGCAAAAGTTAAGGCATCAGTTTCAATGTATTTCAAGGTAGTTCCTGGATAACCTCCACAGGTGTATGTGCCCAGGTCCCCATAAATACCCAGCTTGAGCCCACGAGCATGAACATAGTCAGCTAAAGCTGGTATGCCACTGGGAAAGCGCTCTGGGTCTGCAACAAGCCTCCCCTGTTCATCCCTTTGTTTTGCTGCCCAACAGTCATCAATGTTGACATACTCGTAGCCCAGTTCTCTCCAACCATCTTCCAGGAGGCGGTCTGCCATGTCTCGAAACAGACGCTCACTAAAAAAAAAAGGGAGGAAGGCAGTCAATGAGCAGTTAGCAGACAAGAAGCTCAAAAAAGCAAAACATTAACATTTCTATGTTTTGCAACAACTTAATAGCCATGTGAATTAAATAATTAAACAAAAGACTGCAAGGGCAGACAGAAGGCTTGATAAACAGAAAATAAAAATAGAAGAATTACCTTAAAGAAATGACACCATGAAACTTGCAAAGACTGCAATAATCTGTTAAGGACTTCTGCTTTTTGGTTTCTAAAATGCTTTGCTTCAGCTATTTGGTTAAAATTGTTCTCTTGTCTGAAAAAGTCTAAAGAATGAGGACTTCCATGTATGGTTAGCACAGGAGACTCCTAGAGCAGCAGAGGGGTACCTAAATGCCAAAACATCTGCAGCCTTGGTGGTCAGGGAAGCAAAGACTCAGGTATGAGAGGAGTTCAGAGACCATGGAAAGTGACTATCACTCAGGCTCAAAGAGGCTCTGGCAAACCATCAGGTGGCTCAGAAGGGTAATACAGGGCTTCAACCAGGTTGTTCTCAGCAAGAAGGGAGAAATGCTGACCCAGACTGAGAAAATATTCTGGCAGTGGAAGGAAACTTTGAGGAGCTACTGAACCTGTTAGACACATCTATGGAGGAGGCAGAGTCACAATGGGTGATTAATGCCCATTTCCATGAGGGAGGTCACTGAGGTGGTTAAGCAGCTCTGCAGTGGCAAGGCCCTGGATGGAGGAGATTCACCCAGAAATGCTGAAATGCTCTGGACATTGTTGGGTTGGCTTACACACATTTTCATTGTTGTGTCATTTTCAGGACTAGTGTCCCTGGAGTGGCATACCAGGGTGATGGTCCCCATTTTTAAAAAAGGGGACAGTAAAGTGTGCTCCAACTATCAGGGGATCAGGCTACAAAGGCTCCCAGGGGAGGCTTACGCCAGGGTACTGGAAAGGAAACTCCACCCAGTCATAGAACCTCAGATCCATTAGAAGCAATGTGGATTTCGTCCAGGCCTTGGAACAGTGGAACAGCTCTTTAGCTTCATGACGATCCTGGAGGGGACATGTAAGTCTGCCCAATCGGTCTACATGTGTTTTGTGAACTTAGAGAAGGCACGTGACTGTGTTCCATGAGGGATTCTGTAGGGGGTTGTTTTTTTATAGCCCCTAATAGAGTTATTCAGTCACTGTATAATCACAGTGAGAGTTGTGTCTGCATACTTAGAAAAACATCAGCACTGTTTCCAGTGGTGCGAGACTCTGCTAGGGCTTTGCTTTATCTCCTGTCCTGTTTGCGATTTTTCTTGGACAGGATATCTAGGCGCAGCCAGAGAAAGGAGGGTGTCCAGTTTTGTGGTCTCAGAACTGCATTGCTGCATTTTGTGGACAACATGGTAGTCTGGCTGTAAACAGATACAGCACACATTGTGACAGTTTTTGACAGAGTGTGAAGTGTCAGGGATGAGGATCAGCACCTCCAAATCAGAGGCCAAGGTCCTCAGTGGGATAAACCTGGACAGTCCTTTCCAAGTAGAACGTCAGTTACTGCCACAAGTGGAGGAGTTTAAGTATCTTGGGGTCTTATTTATGAGCGAGGGTAAAAGGGATGATGAGACTGATAAACAAATTGTGGTGATGTGCACCATTGTGCATTCCCTGTACTGACCCAAAGTGGTGAAGAAAGAGCTGAGCCAGAAGGCAAAGCACTTGATTTACCAATCAGTCTACATCCCATAACTTCACCTATGTTCATGAGCTTTAGGTAATGACCAAAAGAATGAGACTGTGGGTACAAGCAACTTAAATGAGATTTCTCTGCATGGTGGCAAGGCTCTCCCTCAGAGACACAGTAAGAAGTACGGACAACCAGGAGAGTCTAGCAGTACAGCTACTGACCCTCCGCATCGAGAGAAGCCAAATGAGGTGGCTCGAGCATCTGATATGGATGCCTCCCTGTGGAGGTGTTACAGGCATGACCAGTTGGAAGGGAACACTGGGGGAGAACTCTATCTCTCTGATGGCATGGAAATGCCTTGGAATCCCACAGCTTCAGCTGGCAAGTGTGCCTGAGGAAAGGGATGTATGGTCTTCACTGCTACGGCTTGCCACTGCAACCCAGTCCAACATAAGTAGTGGAAAATGAATGAATGTTTTATGAATAGTATATACAGTGCATCCGGAAAGTATTCACAGCGCATCACTTTTTCCACATTTTATGTTACAGCCTTATTCCAAAATGGATTAAATTCATTTTTTTCCTCAGAATTCTACATAAAACACCCCATAATGACAATGTGAAAAAAGTTTACTTGAGGTTTTTACAAATTTATTCAAAATAAAAAAAAAAAACGGAGAAATCACATGTACATAAGTATTCACAGCCTTTGATCAATACTGTATTTTGTCGATGAACCTTTGGCAGCAATTACAGCCTCAAATCTTTTTGAATATGATGCCACAAGCTTGGCACACCTATCCTTGGCCAGTTTCGCCCATTTCTCTTTGCAGCACCTCTCAAGCTCCATCAGGTTGGATGGGAAGCGTCGGTGCACAGCCATTTTAAGATCTCTCCAGTGATGTTCAATCGGATTCAAGTCTGGGCTCTGGCTGGGCCACTCAAGGACATTCACAGAGTTGTCCTGAAGCCACTCCTTTGATATCTTGGCTGTGTGCTTAGGGTCGTTGTCCTGCTGAAAGATGAACCATCGCCCCATGCTGAGGTCAAGAGCGCTCTGGAGCAGGTTTTCATCCAGGATGTCTCTGTACATTGCTGCAGTCATCTTTCCCTTTATCCTGACTAGTCTCCCAATTCCTGCCGCTGAAAAACATCCCCACAGCATGATGCTGCCACCACCATGCTTCACTGTAGGGATGGTATTGGCCTGGTGATGAGTGGTGCCTGGTTTCCTCCAAACGTGATGCCTGGCATTCACACCAAAGAGTTCATTCTTTGTCTCATCAGACCAGAGAATTTTGTTTCTCATGGTCTAAGAGTCCTTCAGGTGCCTTTTGGTAAACTCCAGGCAGGCTGCCATGTGCTTTTTACTAAGGAGTGACTTCCGTCTGGCCACTCTACCATACAGGCCTGATTGGTGGATTGCTGCAGAGATGATTGGCCTTCTGGAAGGTTCTCCTCTTTCCACAGAGAACCTCTGGAGCTCTGACAGAGTGACCATCGGGTTCTTGGTCACCTCCCTGACTAAGGCCCTTCTCCCTGATCACTCAGTTTAGATGGCCGGCCAGCTCTAGGAAGAGTCCTGGTGGTTTCGAACTTCTTCCACTTATGGATGATGGAGGCCACTGTGCTCATTGGGACCTTCAAAGCAGCAGAAATTTTTTTGTAACCTTCCCCAGATTTGTGCCTCGAGACAATCCTGTCTCGGAGGTCTACAGACAATTCCTTTGACTTCATGCTTGGTTTGTGCTCTGACATGAACTGTCAACTGTGGGACCTTATACAGTATAGACAGGTGTGTGCCTTTCCAAATCATGTTCAATCAACTGAATTTACCACAGGTGGACTCCAATTAAGCTGCAGAAACATCTCAAGGATGATCAAGGGAAACAGGATGCACCTGAGCTCAATTTTGAGCTTCATGGCAAAGGCTGTGAATACTTATGTACATGTGCTTTCTCAATTTTTTTATTTTTAATAAATTTGCAAAAACCTCAAGTAAACTTTTTTCACGTTGTTATTATGGGGTGTTGTGTGTAGAATTCTGAGTAAAAAATGAATTTAATCCATTTTGGAATAAGGCTGTAACATAACAAATGTGGAAAAAGTGATGTGCTGTGAATACTTTCCGGATGCACTGTATGTGTTTTTCCATTCTGAGATTAGAAGATGATCTGGTCTGACCTAACCTTTAGCCAAGACAGACTAATAAGAGAGAGAGAGCAATAATACTGTTACTATGTTCTTCTTGACAAGAAGCTAATCAATACAGTACTCTCTAATTCACCTGCTAAAGAACTTCACTTTTAGGATTTCTTTCACAACTATATTGTCTTTACAAGATAAATGTTTCATATTTACTGAACAGACCTCCAGCTTTATCAAACTATACATGAAGACACTAACAATACTGTATGTACAAGTCCCTAATAAGGTCTGTGGGTCTTCTGGGGTTTTAGAGTGTAGATGGATTAACCAAGGAGGCTTGATGTGGTTGCATTTATTCAATTGTTTAGTCATGGAGAACTAAAAAGTACTACACATACTTTAATTATGAAGCATCCTTTCATCAATGTTTTGCTACCTGATACAATTCTTAGGGTCAGTCCTGCAGTCAATGTTGCAGCGATAGCGCTCCCAAGCGAGCCAGCCCATGGGTGGTGTCAGCATTAGCCCATTGTCCAGAGCAAGAATCATGGCTGGAAAGGTCAGCAGAAGAGTAACAGATAATATATCCATTTCTGTAAAACCAAAAAAAAAAAAAAAAACACCTTAGAGAATGATGACTATTAAAAACACAAACCTTTCCTGACTTGGCATTAATCAATAAGAATAAATAGTTCACAAGTGTTCATAGATGTGTCAGTCCGTTTACCCTGTGGCTGCATATCCAGTAGCTTGAACTTCCCCTGTTTCCTCTAACTGCCAAATTACAGGTGTGGCTATTGATCCCTTAAGCCTTGTTTGGCAACTTCAAATAAGGTGGTTACTGTGAGAAATTAAAACACATGAGGATGGGTGGATGAAGGATATCAAAACCAACATTAGAAAGAACAGAATGAACTTAGCCTTTAGTCATGCTTATATCATATTCATAATCTCAGGATAAACAGCTTTGTAAATAGCTAGACTTCAGCCAACTGTGTGAAATGTTCATATCTAGTTCTGCATGATCAATATCAAGTCACTTCATCTACCCATATGTAATTTGTATTAATTTGATAAACATCATTGTATCATAGTTTATACCTACATAACCAGAACACCTTGGCAATATTTTGTCATACAGAAGAATTTATGGTAGCTGATCACACCATGATTAGAGAAAGCTGGAATCTGTATGGAAAAGTGTATATTATCATGATTTAAACTTGGTAAACACCTCTTGTAGTTCTTTAAAATATTATAATTTCCCATTAATTTCTTGTTAAATCAAACTACTCTATCTTTTGTTAAACAAAGGGTTTGTTGACATAGAGAGGAGCTGGAGAAATTGATAACTGATCTATCCATTCGTCAGTTTCATAATTCACTTAACAAGTTCATGAAGAGGGAATTCAGGGCTTGTCCTAACTTCACTGGCTTTAAGACAGAAAGCAGACTTAAACACACACTCCTCACTCACTATGGGCCAGTTTTGAACTGCCAATTAACTTAACAGACACATTTTTGAGATGCAGGAGGATAACCAATGCAAACTCGATCAAAAATGTCCAGCCTCCACACTGGCAGGGATTTGAATCCATCACTCTGGAGAGGTCCCTGTGCCAGCCCCAGACTGATGTATTCAATAGAAAAATGAATGGGAAAATTATAAAATTACTTCATATGAAAAATTATGAGAACCTTTCAGTTTAACACGCTATAGAACAGGGGTCGCCAACTCCGGTCCTGGAGGACCACCATGGCTGCAGGTTTTCATTCTAACCCTTTTTCTAATGAGTGCTCTGTTTGTGCTACTAATTAATTCTTGTGAATTCATTCTAATTGAATTGCTTTTTTAAGGTTTGTTCCCCTGAATTGCTTCATTTCTTTCCTTAAATGGCACCCAAACAGAAATTAAATTTAAAGTGAGGGTGCCAACTAAGTCAGGGCCTGAAACTCCAACCAATTTCACTCTAACCAGCTGCTTAATCAGGTACCAATTCTTGTTGTTAATTAAACCTGATCTTTAATACTATGGCTTGTTGCTGCTCTCGTTGTGCAATAGCAGACATTTCTGAAATTGTTGATTTTCTATTTCTAAGAACACTGTTAATATGTTTTGGGGACCTGAGCAGACTGACATTCCCGAGACCTTCATGGTTCTTTATTTTCAGATATCGTATGATGGACACAGTTTCTGGTGATGTTTTGGCTCATTTTGTATCTCATTATTGTTTGGCAGCTAATTAAGGAAAAAGAAACAAACAACTAAAGGGTCTGAGTTTTCAAGAGCAAGTCAATTAAAATTTAACCTCAAAAAGAGGTTAATTAGCAGCAAAAACAGGTCACTAATTAAGAAAAGGGTTAGAATGAAAACCTGCAGCCACGGTGATCCTCCAGGACTGGAATTGGCGACCCCTGCTACAGAACACGCAAACCAATGTCCTACAGTTTACAAATCAGGTTCTTCTGTCAACTTTAAGGAATTTCTGTACATTGATTCCTTAAAAATGTTTTATTGACTCAAGCCTGGTTAACAGACATGCAAGTCATAATTTCATTGTACTCTGTAGACCTGACAATTGACTAGAATTTGAAGTGAAATGTTCATTCAATTTACTTTAGGTCTGTCCACAGCATTTCAACTTCACCGATATCTGGACATTTCTAATCTATCCACTGGAAAAAATTCTGGAATATTTAACATCATTGTCATTTCAGAGTTGTTTTGGGGTCAACTTTGCCTCAGATTAGTAGAGCCTGATGTTCTTTTAAAAAAATGACGATGAGACTCTAAATTCACAGAAGTCTTAAAGAGGGTGAGGTGTCCATGGACAGAAAGAGCAGCTTCAAATCAAGACATTCCACAACCACATACCAGACTGTGGAAATACAGTTATTCAGGCAGTAGACAAAATGAAGAGTTTTTCTAAACATTTTGTGTTATTGTTGGAGCCAAAAACACTATCATTAGATTAACCAATCAAATCAGCATTTGTTCAAAACTACATATCACCAATACGGGGACTTTACTAAATATAACATATGTGGCAATAATTACTTTTAGACACCAAAAATTTTCTCCCGGCTTTTATTTTTATTTATTTTTTTGTTTTGTTACTTATTCTGTAATATTATCGCCAAATCTTATTTTTTTTTCTTTTCTTGTACCTTTCTCTTTGACATCTTGTAAAGCACCTTGAGCTACAATGTTTGAATGAAAATGTGTTATAGAAATAAATTTTGTTGTTCTTGTTTTGAATTATTGAGATAGGCAAAAGGACTTTATCCTGTAGCAAGAGAGATCTGATGATCCTTTAATGTCATCCCAAAATTCTTTTGAAAATCACATCAGCGTATTCTTGTTATGCCACGCCATACCATTTTCTAAGCCCACTTTATCCTAAGCAGGGTCATGTAGGGCTGAAGCCTATCCCAGCAAGCATGGGGTGCAAGTCAGGAACAATACCTCAGACAGGGTGCCAGTCCATCACAGGAAAACGCACTCTCTCACACACACACACACACACACACACACACACACCACACCCATTAGGGCTGTTCACTGTCGGATGTAACACAAGCACTCAGAGGAAATGGAAAGACACAAGGAGAACATACAAACTCCACATAGGGATGACCCAGGACATAAACCCTGGTCTCCATACTGCAGGGCAGCAGCGCTACTGCTGCACCACCATACCGTCGCCTTCTTATGCCTTACAGTCACTTGCTGTGACTAGTTAAGAGTCACAGCAGCCTTAAACCATCTTCATTTGCAAACAATGACTTTCATCAGAGTGATAAATTCTAAAATATTCTGCTATGGATTTCTTATTTCCTTCCGGGTAATGATTACCTAAAACAGTCTTCCTCGATTTATCTCAGGTCCCTTTGCAACATCATAGTGTATTATCAGAACCACACTGACTAGGCTTCTTTCCTAGGGCATGTCGGAATTTATCCTGACAATTAGAATCCAATTATTCCAGCTACCACTCGTACCCATTTACCAGTTTGACTAGGCAAATGACTCTTGTGATTAACTTACTTTTGTATGTAAGCTAATTTATTATATAGCTATTTCCTCTGTTGACCATGAACTATTTCTTTTTAATAATTAAGGACCGTCTTTAATTTATCAACAATTCTGTCAAAAAAATGTAACAATTTTAGGAACTACACAAATTCTGAAGTAGCAATACTTTAGTTATTTTCTTTGTGTAGGTAAATTGTACATTGATAACATAACAAACCTGAACCAAGGACTCATAGGGCACTGGAGCCTACCTCTGAACAGCATGCCGGTCCTTGGCACATTTATTTATCATTTAAAATTATTTAATTGTCTTTAATATTTATTGTGTTAGTAAAACCAAATGTAGATAAGGGCTCAATAGTGTTTGAATGCAATAATAACATAATTAAAGAAAAGCATACTAAAGAATATTTAACTTGTTGTAAATTTGTGAATATGGCAAAAGGTCTACCTTCTCCGATTGTATGATGTAATTTTCTTCAAGAAGGTTATTTCGACAAAATCAATACACAAACTAAACACGTTGACTTTTTAGCAAAGCACAGAGGAGCAGTACTTATTGCCTCTGCCTCACAAGTGCAGGAGATGGTGAAGTCTGTGGAATTTTCAGGTTCACCTCATGTCTATATTGACCTTTACTGTGAGCACTCTGCTTTTCCTCTCACATTCGAAAGACAATAATAATAATAATAATAATAAAAGTTGCATTTATAGAGCGCCTTTCACAAAGTCAAGGTCGCTTTACATACAGAGTAAAAAAAATAAAAATTAAAAAATTAAACAGAAGACAAAAGTTTGTAGAAGAGGAAAGTTTTCAGTTGAGATTTAAAATTGCAGAAAGAGGAGCAACCTAAGAGAGACTGAGGCCGAGGGTTCCAGAGTTGAGGGGCCATAGTACTGAAGAACCTGCCTGCCACCCAGGATGGAGAGTCTGGTGTGTGGGACAGTAAGGAGATTATTGCTCGAGGACCTGAGAGAGCGACAAGGAGTGTATGGAGCTAGGAGCTGAGTGAGGTTGAGGGGGCCAAAGGTTATGTAGGGCTTTGAAGGTGAGAAGCAGAATCTTGAATTTAATCCTTGACGGGACCAGTAACCAGTGAAGCTGGGAGAGAACAGGGGAGATGTGAGCAAAATGCTTTGTGTGGGTGAGGACTATGTCTGCAGAGTTCTGAATGTATTGTAGCTTCTGTATAGATTTTGCAGGGAGGCCGATGAAGAGGAAATCACAGTAATCAATACGAGGCTTTATGAAATAATGAACTAGAGTTTGAACATCATTAAAAGGACAGAAATGGATGGAGGCAGGCAATGTTACAAAGATGATAGACTGATAGAATGTCCATATTAAATGAATTGGCAGTGCTTTTTTGGCCCATTACGATTAAGTTTACTTGTCTTATGATTGACCAGCAGGCACCCGAGGCTCCTACAATAGTGTAGACTTCTGGCCCCTCCAGCCCTAAAATCTAATTAAGAGTGAATGAATCACATACATTTAATTCCAGTTAATGGCAGCTAATAGGCTTATCACTTCAATCTGCAGTTTCAAAGGCTGCATTTTTACAGGCAAAATTAGGCACTGAAATGATTTTGAAATGTAAAAGGTATGATATATTATTGCAATAAATAACCAGTCCTTCTCAGCAGAAGGAGGTAGGTGCAAGTGTGCCATTATCATTATTCAGAAGCAAATTATCACTATATCCTTACTACTACAAGTGTCCACAAGAGAAAATACTTTACAGAACAGGAACAAAATAAACTTCACTCTCTACAGGCACCCTGACCTTACACAACCTGAGGACTCGCTCTCGAGGACATAATCAGTTATCATTCCACTTGAAAAATAATCTAAACAGATACAGCACATGTTTAACCAAGATCAAGATGACACTGACTCTGCAACAGCTCAATACTAACTCCCTGAAGCACACATGTAAGCCAACAATGAATAAATAATATACCACATCATGTGATCTGTCATTAAAGCTTGAATATAAAAGGAAGATTCAGAAGAATTGCCTTTGGCCCACTGGGGGAAAGAATGTCTTAAATGTATATTTGCTCTTTTTTCTGGTTTTGTGCTTCAGTAGGAGAATATGACAGAAGTCTACCTCAGTAATGTTACTTCAACATATTTCAGGATTAACTCAAATCAGTGCCTCATGATGCAGTGGTGCCCAATTCACCGTTGGCATCTGCCTTGCACCTGGTACAGTCCAATTACATAGCAGCTCCCTACTATTCTGAACTGGAAACAAGAGCAAGAAAATGAATGGATAATTTACTTCACCCATTTTAGGCTTAAATACTATTTTGCATGGTAAAGTAAAAACTCAAAAGAATTCAGAAGCTGATTATTAGTTACTGTGGGGAATTTAGAGATGAATGTAAAAGGAAACCACAAAGACCACCTGAAACACAGTGGGATATATAACATCAATCATCTCAACCCAGACAGCAATGTGAAGTAAATAACTGCAGACACTTAAAGCTGGATTGAAGGGTGTCTGTATTACAAAATAAGTATTGTTTATAGCAGCTTATATAATATATACCTTGACTGGCAATTAAATTACTCTAAATTTTAATTAGTTAAGGAATATCTCCATCATGTTCTAAACATTATTGCTCTTGGACATGCTGAACTATTACTTATTTTCAATTATTCATTTCTCCATTTGCACAAATATAGTAGGTAATTTCATGGTGTAGTTTACATCACTCCATTCATTAACACTGCAATGTAGTAACCATTATGGTGAATAAGGTGGTTTGAACAGCTTACTGCCACTGCACTGAGGAAGACAGAAGACACACTACTTGAAAAATGTGAAGAATTATGTTCATCCATAGAGACAACACCATTATTAATAGGCAAGAGCCACCCATTAAATGAGAAAGAGTATACTGTAGGGCACACTCAAGTACATATCTACATCTAATTCAGGGTTGTGTCACATTATATAACTTTTCCTACAATTTTCAGTCAAGGGCTGAGGAGTTGGCCATGTGCTCCTGTGAAGCCAGATACTTAAATCCAATGTAACATTAAGTGACTTCCAGTCATGGGATATGTTGCATTTGCCGACCAAGTCAATTTAAACAACTGAAATTGCTGGGCACGTCACATTTGCTGGCTAAGTGGTGACCTTCCAGCAGAGTCACATTCATCCCTTTTTGTGACACCCAGTAGTGTACTGCCTAACAGAACTGGTGCTGCATAAAGGATTAAGAACAATATCGTCACTTAACCCCCGTTGTATGTAAAAACACAAGAAATCAGAGAAACAAGTTTCTCTCCTGTTCGTGAAGTCCAAAACCCCTGTGTTGCTTACTGCTTGCCGCTGCATTATACTCATTGTATTTCCGAAGGAGCACTGGTTCTCAGCTCTCTTGCACACAAGCCCGCCCTTACAACTAAAGTCAAAATTAAACCAATGAATGCTCATTCAGCAGTATAATGCATATAATGGTAGGATGAGAAATAAAAAAATGTGGTGCTTTGGACCTCAAACACAGAAGAGAAACTCGTCTGTCTGATGTCTCGTGTTTTAGGTACATCGCCAGAATAGGAAGGGGGGGGGACTGCAGCTGAATGCACCATACCCATTAACCTTTTGTACAAGGCCTGTTCAGTCAAGGAGCAGGTCACTGGCTGTAACAAAAAGGGGACAGCATATCTGCACTGGAATGAGGACACTCAGTTGGTAAATGTGACAGGCCTATTAATTTTTTTGTTGTTTAAGTGGACAAAGTCTGGCAATAAGCTTGGCAAAGAGCTCAGCAACTGCAATTGGTAAGTCTGACATACCCCATGACTAGAAGTTGTGTAATGTGACATCACGTTTAAAGTCAGTTGACAGCGGACATTCTTTGGCAATGCAGGAGAAGATCCAGGTGAACAATAGCAGAACAATGGAATTCTAGGCTGAACACATCTTATTTGGTAGTCAAACTTGTGCCCAAGCACACTTTGAGACAGCAATGTTACACTCACAATAAATTAACAGTGTTCATACCCAAGGCTGTACAAAGAGAAGGAAGTGTGGTTTGGTGATTATGGGCCTGGACTGTAAATGACATAGTTGGACGTTTCACATCCACTACTTTCTCACATTGCGATCATGACAGTGATTGTTAAAAAAAACATGAAGACGTGGAAAATTAATGATTAATCTGTAAACCTATTTGTAAATAAATAGATGTATAGGTTTATTCACAATATTATATAATTTTCCTCAATTGTGCTTTTTTATTTAACCTTGCCACACCAATAATGAATACAATTTTACATCGTTTATACAATGAATTTTGAAAATACTCGTGTCAACTGTAAAATGTACATCTTGATTTTGAAACTGTTAATCACCATTGAAGATTCAAAAATTAAAAATAAATAAAAAGTATGCCACCTTCAAAGCCTGATCAACGACAGCACCTTTCCTAGCGGTTTAGCTGGTTCACCTAGGTGTGTAGCCACTAATCATCTTCGCTCTGTTCTCCATACAAGTTACTCTGAACTCAGTAGGCGCAGGGAGTCATAGGACACAGAAAGCGAGGAGCATAGCAGGGTGCGAATGCAATAATATTATTATGAATAAGAATAATAAGAATAATAATAATAATAATAATAATAATAATAATAATAATAATAGAAAGAGCAGCTTTCAAAGGACTGATCCTGCACTTTATCTGGCAGACAGCATTTTAAAATGTAAATTAAAGCCATTTCACGTGTTAACTGAACAACTGAAAAAACTGATGAAAAATCCGTATATAAAGCGGATTTCTTTTTTTTTTTTTCTTCTACATGTTTCGGCTGTTCCCATTTAGGGGTCACCACAGCAGATCATCTGTCTCCATCTATCCCTTTCTATCTCTCCTCTGCACTTGCCCAAATCATGTCAATCTTGCCTGTCTCACTTAGTCACCAAACTGTCTTTCGGGTGTTGTCCCTGTAATATACTCATTCCTAATCCTGTCTATCCTCTTTACTCCAAGCGAAAATCGTAGCAGCTTCAACATTGCCACTTCCAGCTATGCCTCCTGTCTTTTCGTCAGTTCGACAGTCTCCAAACCATAAAACATAGCAGGTCTCACTACCGTAGGTAT
The DNA here is from genome assembly GCA_026402145.1 of Polypterus bichir lapradei. Taxonomy (NCBI): domain Eukaryota; kingdom Metazoa; phylum Chordata; class Cladistia; order Polypteriformes; family Polypteridae; genus Polypterus; species Polypterus bichir. The sequence continues at coordinate 35,363,343 of JANRMT010049829.1, forward strand.
TCTCCTGTCACAAATCACTCCTGCCAATCTTCTCCATTCATTCCACCCTACCTGCACACTCTACTTCACCGCACTCTCCGTTGCTTTGGACGGCTGAAGTACCTCTGTTCCTTGCAGCCCCGACCTTCCACCAGTTTCCCTCTTGTTGACGCACATGTAATCCGTTTTACTCCTGAAGACTTTCAATCCCCTTCTCTCCGGTCCTTACCTCCACCTCTCCAGGTCCGTCTCAACCTTGTGTGTACTCTCACTGCAGATCAACATCATAGTCCACGGAGACTCCTGTCTGTCCTCTACTGGAAATGGCTCAGAGTCGATCCTTGATGTAATCCCACTTACACCTTGAACCAGGCTTGTCATTCTCAGCGCACACCTCACACCTCAGTCGCACTATCCTCATACAGATCATGCACCGCCCTCACATACATTTTTTTTGCAACTTCTGACTTCCTCGTACACTACCATAACTCCTCTCTTAGCACCCTGTAGCGGATTTCTTTTTTAACAACACAAAACTGCAAATACTGAATAGCAAACAATTTAAAGCAGTGTTCAAATCTTAAATCCTCATTCTTTTCACGATGTAAACTCTAGTATTACTTCACAAGAAACAAATATTTGTTGCCACCTACCTGTGGACCTGACTTGTTGTCTTTGTGCCACTGTGACTTCACACGTCCTCTTCCTCCCTGTCAATCCCCGTAGATGCCGACCTGTTGCACTACCGTCCTGGCAGCTGCTCGTCCGCACTTACCGCTCACTGCACTCGGACAGAAAATAAATCCGAAAGGCAGACGAACTGACCGCGGTCTGAGCTGCACAAGTCACGCGCTTTATTCACTGGTCACGTGATTATTTGCCGACTCTAGCCAGTCACGTGACACCACCTTCGGGAGCGGGCAGAGTTGGGTTGTTTGTCAAATGCCATAAAAAGAAATAAAGAGAAGAAGAACTCGAAGCTGCACACTGGACAGTTTCAGTCTCTTTTCATGTACCACGGCGCTGACATTTTCTTTCATATTGTTCATCTCACAAACCGTGTGAGCCATGGCGATGTTGCGCTTAGTTTAATTTGTCAGGTAAAACTGTGCACTCCAATCACGACGGATGTGAGAGACAATCGTAGAAAATAATTAAACTTCCCGAAGCCAGAAAAGATGCGGTTCAGGATGATTATTATCCATCTGCCACTCTCCCGCAGACCCATGCCGCTCTAATAGCGTTCAGCCGGACTTCAGCCGTTGAAGCAGCTTGTTTTAAGGGCTGCACATTTTCAGCCTGTTCATCGAGGGATCATTTGCCTTGTTACTCTTTTATTTTCTGTGTCTGTGTCAAACATAATAATAATAATAATATCAGTCAATATGTGTACTTTTACTGGTTTGTCTCCTGGCACGTGGATATTTATTGGTCATCTTGTCTACCTGTTAACTACGGATCAAAAATATTTTTACGAAAACATTTAAGTACAGGTCATTAACAATCAGAAATGTGGTTTATATTCGAACACTTTTTCTTCTGCAAGAAAGATCACTGATTTGCAGCAGTTATTCAGTCTGCCCCCCTTAGAGACGATTTTCATTGAAAACTTGTTCAATCTTGGAGCACCACGCCAGTGTTGCTGTCCTACTAGGTTACTCACTCACCACTATATTAACTTATTGCTTACTTGGTACGTTTATGAATTAAATTCACCTTACATAAATGATTACGTACCAGCTCCTCAAGTCCCTGAATTGGAATAACATGGAGGACAAAGGGTGAATGTAGGGATTGATTGAATGATATTATTCCTAAACCCACTTAATGCAATTCAAGGTTGCAGGAAGTCCAGAGCTCTGATAGAACATTAGACAAGCTGTGACGAGAACTGTCAATTCAGCCCAACAAACTCGTCCATCCTATTTATCTAGATTGTCCAGAATAACATCAAGTTGAGATTTGAGGGTCCCTAAAGTTCTTCTTTCCAACATACTACTTGGGAATACATATGTGTCTATGGTTCGACAAAAACTTTCAAACATTTGTGCAAACGACCTTAACAAGTTTCCAACCATGCCTCCATGCTCTTGTAGAAGAATTTATTTTTAGGTATCCTAAGCATGTTAACAAGGTAGAAATAAGGAGTTTGTATTATTGCTTGGCAAAGGCTTGTTATGGTCTGGCCAAGGTTTAATTTCTGACTCTAGTTTATTTTCTTCTTATTCATTTATTTGGTATCTTTTGATTATTCATTTGTCATTTTTGATAGTCTGTTTTTTGTTTTCTTTCTGTTGGAATATTATTATTTCGTAGCAAGTAGTGTCTGGTTTATTAGTTATTTTTGAATTAATGTATCATATATTATGTTGACTGTGGACAGAAACTTCTCCTCAGTCTGTCTGAATTTGTCCTCAAGTAGTGTTAGTGTTTTCCCAATTGCAGCACAGAGAACAGGCTGTTGTTGAGATGGCTTCTATCTCTGATAATTTTGTTCGCTTGGTGTAGCTGTTCAGGAAGTTAGGGAGTGCACACCCAGTAATGCTTTCAGCTCACCACACCACTCTTTGCAGTGTCTTGTGGTCCTGTTGCATGCCGTTTCTAAATCATTACTTTCATTGATGGATGATTCATAAATAGACATTTTCTAGTATCTCTGGGCTAAAACTCTTGAGGCATCTGAGGTGGTAGAGGTGTTGATGTGCTTGCTCCAGGTCAGGTCCACTGTGATGTGGACACTGAGGTATCTGAGACTGTCCACCGTCTCCTCCTGAGTTCTGTTAGTAATTGTGGAGTGACAGTTCACCTGCTGTTTTCTCACAAAGTGCACAATCAGCTTCTTTGTCTTGCTGACATTCAGGAGAAGACTAATGTTCTGACATCTGCGTGAGAGACTCCATTTTATCCAGGTAAGCCTGCTCATTGTTGTGAGAGATCAAGCAGCCATGTCATCAGCAAACTTGACAACAATGGTAGAGCCAGGTGTAGGCTTTTTGGCTCCTAGCTTTGTTTTTTACTTGGTATCTTGTTCAATACCTTAAGTAAAATTTATTTGAGGGAACTTTCTTTTGTTTTTGGCTTAAATGTTTTTTCATGCATTTTCTCTCCCCTTTGTGTGGACATTTTGACTCTTAATACCTTTTCTGCATTTTTGAGCATATGCAGGCCATAAAAGCCTGTCTCTTGAGTTTTGGTTGAGGTCTGCCTGCCTGAGATGGTGAGGCCTGCTCTTTTAAAACACATATTTGTTGCGAGCATGTCTGGCTTTTGCTTGTTTTATGAAGCCAGTGCCCTTTTTCAAGCTTGTGAATAGACAGGATCATAATTGAATTGGAGCAGTGCCTCACTCCAGCCTTCAGTTTCCATTGTGTTTTGAATTTAAGTTTTTTTTCATGTCTTTCATTTCTCCTGATCCCTTATTTTCAGTGTTGTCTACACTGGTATCAGGCCTCAAATGTGTGCCAATCACAGAACTAAATGAGACAGCAGTTGGCACAGGCTTAACGTTTTGGAATTAACACGCATTAGCTAACTGCTGTGTTTTTAGCCCCTATTAACTCTTTAGGAAATGCTGGAGATTTTGTTTGGATTTTATTTCAGTTTACATTTTGTGTTATTTTTTGATTTTTTTTTTTTTTTTTGGTGTAAGGACTCCAGGCCTTTTCACTTAGCTTTAGTGTTAGAATTTGGAAATTTGTTACATATTGTGGGCTCTGAACTTCATTTTATTGTTTATTAGTTTATTCACCTCGTTGTTAGTTTATTCTTTTTTTGTTAGAAGTTTAGAGAATCTTAAATATCAAATTTATAGTATTTATTGTAGTTTTGAATTGCCGGTTACTATTTTCTAAGCCTTCTTAAATATTGCTTGACATTTATAGTTTCTACTTTTGAAATCATTTTTTTATTTGATTAAATATTTAATAAATACTATGGGGCTCCACTCCCTGCTCGCTTCGCTCGCCCACCCCCGGGTTTGGTTTACTGGATATACAATTTAAAGAGATTGTTTTCATGGGAATTGTTACATACATTTACATTATTTTCACTTTTACTTTAAAACTTTTGTAAAAAAAATACTTGTCCTTTATTTCTGGCCCCAGGTGTGGTTAAATCTCTTTCTCGCAGGACATATAACGCTGCTCACGTTGTGAAGGGGGGTGGCTGAATGCACGCTAAGGAGAAGTGGTTGGATCATCTGCTGGCTTGTTGCGTCTTCAGCTTGTCGTGCTGTGCGTCGATCATTTAAAAGCCTGTACAGCAGCTGTCCTTTTGCCACTTCGCGTCTCTGCTGCTCGCGTTGTGAATCGGGGTTTGTGCTGAACGCACGCTAAGGAGAAGCGGTCAGATCATCTGCTGGCTTCCTACTGCTGACATATTCTGCTTGTCGTTTTAAGAGCTGGGAGCACATGATGTCTGCTTGCCTAAAGCATTCCAGCCACTGCTAGCTTAGATGTCCGTGAACTTGTTTTAAATGTCTCACTGCCGTGGCTCTCGCAGGACGTCAAATTGCAATCTCTTGGCACCAAGTCTCATGTTTAAGGTCTCCGTGAGACGCTCCTTGGCCAATCTCTTTCATCTCACGGGTCTTTCAAGTGTCTTCTGAGAAGATCACGTCTCGCCTCCCTGGTCTCCCTTCCAACAAGATTTTTTTTTATAATAGAGAGACATATATTTTGTGACTATTTTCGTTCTTGACAATTGTTTTAATGGTTGTTTTGGGGTTAAACTGAAACAAAAAACACTTTTTTTTCCTTTATTCCTACTGCATCATTGATGTTTTTTTTTCTCTTCTCAAGTGGCAGCAGTCCAGTACCTACTGTAGATATATAACAAAGTATGGGTATTTACTAGTACAAGGTGAGAGACAAAAATAACTGTATTGGTAAAAATTATATATTCATTGACGAATTACAGCATTCTAAACATTGTCACCTTCTATATACTCTCCCTGCTGCTCTCTACACCGCTCCATACGTATCTTCCATTGATTGAAACAGTGCTGGAAGTCTTCTTGCTTGAGGCTCTTCAGCAGGCTTGCTGCTTATGTCTTCATTGAAGAAAAATCTGTTCCCTTCAGGTCACTTTTGATTTTCGGGAACAAGTAAAATCACTGGGAGCTAAATCAGGCGAATAGGGAGGATGATCGAGAACAGGAATGTCTTTGTCAGTCAAAAACTGCTTTACGGAAAAAACATTGTGTGCCGGAGCATTGTCTTGTCTCGCTGTTCGTGTTTTTCACCCAACATTGTAGCAGCAACTCATGTACCGATTGTTGTGCAAATACTGACTGGGCTATTCACAGGATATACCTAGCTGGTCGGCGGTTTGAGAGGGCATGTAGGAGGGGATATAGTTCTATGATTCACGTCCAGCCAACCTCCAGACGGTTTTCTAGGAAAGCCCCAAGCCCTGTCTGTTTATTTTTGTGTCTCACCTCGTATGTGTTCTAGAAACACCATTACTATTTGTTTTGTGGTGTTAGGGTCCTAAGGTGACCCTAGTTACCCTTTTTTATACTCTTACTCTACTCTATTACATGGACTATAACAGAATGTCCCAAATGCCATTCTCTTACCTCGCTGACAGGGTTGACTGCTACTCTAGTACATCACTTCCCCCTCTTTGTATCATCTGTAACTCAAGGCTGTTAGACAGGCAGGAGAACTAGCTACACACATATTCATGCATTATAGATAATATGTCTAAACAGCAGCATACAAGGATTGTTAAAATAAAATAATACAGCCTTATAATAAGCTACCTGGCGGCTCTCTGTCTTATTATGTTGATTGGTCTCTGGTCCGGCATGGTCTTTACTCCTGTATAGCCTTTGAACAACATGGCAAAAACAGACAGTATGGCCTATCTGAATATGGCAGCCAAGAGAGAATGGCCTGCTCAGGATGGAAAATTGAAGAGTAGAGACAGCAAACCTCTGTACCAGCATTAGTTTAAATGTGGCTTCTTGACACACCTCCTGAATCAGTGGGTGTGCAGTTCCCAAAGAAGTAGCTAAGGCCTGACCCAGCACCAATTCCATTCATTACATTTGTGTTTACAATTGTTTCTGCTGACTACTAGTGTTCTGATTTACAGGTAGATTTATGTAGCTCTAAAGAAGATGCTAGTAGTTACAGAAAGAAATGAGATCTGTGCCAATATTTGTTTACACACCAAAAACCACTTTCAAAGTTTATTTTAAATAAAGGAAAAAAGAAAATAAGAGGTGAGCATATTTAAATAAATGTAATGGAACAGCAGAACATCTGAAAGGAAACTGTAAAAATGGCTAACAGTGTGGCTTGTCTGATTCTGAAACTCCTCTTTACGCATTTCGACTGTCTTTCTGTGGATCCTGGAATAATAACATGACATTCACATACTCACTTAATCCAATTCAGGTTTACAGGAGGTTGGAGCTTATCTCGACAGCCTTGGGTGCAAGACAGGAACCATCTCAGAAAGGAGTGCTAGTCCACTGCAGGGTCCATACACTCACAACACATTTACACTTACATGAGCCAATGGGATCAGGAAACTTTTCAGTGTAATTGTTAGCTTTGGAATGAAAGCAAATTCATTACAAAGTGTATCATGAAAGTAAGGTAATTTCAGATCTTCTCTGATAGTATAAGTGACATTTTATTAATATAAAGGAACAACTGGCCACATTTTTGTACTGTCTGACATTTAAGTAGACAGAAGTTATTTTTCACAGATTTTTATCACAGTTAACATAATCCTTTCCTTCAGATTCCTTAACAGTATTGCTTTTGGCTTCAGTGCTCATAGTCTCTTTTCTTCTTAAATGCCTTCTAATGTTTCTTATAATATGCTTAAGCCTTTTAAACTTCCAATCTAAAACAGTCTATAGTCTGTAGCATCTTCTCACCTTTAATTAGTTATATTGCTATTTTATTCTCGTCATATCTGCCATGCATAACTATGCCCTTCAGAGGCAGATGTTTCCTCAATGGGACCTCTGACGTCAGTTTCTATGGTAAAGATGTAGATCCAAACAAGTAGGTTAACAATCTAAGAATTGATTACATTTATCTATGCCCATAACCCACACACAACTTCAATAAAAATGATTGGAAATACATTTCTAATACTCTTGATGAAAAAGGCAGAACCCACAGGCTGAGCATAGAGGTTTAAAACATTAAACCTTAAGAAACACAAGAAGCACTCTAAAGGCTTTACATAACTTGACAGAGCAAAGAAAGAAAGTCTGTCTCCCACTTATATTTCCCTTGCCACTCCTCACCCATGACTACAGCCTGGTTAATGCTGCCAAGCAACAAATTCAGATGAGCCATGCTAAAGGCAAAAAGCACGTGAGAAGAAGAGACAATTACCAGATTCTAGGATTCATCCTGACTGTATCAATATGTCATATAACTGTCCTTCATTTCATCTTCTTGAATGTCCCTTTCTGTGAAGTATATTTTATTTGCCATAAAACAGTGTTAAGTATCTTTTTCTTGAGGTAGTAAATCATGGAGGCATGCATTCTCGTAGGAGTCTCACAGAATTCAACATATTGCTTTGTTAAACAAGATGTTATTTTATTACTGTGGGCCACACCAATTAATTAAAGAAAATGTTTGGTATTTTTCAAGTCAAAGTTATTTCTTCACAATCAGGGTATGGATTAGTTTGCCACATGAAGCAGTGTTTTAAAGTGAAGCATATTTTATAACTTAAATTATTAATAATAATAATAATAAGACCACTTTGCATTTTATAATAGAGCCAATGGATACAGAGGTCCCCTTGTCTCAGAATTAGTAAAGACTTCTTGATGGTAGAATTCATTCTGGATCATTGAAATTATATAACAGAAGCTCCAGGATTTAACTGTGGGCCAATTTGTGTCTTTGATTTACAAACTGAATATTTAGCAAACCCAATTTTTGCTTCAGTTCTCAGTTTAATTCTGTCTGACATGATTAAAATAACCTCTGCAGTCTTCATTTTTTGGACAAACTAGGGGGCTCTGCCCCCTGCTCGCTTCGCTCTCCAACCCCCATGCAGGCCCTATATGCTAGTCATTTTCCAGATCTGCCGCTTGTGTCGAATCGTGCTGTGCTTTTGGATAAACACGAATATCAACTCTGTCTTCAATATCTCCATTGTTCTAAACTGTTATCACTGACAATTCGTCACATGTTGGTTTATTATATATGCGAGCGTGATCTTTTGGATTCATATAGAAATCCAAGAAAACGTCTTTGACCGTGTTTTTCAGATAAATTTTGTGTAAAGTGCGATACTTTTGGACATATGGATTTATATCCATTATTGGCTGTAGAATTTCTTATACATCCGATTGTTTAACTCTTTCGATTCTATGTTGCATCGCTTCTCCGTGATCATAAGTATAAACCTGACCCAATTGTGTTTTTTTTTTTTAATTAAACTTGTAGTAGCTCTGTCATATCACCTATGTCTATATATTCGATCTCTTTTAGCTTTTCCGTTGTTTCACCGAGTAATAATTTACGTTTGTTAGCGCTAATGCAATCTTTACTATCAGTTTTTTGAGACTTTCGAATTTTAGTACTTTCGTAATCTATAACCTGCACTGCATGTGTATTGCGGTAACGTTTTTGAACATCTTTATGACATTCTTCTTTGTCTTTTACTATTTGTCTTTTCTTCTTCTCCTGTTTGTGTTTTATTTCCGCCCCCACTTGGACCTGTTAGGTTTTCAATTTAACTCTTGACACAAAGTCTCATCTCACAGAACATGAAATTATCTCTCTGAAAATGTCTTGTCTCGTCTGTCTGAAAACCTCTCGTCTCATTCCAAGATTTTTTTATATAATAGAGAGATTTAAATGGATAAAACAGGCTGGCTGGAGTGGTATTAACAAGAGAGACCTATGCGCCTCTCCACCCTCTCTCATGTGAAATCCTATGTTTAGCCACTCTGATTTTGATGTTTTCCCAATATGTTGCCTGAGGTAACTTAAGTAGCATGAAATTAGTTAACCTGCCCAATCTTCTCTAATTAATTAAGTTTGCAACTGTATTGTGTCCTTAAGGTCACACTTTTTACCTGCAGCTACATTTAGTTGTCTTTCTAGTCAGACCCCATAGTGTAGGTTTTAGGAACACATTTTTTTCCATCAGAATAATTTGTTCTGTTCTGTCCTTGAAAGTTATTTATTTTTGAATTTGTCTGTTTGTTCACTATGGTGCTACAAGGCTGCTGGACATGTGATGCACATATCATGTGACCTGTAACAACATCATGGCAGCCTGTACTAACTGCAAAGCGGGCATTCAGTTCTAACTAGACATTGAGGATCAGGAGAAAGAATGGAGTAATAAGACAACACAATGATCAAAACTGTAAGTCAAAAGACAGAATCATCAGAGCCAAATCACAAAACAAAAATGAAAGTCAAAAAGCAGAACTTGTGTCAAGAAACTAGTAAATCTGCTATATTTGATTCAATCTCAGATACTGAATGACTGTTTGCGGTAACCTTTATTACTGATGTACTTGATAACATCATGAGTGGCAATGACCCGGCACATCGTGGGATACGAGTTCTTGGAGATGACAATGCAAACTCTGCAAAATTGCAATGCCTATTTTCAAAATAAAAAGGCATCGGAAAAGATGGTTAAAAAAAAATACTTCAAAATGAATGTTCTAATTACAATTCTGATTATAGAATTAGATTGCTTGGGTGGCAAAACGCCAAAAACATGACCAAAATTAGGTTTCTAGCTTTAGGGTTATGTGGCTGCCAAAAGGAAAACGGTCTCCTCAAGATGGAAAATGGCAGAGCCTCCGGGTTGATATTGTCTACCATCATTAAAACTGGGAAATGCAGTGCAAAGTTTCAGCACAATTGGTCTATCTGAAAAAGGCTGGAATCGCCCATCCATTGCTAAGGGTGAATCACGAGAAGTGAGGCAAAGCAGTATACTTTCAGTGTGTTTGTTAGGACATGAAGACTTCAAGTGGGAATATCTGAAGATGTTTATCCATATAAATGACAAAAAAATCTAAGATTAGTAAAAGTATCCAGGCTGATTATTACTGATTTATTAAATGAATAAAGAATTAAAGAATTTGATAAAGAAAAGGTATTGTATATCAAAGTTCAAATTTAAAAATGCTTTGTGATGTTGCAAGCTCAATGATGGGCGGCACGGTGGCGCAGTGGGTAGCGCTGCTGCCTCGCAGTTAGTAGACCCGGGTTCACTTCCCAGGTCCTCCCTGAGTGGAGTTTGCATGTTCTCCCCGTGTCTGTGTGGGTTTCCCCCAGGTACTCCGGTTTCCTCCCACAGTCCAAAGACATGCAGGTTAGGTGGACTGGTGATTCTAAATTGCCCCTAGTGTGTGCTTGGTGTGTGTGTCCTGCGGTGGGTTGGCGCCCTGCCCGGGATTGGTTCCCTGCCTTGTTGGCTGGGATTGGCTCCCGTGACCCTGTGTTCGGATTCAACGGGCTGGAAAATGGATGGATGGAAGCTCAATGATTACAAATTTTCATACGTTTTTGTACTGAGGCCACTGCGGCAATTCCCCAGTTACTTATCATACTTACATTGTCTCCATTTGCATAATAAAGGTTACAACATCCAATGAAATTAGGTTATACCAGGCCTGCAAAATTAAACTCCATAACTTCATCTGGTTGCCCGTTGTTTGTTCACCTTTTTTTGGCGTGTCCCTATGTATCGTAAAGCAGTAGTCCACCATTGTGCTGACATCCCAACATCATTGTTATCTTCTTTCCAAGTTTTTGATATCCTGATGGAATCTTTCACCCTTGTTTTTTTACTCACCGCTCCAAGATTTTCAGGGAAAGATTCTAAATGTGGTTCCAGAAAGTGAACTTTGAGTCTCACGTTGCATCTCAATTCCTAAAACTTAACTAATAAATTTTTCACAATTTCTTTACATTTGGATCTTTATTGTTACCTAAAAACTTATAAATTACTTTTTAGAATGATAGTCAACTCTGTTGTTCTAGGTTGTTCATCGCACCATCAAATTCTGCAACAGCTTTCTATTATTAGGTCCAGCAAAAATGCCCTCTTTCAATTTACCCTCAGAAAAACCACAAGACCTTTGACACAAATACATAAAACAGGCTACATATTTTGAGAGGTGATTGACAAACTGCTTCATTACATAAAGCTTAATAGGTAGCAGTAGTAGCAGCAGTTTACCTGGATCCAACAAGCTAGGCCTTATGATGTTTTTGGCACCAAACTATAGATTTTTTTTTTTCTAGCTGGCCATTCCCTCTGTACCCAATGTCAATTCTTGACTCTGCTGTCCCACTCACAGAGAAAACCTGTACATACAATGACATCTGACACTGTCAGGTCCCACATATGAACAAATGGTGCAAATTCTAATTAATTTTCTCAAAGGATTTTCAAAGTCCTTGTAGGTGTGTTACAAGTACACAGAATGAAAAAAGGTATTGATGCATATTTATTACTGTTGTACTGATGCAGAATTATTATTGTCATGAAGACGTAGCATTTTGATCATTGCCAAGTGTCTGCACTAGGCCACTTACATCAGTACAATAAATCAAGGATCCCCGTTTCTTGAAAAAGCTGTAAACTCTTCTTCTCTGCTTCAGTACCAAGAGACAGTTGTGTCTGGATGTAAGCCCGTTTTGTCTAAACGCAACCTTAAAACAGTGATACCTGCTTTTATAACCTCTCGTCTAGATTACTGCAATGCGATTCTTTTTGGAATTAGCCAGGGCTCCATTGCTCACCTACAGCTGGTGCAAAATACCGCTGCTCGAATTTTAACTGGCACAAGAAAGCATGAGCACGTTACCCCAATTTTGGCTTCCCATCACTGGCTTCCAGTTCGTTTTCAAATCCATTTTAAGATCCTTGTATTTGTTTTTAAATCCTTTAATGGTTGTGCCCCATTTTATTTGTCGGAACCCTTTGCTGTACCCTTATGTACCGTCTCGCTCTCTCAGGTCAGCAGACCAGATGCTTTTACGTGTTCCTAAGACACGATGCAAACTCCGATGTCATCGGGCTTTTTCAGTTGCAGCTCCAAAACTCGGGAACGATTTGCTGTTGCACGTTAGGCAGGCTCCTTTACTTGCTGTCTTTAAATCTTATTTAAAAACACATTTTTACTCCCTGGCCTTTAACTCAGTATGATATTTTGACTGTGTACTTTTTATTATGAATCTCTTCAGCTCTTATGTGTTTCTGTTTCTTTTAACCTTTGGTTATTGTGTGTCTGATATGTTGGGTTTTTATTGTACAGCACTTTGGTCAGCCTTGATGTTGTTTTTAAACTGCTTTATAAATAAATAAATAAATAAATAAATAAATAAATAAATAAAATAATTGTTTTGTTTTATATGTTAATATGAGAAAATATTACATTCAAACAAATTATCATTAAAATAAAATATTGATATTTAATTAACAATAGTGCAAAAACATTAAAAAAATATATAAAATGTGTTTTGTGAAAAAAAGGTATGTGATTGAGAAAAATGGTTTTCTTTTTTAATTTAGCACAAAAAATATATAAACATTTGTAATACATTTTTTTCAGTGTATACATGTCATGGCGATCAGGGCCAAACCTTAAATATAGTAACAAAAGAATTAAAAGAAAGAGTACTTTTGAAACACTACAACTGCAGCTCAGAAAAAAGTTGGAACAGTATGGAAAGTACAAATAAAAAAAGAAAGCAGTGATTAGTAAATTATATTACATAAACTTTGACTGGCATTGTTTCATGTTATAACTGATGAATTGTATTTTTTTTCTTCAAATATAAATATGTATCGATTTGCATACTTGCAACATGTTCCAAAAAAGGTTTGGAAAGTAAAGGATTTATCACTTTGTAATGTTGCCTTTCCTTCTTACAACACATTAATTGAACATGAACCTAATACACTACTTTATTGAGTCTTTCAGGTATAAGTTTGCCCCATTCTTTTTGCAAACAAGTCTTAAATTGTGCAACTGTATGGGGACTTTGCTGTTGCCTTTTGTGTTTCAAAACACATCACCCATTCTTAATTGGGGACAAGTCAGGACTGCAGACACACCAGCTGAGCACACACACCCTCTTCTTACGCAGCTTTACCCCTGTAATGCATGCACAATGTGTTTTTGCATTATCTTTTTAAAATATGCCTGGGCGTCCATAGAAAGGATGTCATCTTGCAGGCAGCATACGTTGCCCCAAAAATCTGTATGTACTTTTTGGCATTAAAGGTGTCTTTATAGAAGTGCAAGTCCTGGCCCAGAGCACTGATACAGTCCCACACCATCACAGATGTGGACTTCTGGACTTATACTGTAACTAGTAACAGTCTGGATGGTCCTTTTCGTCTTTGGGCAGGAGGACATGACGTGCATTTCTTCCAAAAAACACCTGAAAAATAGATTTTTCTGACCCACAATACACGTTTTCATTGTGTGATGGTCCATCCTAAATCCCTCCAAGCCCAGTGAAGTTGATGGCACTTCTGGACACTGTTAACATATGGCTTCCTTTTTGAACATTGCAGTTAAAACGAGCATTTGTAGATGTAACTATGTACTGTGTTAATTAATAAAAGGTTTGCCAAAGTAGTCCTGAGCCCATGCGGTTTTATCATTCACGGATGAATGACGGTTTTTGATGTAGTGTCATCTTAGGGGTAGCAGATCACATGCAGTCAGCTTAGGCTTGCGCCCTTGCCATTTATGTACTAAAGTTTCTCCAGATCCCTTGAATCTGTTAATTATACTATGGACTGTTGAGGATGAAATACCTAAATCCTTTCCAATCTGTCTTTGACAAACATTGCTTTTAAACTTTTGAAAGATTTTTCTCATGGATTTGTGGAAAATTGATGATCCTCTGCTCAGCTTTGCTCCTAATGGACTAGACCTTTCCTGGATGCAGCTTTTATACCAAAGCATGACTACAATCATCTGTTGAACATCATCGGTTTATAGTCACATCATTATTTTCTTTTTTTTAACTCGTTATATGGAAGATAAAAATGCATATATTAGCATAAATAGCCATACAAGTAATTAACAGCTTTTGAAACATTAGATTTAGCATAAATAAGATATTTCAAGTCAATAGTTAATTAAGAGATATTACTCATATTGCATTATTTTTAAGCTTGAAGCAAAAATTACCAATATTGGAAAAGGAAGGACAGAATATCAAGAGAATGACGCACAGAAACTATCGAGGGCAAAAGAAAGGGGAATGAGAACACCTGTTGTTTGAAGGCTAGGAAGCAAGGAACATACCAATGACATAATACAGAAAAATGGTCATGGTAGGCACGTGAGAAGCCAGCTGGAAGGGTGAGTTAGCAGAAACAGCAAAGGTATTGCTACAAACGAGGTCAAGATGATGTAATATATGAAGAATAAAATTAGTATATTCATTTATTAGCATAAATAAATGTAGAAAAAAATCTATATAAGCATTAACCTTAGTGCAGCTATTAATGCAAGTCAGGCCTGCCAAGCAAATGGTTAAATAAAGGCACATGCCATATTTCTTTAAGTTTAGCTTTGGGCACCAAATAAACTAGCTTGAAGGCCAAGGAAGGGGAAGTGATAAGGGAAAGCCCATACATGGAAGAGAGGGAATGTCTGTCCGGCCTTGGCCAATAAAAAATAAGCAAAACAGAAAATAAAGATGAACAATAGACAGTAAAAATACCGGAGGCCAGCTGCAGAAGGAAGTCAGGAGATAATAATGGTTCCCATGTGAACTTAAAGTATCGGCTGGACAAGTACAGAGGGGAGTCAGAGAGAACAGCGAATGAGCTAATTTAAGTGAGGTCGGAGTGATAAGAAATTATTATATAAACTTTGATTTCTGAACTGTTCGGGGCTCAGCTCGATTTGGCCGAATTGGGTTGAGTCTGTGTTATTGTTTAATTGCAATAAAGCTATAAACTCTGTTTGCCTATCCTCTGAGTTCCTAATAGCCTTCATTTCATCTAAAAGCTCTTTGGTGACAATTTTTCACCACGACAGTTACTAGCCCTAAAATGTCCAATCCCAACAGTTCTGGCATGTGTTGTAGGCCCTCAATGGCAACAATGGATTTTTATTTACGAAAAAAATAAGTTGATAAGACTTAAAATTAAATATCTTGTCATTATACCGTTTCTGATGGATTTTAAAATCGCTTTGTTTTTATTTCCATTTTCTAAACCATCCCAACCCTTTCTGTACATATGACATTACCAAAGAATAAATACAATAAACTTCTCCATATTAAGTGAGAATGTACACACAGTAAGACTTACAAAGACTCCAGTGCAGTTCAGCTGTTTCATTTGATAAATAATTACGTTATTTGCTAGCATTTGCTTTATCTTTCTTGTTTATACTTTTTTCACATAATGAGTAACCAACATACTAAATTTACAAATGCCCTCCTGCAAAGCTTGACATTCCCCCTCGTATATGTGCGCTATGTTCAACGAGGCTGAAGTTGGAGACTTATTCGCTTCCTGCCAGCTTGTGCAAAACAGTTACTTCTTCCTCGTCTTTAGCGTACAGACTTGCGTGCCGGCTTCACCTAATAAGTATATTACACCAGGTTTTGGAAGTATAAAGCCATGAGCGAGCACACAAAGACTGGCAAAATGTCCCGAATGGCGCCCCGTAGATACCTGATTAAAATCACCGCCTTCATTTCCTTAGTGCTAACACGTAACTGTGACGTCATCGGAGAGTCGCTCTTGACAGTTGCAGGTTCCAAGATGGCGTTTGCAGTAGGTCGGATTCCTCTGCTTTTTTCAGCCGTTGGTTTCCCCAGAAGTACTAATTTATTACGTAAAAAGGTAGCGAGCAACACTGGCCCAGCACTGACTCGTACGGCTGTGTGCTCATCGACAGGAGCAATTTTACCAAAGCCAGTAAAGGTAAGAGTCGAAGTATATGTTGTGTACGGTTAGAAGAAAAATAAAACAGAACACCCACGAAGTTGTTTTATTGTTGAACTTTTCTGGTAATATAATAACACTGCAGGTTACCGCGACCGAATTTAGATCAGAAGCTTCTCGACTATGTTAAGGACGGGGTGTGTCTGTCATTGTGATTGATTGTAACATTCTGTCCGGTTGTCAGTCTATTGGGATGGTTACCGAGATGTTTGAGTGACAGCTATAACCGCCAATCGGTAAGCTAGTTCTGTGGCACGGGCACGGCACCAGGAAGAGAAAGTGCGAGCTCATATTGGAATGCCATGTTATATGTGGACCTACACCCCCCCCCCCCTTTTTTTTTTATTAAAATAAGCCAAGCTGAAAACCGGGGACGTCATTTTCTTTAAGAAAAAAAGCACACCACCCTGTCACATTCTGTGTTTGAACAAACTCCCATGATCGCTGTGGTTGACGCCCTCGACAGTAACTAGCCATTAACCCTCCTCTGGCTGCAGTGGGATCAACTTTGGCCCATAAATATTTTTTTTCTTTATGTAGGAAAGTTGTACACTTCTCCTTTTTAATGATTAATATACAAAAAGGTTTTCCTAAATATTTCCACAGTATTCACTTTCCGAATTTATAGCATACACCGTTTATGGGGGTCAAATTTAAATGTCTAGAAAAAAATCTAATCGTGTCAGTTTTATTTTTTGCCTTTTCATACTTGAATACCCAATAACAAGCATTTTGTCCAAAATCTAAAGACAATAAATGTAGTAGGAGATGCGCAGTTTGTACGTTTCTGCATTTGTCCAGAACGCACAAAGAGTGAGTGAACCCACCGTTTGTGTGAATTGAAAACACCAAATCAGTAAGGACTCGTGGTGCTTTGAGTACAAGTAGTTCCTTTCTTTAATCATTAAAGTCATTATTATTATTTGTTTTGTATCAAGGGATAAATGTTTCTTTTGAAATAAATAGACACTTTTTGAATTTATTGATTTATTTCTTTACTGTTACATGAATGCACAATTAAAGGAAAATTATTTTATATTGGAGTTTTATTGGCCTTATGTAATAAAGGGGTAGCAGTTAAAGAAAACCATTTAAAATAAGTAAAATGCATTTAAAAAAAAAAAAACTGTGATGTGAAATTTAACATCATTTCATTTGATGGTGTTTGAAGACACATTTCAGCCAGAGGTGCAGGGGGCCTTGTGGTTT
Source organism: Polypterus bichir lapradei (assembly GCA_026402145.1). Taxonomy (NCBI): domain Eukaryota; kingdom Metazoa; phylum Chordata; class Cladistia; order Polypteriformes; family Polypteridae; genus Polypterus; species Polypterus bichir. The sequence continues at coordinate 35,380,482 of JANRMT010049829.1, forward strand.
CTTTTTATTTTTCTCCAGTCTCAATATAAGAATTTTTACTAAATGTAAATGTTAGAAATTCCGCACATACAGGCTCAACCCCACTACTCCAGCAGAGGGTCAGGAAGTGCCAGTTCCTATCTGCATTTCTCATTAGGAGAAACGCCCTGGAGTGGGGTGCTAGTCCATGCCAGATTACACACACGCACACACTCTCTCACAGTCACTCACACTTGACCACTTTAGAGCTGCCAGTCTGCCTTCAATGGTATTGTTGTTAATTTCATTGAGATGTAAAAGGCTTGATTAGTTTTTTTTTTTTTTTTTTTTTTTTTTTAAAAGAGTATAACAGTACAGTGCACCTTATATTGAAGGCTGTAAAATCATTTAATGCATTAGTGGGGACAAAAAGATTGGTGGTGTATTCAAAAATAATGTTACACACAGATCAATACGGAAAGTTGGCAGTTTTTTTTTTCTTTTCTTCAATCAGTGGTTGAAGGGATTGCTGTTTTAAAAAAACAAATAAATAAAATAGGAGAATATTTTGAAAGTAATTGGGTGATCTGAATTGAAGTAGTAACTTGCTTTTATATATCTGCTTTCCTTTCACCCTAGACCTCATTTGGCCTTGTTCGTATGACTATTATTGTTGTGCCCTTCCTGTACCTCGGCACACAAATCAGCAAGAGCTTTGCAGCCCTCTTGGAAGAGCATGACATATTTGTTCCAGAAGATGATGACGACGATGATTAAGTGGTAAGGCGCAGCAATTACATATGGAAAGAAAGGTGCACTTTTTCAGGTCTAGCATCTTGGTTTACCACCTGTCAGTCGGTCAGATTTCTATATAATTTTAGTGAGTAAGCTCATTTCTTGTCACATAAGCAGATTTGGAAAATGAATAAATAATGGAATAACTCCTATATGGATTTATTTGATTTTTATTAGTGGATGCATGGGCATAATTTAGTACAAAGGTGCCCTCGTTCTGTCCTGGGGCACCACTATGGCTGCAGGTTTTCATTCCAACCAGTTTCACAAATATAGTTCAGTCTTATTCCTAAATGATCTAATTGTTTAATTAGTCTTTTACTTCTTTTTTTCTTTTTTTTTTTTTGCGCATTGAGACTATGTACTAGTATATGTACATTTAAACAAAATTCGGAAGTTAGCATTTTTTGCCATATCTTTAGACCAGGGGTGCCCAGCTCCAGTCCTGGAGGGCCGCAGTGGCTGCAGGTTTTCATTCTAACCCTTTTCTTAATTAGTGATCGGTTTTTGCTGCTAATTAACTTCTTGTAAATTCATTTTAATTGAGTTGCTTTTTTAAGATTTGTTCCCTTGAATTTCTTCATCGTTCTTCTGAATTTCTTCCTTTAAATGGCACCCAAACAGAAGTGAAATGTGAAGTGAGTGAGCCAACAGAAGACCAACTAAGTCAGGGCCTCAAACTCCAACCAATTTCACTCCAACTAGCTGCTTAATGAGGCGCTGAGTCTTGTCGTTAATTAAACCCCCCGTTCTTTAATTCCATGGCTTGTGGCTGCTCTCATTGTGCAATAGCAGACATTTCCGAAATTGTGGATTTTCTCTTTTGTAAGAGCAGATCAGCATTCCTGAGACCTTCACTTTTCTTTATTTTCAGATATTGTATGATGGTCACAGTTTGCTGGTCGTGGTTTGGCTCATTTTGTATCTCATTATTGTTTTTCTGCTAATTAAGGAAAAAGAAACAATTAAGGGGGCTGAGCCTTCAAGAGCAAGTCAATTAAAATGAATTCAAAAGGAGTTCATTAGCAGCAAAAACAGGTCACTAATTAAGAAAAGGGTTAGAATGAAAGCCTGCAGCCACTGCGGCCCTCCAGGACTGGAGTTGGGCACCCCTGCTTTAGACAATTAATGATTAGTGAAGACCAGTAAAGACACAGTTGTGAAAAACACTGAACACTAAAGGAAAACGGCTACTTCAGTATAAATTTCACGTGTGAGTTAATTGATAAGGAGAATCTTAGGTTACCAGTTTTATCACGAGGCACACTTATTCACACAACCATTTGTAACCATTCTTTTGAAGTTTTAGAATTCATTCTGTTCTGTAAACCTGAACTGGTTTAAGTACTTTTTGAAAAGAGTGCAGGCTAGGATAGAAGCATCTTGTCCAAGGCAGGAACATCTCCTAGATTGGATGCCAGTCCCTCACCAGCCTAAATTGCTCTCACATCTCCAAACATATGGCACCAGTTACCCTAACACTCCCACACCTGGAGAGAAGCACATTGGGCGCATACAGACAGCCCACATGTAGCCACTAGGCACAGGTATGACTTCGGAGTGGTAGATCGGTGAAGTAGTAGTGCTGAGTATTGCATTACCCCACTACCCTTTGTTATCTTTAGACTCACCGGAGTATACAGAAGAAACACACAGGTAGAATGAATAAACTACTCCTAGACAGAGCCCATTTTAGGAGTCTAGGACCCTGGGCCTGTCGGGCAACTATGCCAATGCTTGTGTCTTACTGTATAGCTTACTGTTGTAACAGTAATAGCTTGAATAAAAACACATCCTCGTAAGCACATTGCCAACATGTTGGAGAACTCCTTATTATAGATCATAATTATCAGCTGTTTTCAATTGTTAGGTGGTTTCTACCAAGCAAATGAATCTTGCAATTTCTTAAGAAGTGGTTAAAGTGTAAGAATCCGTAACAGAAAATCATTACATGACACAGCTTACCTGCAAAAACTGCTATTTACTAAAGGGAAATCTACTGCAGTTGCAGATTTAATTCAAGGGTTATTAGCAATTAAAATTTATTTCAGCTTATCTGGCTGTACATTGAACAATGTAATGTGAGTTCTTCAGCTGCTTGTTGCTCGTACCTTTCCTTGCCTTGCTATGACTTGCAGATGAAGAATGAGTCACCCAGAGTATTTCAGAACTGCATTATGATGTTGTAATTGCAACGCAGGCTTTTTTTTTAAAGACACTGCTTCTTGAGCACCTAGTTAGCATCCATAGTAGAGAAACCATAGACGGTTTACAAGTGAACCAACAGCTACCAGAAAGAGGAAGGCTACCCAGCTGAGGTGCTGCTTGGGGTATTCATAGAGGGACTGATCAATGCTCAGAGAGCTGTCTTGTGCTGCTCGGGGGGGAGTGGGCGTCTGCACAAGTAAACAACTAGCATCATCTTCTGTCCCGCACTCTTCATTTCTTGCACATTTTTAGTATGCATGTGATCAACCCCTTTGAGTAGAATTGTGTAAGAAGCCGTGGGCAGAATAAATTGTGGTATTCACAGCGTTAATTAAACCCTTCCACTGGTGTCACGAAATATAAAAAGTGAATAAGCTATAGGGAATGCTATCATTTAGGAGATGCACACGGTGGTGCAGTGGGTAGCACTGCTGCCTCGCAGTTAGGAGACCTCGTTCGCTTCCCGGGTCCTCCCTGTGTGGAGTTTGCATGTTCTCCCCTTGTCTGCGTGGGTTTCCTCCCACAGTCCAAACACATGCAGGTTAGGTGCATTGGCGATTCTACATTGTCTCCAGTTTGTATGTGTGTGTGCCCTGCGGTGGGCTGGCGCCCTGCCCGGGGTTTGTTTCCTGCCTTGCGCCCTGTGTTGGCTGGGATTGGCTCCAGCAGACCCCCGTGACCCTGTAGTTAAGATATAGCGGGTGGGATGATGTATACTTTAAATAGATGAATTGTATCATCCACAGGTAACGCAGTCTACAGACAGAAGCCACAGTACTTGGTACTGCTGAGCGTCATCCCCCAGAACAGTCACTTTTAATGACAAACACGTACGCACACAGTGTGTGCAGCAATACTCTTATGGCTATTTCATCATTCAAATCAAGGTGGTTTGCTTGCCATGAATCAACTTGCTAAAGCACACAACGCCACAAACCAGCACTGCAGCTCTAGTAAGCGAGAGGCTTAGAAGGCTGACGTTTACCATTTTGATGGTCAATCAGACTAAAAGTTTGATCATATTTTGCACCGTTTGTGCCTTAACACTAGAATCCCTGAAGCTTACGATTTTTTTCGTTGTCCCTGACCTCCTTAAATTTTCCTGACATACGCCAAGAAGCTCGTAGTGCCTTATCACTGCGCTAATAGCCCACTTCTGTCTTGAAAATGTGTGGATTAGCAGAAGGCAGCCTGCTACACCCACCACCCTCCATTCAGTCTGGTGAAGGCATCGCCCTGCTGCAAGCCTCACAGCTGAAGTCTGTGCTGAAGTGTTTATCTGGCGATGTGTTTGTAAGGAATTATATAGGTAATGAAATACTGTTATCTGAAATACGTACATTTCATGTGTTCTACGTGTCTACAACAGTCTGTGTAAATATAGAATGACAGAGGAAATGCCGAACTCCCCATCAAAACAGAAAATGTTTGCATATTTTATAGTAACGACATAATGTTGATGTGAAGTGTAGGATGTGTGAAGACTGAAGCCCAAATATCCAATAAACACTTTCACAAAAGGTGTAACAAAACAAGTATGGTAATAAAACCGAAGAAAAAACAAAATTGCTCAAGTGACATGTTGCTGAAGCCTAACTATCAGTCGGTACAAAGTAAAAGACATTTAAACACACGTGTGTTTGCCTGTTTCATTTTCAACCAGTTGTCACAGTGGTAACGCTGCTCCATCTCAGATCTGCGCAGAGTGTGCAGTGGAAAAGCTACGGCTTAGCAACCTCGAGATAATCGGTTTGAATCCCGTGTTGTCCCTCTATTTAGAGCTTTGAGTTGTCTGCTGCTATAATCATATACAGTGGCTTGCAAAAGTATTCGGCCCCCTTGAACTTTTCCACATTTTGTCACATTACAGCCACAAACATGAATCAATTTCATTGGAATTCCACGTGAAAGACCAATACAAAGTGGTGTACACGTGAGAAGTGGAACGAAAATCATACATGATTCCAAACATTTTTTACAAATAAATAACTGCAAAGTGGGGTGTGTGTAATTATTCAGTCCCCTTTGGTCTGAGTGCAGTCAGTTGCCCATAGACATTGCCTGATGAGTGCTAATGACTAAATAGAGTGCGCCTGTGTGTAATCTAATGTCCGTACAAATACAGCTGCTCTGTGACGGCCTCAGAGGTTGTCTAAGAGAATATTGGAAGCAACAACACCATGAAGTCCAAAGAACACACCAGACAGGTCAGGGATAAAGTTATTGAGACATTTAAAGCAGGCTTAGGGTACAAAAAGATTTCCAAAGCCTTGAACATCCCACAGAGCACTGTTCAAGCGATTATTCAGAAATGGAAGGAGTATGGCACAACTGTAAACCTACCAAGACAAGGCCGTCCACCTAAACTCACAGGCCGAACAAGGAGAGCGCTGATCAGAAATGCAGCCAAGAGGCCCATGTTGACTCTGGACGAGCTGCAGAGATCTACAGCTCAGGTGGGGGAATCTGTCCATAGGACAACTATTAGTTGTGCACTGCACAAAGTTGGCCTTTATGGAAGAGTGGCAAGAAGAAAGCCATTGTTAACAGAAAACCATAAGAAGTCCCGTTTGCAGTTTGCCATAAGCCATGTGGGGGACACAGCAAACATGTGGAAGAAGGTGCTCTGGTCAGATGAGACCAAAATGGAACTTTTTGGCCAAAATGCAAAACGCTATGTGTGGCGGAAAACTAACACTGCACATCACTCTGAACACACCATCCCCACTGTCAAATATGGTGGTGGAAGCATCATGCTCTGGGGGTGCTTCTCTTCAGCAGAGACAGGGAAGCTGGTCAGAGTTGATGGGAAAATGGATGGAGCCAAATACAGGGCAATCTTGGAAGAAAACCTCTTGGAGTCTGCAAAAGACTTGAGACTTGGGTGGAGGTTCACCTTCCAGCAGGACAACGACCCTAAACATAAAGCCAGGGCAACAATGGAATGGTTTAAAACAAAACATATCCATGTGTTAGAATGGCCCAGTCAAAGTCCAGATCTAAATCCAATCGAGAATCTGTGGCAAGATCTGAAAACTGCTGTTCACAAACGCTGTCCATCTAATTTGACTGAGCTGGAGCTGTTTTGCAAAGAAGAATGGGCAAGGATTTCAGTCTCTAGATGTGCAAAGCTGGTAGAGACATACCCTAAAAGACTGGCAGCTGTAATTGCAGCAAAAGGTGGTTCTACAAAGTATTGACTCAGGAGGCTGAATAATTACGCACACCCCACTTTTTAGTTATTTATTTGTAAAAAATGTTTGGAATCATGTATGATTTTCGTTCCACTTCTCAAGTGTACACCACTTTGTACTGGTCTTTCACGTGGAATTCCAATAAAATTGATTCATGTTTGTGGCTGTAATGTGACAAAATGTGGAAAAGTTCAAGGGGGCCGAATACTTTTGCAAGCCACTGTAATAAAAACATACAGTACATTTGATGCGAGTTTGTAACATCCTGTGTAAATTTATGGTACTGTACTTGTAAAAGTTAGTGCTGAAGGGATAAACGCAGACATACAAACGCAGCTCAATCATTTCTTCTTCTCGCAATGTCTACGGTGAATGTTACTTTTCCTCGCACACGGACATTCACATCAACATGTCATTTGAACGATTTTTTCTATTCAAGAATAAAACTGAATTAAAAAAACATCATTCAAATTCAGTTTTTTTTTATAACATTGGAATGCTTCATTGTGTGACATTTTTTAGCTATGATGCAAACCATTAAATGCACAACTTGAGTGTGCACTGCATTTCAGTGTTTTTTACACATTGGATTGTATTTAATTTTAGCCGTTAGTCTCTCACAGGCATGTGCCTACACTGGCTCAATTTAAACTTGACGTTCACATGAACATACAAACTCTGAATAGATGAGAGCTGAGCCACAGTGGAATTTCAAAAACTGCATTATTAATAATAATTCTTTGCATTTATATAGCGCTTTTCTCACTACTCAAAGCGCTCAGCAATTGCTGGTTAAGGGCCTTGCTCAAGGGCCCAACAGAGCAGAGTCCCTTTTTGGCATTTACGGGATTCGAACCGGCAACCTTCCGATTTGCAGTTCAGTTCCCTAGCCTCAGAGCCAACACTCCGTTACACTTGCACTCCAAGTGCTTTGTTTATGCCAAACTGTGCAACTTTGTGTTAAACGGCATCTACTGTCCCTGTAAAGTCTGAAACACATAACACCACTTCTGAGCTGGAATAAAATGTCACACACTGAATCCTGGGCTTGATCATAGTTGTGGTTTTATGAAGTGGAGGTAATTCAGTTGGACTCTCCTTAATGCCATCTTAGTGGGTTGAACCAGACAGGTTTTCTCTAATGCCCAGAATTGTTGTGTTTGTATTTTAAACTGGTTACACTTGCTGGTTTGCAGTTGTTGTGCTGTAACTGGTGATACCTGTCTCCATTTTCCAGATACCATATCTTGAAGTTGCGTCAGGAGCAGGACCTTTTGGGACTGGCAGACCTCAAACTGCAATGAAGTCTGGGCAGTAGAAAATCCAAGTGGTGGTGAACTTTTGAATTCTGAGCTCCCACTTGCCTGTTCACCTGACAATCCAGCCACAGTTTTATTGAAGACAAATGGGTGTGTAAAAGTCTACGCAAACAATTTGGAAATATCGGAGTAGGGTTTTTTTTTTTTTTTTTCCTCCTCTAGAAGGGGAACGAAAGAGTGATGTCCCCACAGAAATAATCTGCAGATTATGTACATTTATAAATCCAGGAATTATGTTCTCCATAGAACCATTTATTTATCTAATCATGATGATTGCGTCATCTTTGTGGAAATAATCATGTTAGATGTTTGTTCTGTGCTGCTTCAACTGTATTTCTCTTTATTTTAAACCAGATTCAAAAGTGTAGTTGTTATTTAAAATCAAAGGCATTATCTCATTTTGTGGATGGTTTTATTTCTCAAACTACTGTTATCGTGCCCCACATCATTTTCAGTTTTTCATATGTTATGCACACATGAGCATTTTTTGATTTTCTTCTGAAATATCCTTTAGTGACTGGCTGATATTTCATTACCTTACATTTCTGTTGTGGGTTTATTTCTTGTTTGCTAATGAACTCCATAGCATTCTTTAAAGCACTACATGAAGACTGCAGTTTTCCCTTAATATTCTGAGCAGAATTTAAATACCCAAGTCTTGGCATTACTACTTGACCAATACAGCTGTATGGCACAGTCAGTTCCCAGAGAAAAATCTCAATTTTAAATCTGGATAGTATCAATGTGCATGTCCTGTGTTATCTGCCTGTTTTTCAGCTTTTAATTTGGTAACTTTAAATTAAAATATGTTTTGGAATGGAGTTACAAGCATTGGCCTCTAATTTTCTGAAAGATGGGTGAGTGGTTTTGAATTTATTAAATTGGTTGTATATTGAAGTGACTCACAATGACACAATTAGGTTCACATTCTGACTTCAGGGGGTCTATATGGGAGTTATGGTCTCTTCAAGCATTCAGATCTTTCTGCCACATCCTAAAAATGGGCCTGGTGTTAGTATGCCCTGTAGCAGTGACGTGCGGTGAGGTTCATGGCTGGTGAGGCACAGACGACTTCAGATTCAGATTTACAAATGTATGAACCCAAAACACTAGCGGCTTATTCACTATTCTGTTGGCAGCATGCACATTGACTACTGGTTATGTTTCATATCTCACCAGCATTCTTTACACACACGTAGGTAAGGTACATATTTGGCTAAGAAAGAACGTTAAATTCATAGCGGCGAGAGAGAGCGCATTTGCTCCTCATCCTCCATGTGTTCTAAATTTGCAGTTGCAATTCCATAATTCATACTCATTCAATACAAATAAAAGTATAGACAGGTGTACGAAAAAAACTGATTTCAATTTGACCTTAACTGAAATATTTAGTTTTTTAAAAGCTTTTAATTTTGATGCTTTAATCAATTTTAATACAGATTGTTCAACAAAAGGATAACAATAAAAACAAAAGAATATTTTATTTAAGGTCAAAATGTAGTTTTTAAATATTGGACTGTTTTTTTTTAGTCTGAGCCCACTTTTTATAAAATTGAAAACCGTTTGTCATTAAAGTCCATGCGCCTATCCTTCTCCACGAAAATCTCTGTCACTTTTTTTTTTTAAAAGTCCCTCCTTCTTTTGCTTTAGTTTTATCTTAATCTTCCATTTTGGCAGTCAGTAAGAACGAAACAATAAAAATAAACAGACCACTGCAGTGCACTTGACTTTCTGATATCGCTAACTTATTGGCGCCTCTGCGTAGAACAGCAACAACGAGAACCTGTTGGGCTCACATGCGCCCCCTTTGGTTCCGGGATGGTACTGTCTGCCTCACGTTGTGCCTTTTCACTGTGGTTTTATGTCCGATCAGCAAGACTGAATATGTCACACACATTTATTAAAGATATTAGAAAGTCAGGGTGTATAATAAACGTGTCTGCAAACCTTGTATTGGCATCATACAGAGAAACGGCAGCAGGCACGCACCAATTGCAGGCATCAACCCAGACTGTGAGGGAGAGTGCAGTCCAAGGTGAGGCTCGTCACTGCTGCACCTCGCGTTTCTCCCCTGTATAACAGGAAATGCGCAAATTCAGTGATTTTTGACTATACAAATTATCAAAATTGGAATCATACAGAAAACAAATTTATAGCACAGACCACCAAGTTTTTTTTTTTTTTTTTTTTACTTTTTATGATGTGCCTCCCCTGACTGCACGTCCCTGCTCTGTAGTAGAGGGTTCATTGGCTAAGCTTGGTGCATGCATTTTGTTGACTGCCTCTGTGACTCCCTTTTGGAATATGCAAGAAAGAAACGTGTCACTAATCAAGGGGTAAATATATTTTAAAAAAAAAAGGGATATTCTGCCCCTTCCGATTGAGTTAATGGGATTGATTACACAGTGGAAAATGTGTGACAACAAAATTATTTGCCCTTGCTGGATCAAGTCACCATTAGATAAGTGCATGTAATAAGTTGACCTCTCATTCTGTCCCGTTTTCAATTTTTCAACTTTGAACTGTTTCCATTTGGATTGCGGTCTATATTAACACATTATCATTAAATATGCAATATCATATGAAGATACAGTTTACATGTAAATAATGGGTTTTGCTTTGGCTACTATCTGTGGAGTACCAGTATGTGCACATTATAATCCACACCACTGGTTTTTATTCAAAACCTGAGGTCTCGTCTAGCTCCCCAAAGTCCTGGGGCGTTGAGATTTAAGTGGTGGCTTTGCCTTGGCTTGGTTTAATAGGTGGGCATGAGACTGATAGCCTGGTGAGTGTTGGTTATCCCTCTGCCCCTAATACTGATTAATAGGCACCAGCTATCTGTGACCCTGATCTTGGTAGGTGGATTAGAAAATGGATAAATGAATGTTATCTTAAAGTGCTATGGGGTGTAATCGGTTTCGGTAACATTCAATCAAGCCAATTTCAGATGGTATTAGGGCAAGTATAAAAATTAATGTCTGAATCTCAACAACCAGTTTTGTAACAGCAGACTAATGAAGTGTTCTTTCAATAATTGTTACGTTGCTCCTGTGCCTCTTACTCTGGCTAACTCCCACAACAAAGACATCCTGGGGGGTGAAGAAAGTAATGCCACTCACACTTAATTAGGGTCATGTGACGCTGACAACTGCAAACTGGGAAAGACATTTGTTGCACATATAAGACCTCTTCCATCCTTTCAACATCAAACTTACTTTATTTCAGGGTGAAAATGACGGGCAAACCCAAGAAGAAACTATCCACCTGACAAAGCATCTAGTTTTAAACCCAGCTCTTCATAAACGCAAGCGGGCAAAAAAACAAAAACCAGAGCCATTATCTACTAACTTTAATACAAGTTCCAAGTGGACGGGATGAAGGTTTTTCAAAAGTAATCAGAAAACAACCCATCATTTAGGGGTCATGTCCAGAATAAAACTTAGATAAGAAGTCCTTGGGTCTGGACGTTTCTGTCTCACCGAAGTAGCGCATTATATGTGTCCTCTGCTTCCAAACTTGAATGGTTTCTTCCAGTTCCATTTTACCCTTTAAAAAGAAGGAAAAAATTAAAAGGTTAACCACAGCTACTGAACACATCACAAAGAGTTACTGTCGTCTTACACAACTTCAAACAGAGTTATGTTAAATGCTTTTAGACCTGAAAACTAATTACAGGGCTGAAAGTGGTTGTGTTTCACAATCCTGTTGATCACTAGGCGCAGTCCTGCTAGGCCTCAGCTAGAGTGTCACCTTACTTGACTGAAGGAGAAGAAAGTGCCGGTTGATGCCTGGATGTTAAATGTCCTCAGTTTTGGGGGTTTGTCCCCAACCTGAATAAACCTGATTTCTTGTCAATTGGTAGTTGATCTTCCAGCAGTTATTGCTTGGTCTTTTCTTAGAGTCCCGAGTTAATGCTGCAAAACTTCAAATTGAAGTTAAGAAGAGTTCTGTGAAATTAAACAAGTCGCCTCATTCTGAGATGAGATAAGTGAAAAGGAGGTTCAAGCTCGACGGTTCGATTGTTTTTTATCAATGTTCAGGACGAAAGATTAGACACTTTTTTGCTTTAAACGCATGCAAAGCAAAACTAAATTTCTGCTACACTTTGGTATTTAGAAGACTAAACAGCCAACATGTCTATTTGGGTTTATCCGAAACTACCGGTCCTTTTTTAAAACAAATGATTCTGTCTGCCTTAAACAGCTACAGTTCTGTGCAAATATTTGCAGGCCCATGGCCAAGTTATATTTTTTCTGGACATTTGGAATAAAAAGCAAAACACAATGGCATTTTTTTGTTATACTGTATTAATCCCCGAGGGATAATTCTCTTTTTCACATACCCCACATTACTCAGAGTTTTAGGGGTACAGTGCAGGGTCAGCTATTTGTACAGGCCCCCTGGAGCAATTGCAAGTTAAGGGCCCACCGAAGTAGCATTCCTTCTGTCACTTCATGAACTGGAATCCTTCGGGTTACCAGCTCAGCCACAGAGCCACCACTCCGGCATAGATTGTAATGAAAATCAGAAATGTACAGTTTACATTTTTTTAGCCCCTTTGCCAAAAAGTAGTCCTTGGAATTCTTTTTGTAAAGTTTTTCTCAATTCTTCCTTGCAGTTTGCTTCCTGCTGTGAGATACTCTTGGGCTGTCCTACAAACACAGCGTAAGGCCTACCAATCGATTCAAGACTGGCAACTGTGAGGGCAATTCACAAACCTCTACCTCAAGTTTCTTAAAGTATTTCATGGTAAAGTTCAAAGCGTGCTTTGGATTGTTTTCAGGCAGTCAGTCAGGAAATTGGGGGGAAAGAAATGGATTTCTTCTACAAGACAACATTATCCCCAAGAATGTGCTGATACTTATTAGAATCCATTCGCCCTGTACAATATTTCCTGTGCCCACAACCCGTCCCACTGCTTTGTGGGCATCAATCAGTTTAATTTTCAGATCTTCAGCACAGCCCATGATTGTTGTGTGTTGCACAAAGCATGTATTAGACTCATCAGCTGACAATTCTTCACCAGACAAACACCTAATGAGATAAGCCAGGCCAGAATGATAGCATGACAACTTTAGAGATTTCACAACTCAAACTTCTGTAAATGCAACATTTAATTTTTTTTAAACATTTTGTCAGTTTCTTAAATAATTCATTAACATTTTCAGAAAAAAATGCCATTCAGTTGAGTTTGCTTGCTGTAGAACGTTTTTACTTCAAATGTCAACAAAATGTGTCATTTGACCAGGGGTGTCCAAACTTTTGCATGGAACAGGTTGTGGGCACATATTTATCAAATATTTCAAATTCTTTTATAGCCTCTACCATGGGAAGGTTTATCCAGTTATCTCTTACATTGCTCAAAATTAATTGTTTGAGGGTTGTTGTGCCATCTTAAAATGCTATATCAGAGTTGACCCGGCTTTGATCACTGCCTAGGGAGCTTTCACTGTAGCATTAGCACAAGGTCTCCCTACCAGATGCACCTCCTCTCACAGTCTGACAGGCAAGTGGGCACAAAATGGAGGCGAATGTGTGCCCAGCAATGAGCTGGCCTTGCTGTACAAGTCAGGTTCCTGCCTGGCTCTCATTACTCCCTGCCACCCTGAACAAAATCACATAACATTCTCAGACCCTATTAATGCACTGATAGCTGGAGGCCGCTCCTCAAGTACTGGACACAAGGCATGAACTGAGCCAGTCCATCACAGGAATGATTAACACGCAGAGCCAAGTTGTAATTGCTAATTAACCCTACCCTGCACTGCGACACAGGGAGCCAAACCCATGCAGTCAAGAGGGGAATTTGCAAAGTCCACACAGAACAAGACTGAGTATGAAATTTAGACCCTGGAAGCTGGATCTGTGAAGGAGCTTCCTACCTGACCATCTGCTCTGAAATAAAAACCAAAAGTAAAGCACATTTAAATGTAGCCCAGCTGCAGGAAAAACATAACCAAGCACACCTATCCGTATGCTGAACACAATTTATTTCCTACTCCAGCAGCATCAGACACAAGCTAGGAATCGGCTGTTCCTGGGACACCAGCAATTTCACAAAAAAAGCACCAACACGTTCAGAACACAATTCTTCCTTCTAATACTAAAATCAGTCACACTATAGGGGAGAAATGGCACATAAAGCAGAAAGTTGACTTGAGTTACTCTAAATGAGCTGCTCAAAAATGGCAGTGACACGGTTATCAGTAAACCAAGACAGAGTGTAATATAGTTTAAAGAATATGGAGGCAACGGGCGTTTAAAAAACATTTTTTACACTCAACACAAATAAATACCCAGTATTCTTACAGCATCAGGCTTTACCCGAGGTGCTCATAATGGGGACATCAGCGGTATTAGCACAGTGTGGCTGCCCAGCACCAGACTCACCTTAATGACCAGCATATCGATGACTCTGGGGTCACTGATGTGGCGGTTCTTTTGAAACATTTCTCTCAGTTTGCTCCGGCCCTGCTTCACAGTGATGTCCAACTGGTAAGTGTGAACTAAGGAAGAAAAAAAAAATATCATCTATTAAAGAAAACTCAGTCCAAGATATCATTATTTTGGCTGATGACAACCCAAAACAACTGCACAAATGGATGGCTTGTCTGGCGATGGCCAATTTTATGGACAATTTCACATTCACAGAGTGCTATAATAAAAAAAAAATCATGTGGTGGACTGCACAGCACAACATTATAACCCCGACACTCAAGTAGGGACGAGATAAAGACCAGTCCACTTGGTGAAAGACGGAACACACCTCGTGTCATGGGGTCCACAACTGAAAATCATGCTGTCAAAAAGTGGGCCATGGAGGGCATTACGTTAAATTCAAAGCCACATGATAACAAGCACCGTTTCCAAAAAAAAAAAAAAGTTACAATGCACTTGAGTTCGTACACCTTTCAGTCATTTTGTTATGACTCACATCTCAATTGTACTTCTTCACAAATGTTTATGGCTGTTGATCCGTTCTTTCTATACACAAATGTGCACTGCTTTGATAAATGTTTTCTGACGTGTGGTGTTACGTGGAATCTAAAGGTTTTTTGTTTTTTTAAATATGGTAGCACTGCTGCCTCAGAACGTGGTTTCAAATTCAGTCTAACAAGTATGGATGTTCCCTTCTAGGCTTTCTCATGTACTCCAATGTCCTTCTACCCTAGGGAACACTCTGTCTGCCAGTCCTCGAAGAAAGGTGGCTCATGTACTTCATACGAAACACAGCCATCCAGGTCACTGCCAAGGGTGCTGTCACTTTTTTTTTTTTTGCATCTTAATTGTGTGTTTGACTGTCTTTTGCACTTGGAGTAACAATTTGCATTGAGAATGATAAATTGCCCTGTGCAATGTGCTTCACTATCAGCAGATGCTGCCACGGTCCTTTGCCTCCAGCTTGCCGTAAGAAGGATCCAAAATGTAATTACATGATGGAGGTAGCCTGCACCTCTCAATTCATTTAGTTCGAGTAGGACTTTCTTTTGCACTTGGAGTGAATGACTGGTATCTGTCCTGAAAATGATCAGTTGGAGTGTGCAAAGTGCTTCACTTGTTAGCTATATCTATCTCTATATACATCTATATATCTCTCTATTATAAAAAAAAAATCCTGGAGAGAAACAGTAGGGTGATGAGACATGATCTTCACGTTAAGATCACGGGAGACACTTAAAAGACCCGCAAGACTAAAGAGATTGGCCACGGAGCGTCTCGCGGGGACCTTAAACATGAGACTTTGTGCCAAGAGATTGACCCTGGACCATCTCGCAATGATGTAGAACATGAGATTCTTGCAATACACGTCCTACTTACAATCAAATAAGAGCATGGGCAGCAACACACTCAGTCGTGTAAAGGATTTAAGCACACACAGATCCAGGGCTCTCAGCGCATATAAAGCATATAAGGACAATACGTTATAAATGAAACAGACGACTAAGCAAAGAAGAAAGCAGCGCAAAGAAAAGAGACTCAAAAGCGTTGGAGAGACACAAAAGAAAAAGAAAAATCTAGGTGCAAATTAAAAAAAAAAAGGAAAGTAATCATCAGCTCGGAACAAGTGGAATTGAGAAAAAAAAAAAAAGCACATCCAATCTGGACATTGGCGCTATACACATGCAGAGCAGGTTAGAGATTATGAAAGCAGTGGAATTCAAAAGGCTCAAAAAAAAAAAAAAAAAAAAGGCAATACACATGTGGAGAAAGTTAAAGAATATGAAAGTAGTAAAATTAGAAAGTATAAAAAAAAAGAAAGTAACGATCGCAGTAGCGCAAACAAACAAATTATTACTTGAAAAAAGGGAAAATAATCACCACGGATCAGGTGTCATTGGAAAAAAAAGTAGGATAATGCGAGGTCAGAAATAAATGACAGAGTAGAAAACAAAGTAAAACGTTAAAAAACAACGGGGCCAAGCACATGCAGAGCAGGTTACAGATAATGAAAACTGGAATTCAAAAGACTCAAAAAAAACGTAGGCGTGAAACACATGCAGAGCAAAATACAAACGACAGGGTCAAAAAAAGAAAGTAAACATCGCATTAGCGCAAAGAAAGAGAAATTATTACTCTGAGAAATAACGAAAAGGCGAACAGAAATCGAATATATGGACACAGGTGATATGTCAGAAGTATGTAAATATTGTAAGGCTTTGGAGTTTAAGTCAGAGAATTTCAAAAACAAAGTTTACCTCACATGCATTTATTGGTTACTTTGCAAAAAAAAATTATTAACTGCTGATGATGAAGATCGTTTTGTCTGTGCTGAAACTTCCAAACAGAGACACCTATCCTGAATTATGGTACAAAGTCATCAAACACAAGTCTCACTGACCTCATTAAAAAGATTCAGCACATTGGGACTTGAAAGATTCCAAATACTGTTTTTACAGAAATTCTGAAATAAAAGTGAAACTAATAAAATAGCAACAATTCAAAGAAAAAAAAAAATCTTAAAAGTGTGTATCCGGAAAAACAAAAACGAGTGAAGCGTGCAGGGGGCGAAGACCCCTAGTCTCTCTCTCTCTCTATTTATATATATATATATATATATATATAGTGGCACGCAGGGGTGGTACCCAGCCGGGACGCCCAAGAGGACCAGAGGAGGGCTTACGCCTCCTCCAGACCAGACCTCCGCCAAACTGGGGCGTGTCGGTGGAAGATTGCCGGGAAACACCTGGAGCACATCCAGGGGAGTATAAAAGGGGCCGCCTCCCTTCATACACTGGCTGGAGTCGGGTGAAAGAGGACAGAGCTCGGGTGGAGAGGCAAGGCAGCGGCCTGAAGAGTAAGGCATTGTTGAGGGCTTGGACTTTTGAGGGTGATTGGTGCTGTAGCACTGGGTTGTGTGTGTTCACTATTGTAAATAGTTATAAAATAAACATGTTGTGGTGCATATAATCATGTCTACCTGTCTGTGCCTGGGCTGTTCCCCACTATATATATATATATATATTATATATATATATATATACACTCGGCAAAAAAAGAAACGTCCCTTTTTCAGGACTGTGTATTTTTAATGTTTTAAAAATCCAAATAACTTTACAGATCTTCATTGTAAATTGTTTAAACAATGTTTTCCATGCATGTTCAATTAACCATAATCAATTAATTAACATGCACCCGTGGAATGGTCGTTAAGACCTTAACAGCTTACAGAAAGTAAGCATTTAAGGTCACAGTTCTAAAAACGCAGGACACTAAAGAGACTTGTCTACCGACTGTGAAAAACACCCAAAGAAAGATGCCCAGGGTCCCTGCTCATCTGCGTGAACGTGCATTAGGCATGCTGCAGGGAGGCATGAGGACTGCTGATGTGGCTAGGGCAATAAATTGCCATGTCCACACTGTGAGACGCCTAAGACAGCGCTACAGGGAGACAGGAAGGACAGCTGATCATCCTCGCAGTGGAAGACCAC
>JANRMT010049829.1:35398287-35489985 GCA_026402145.1 Polypterus bichir lapradei
ATATATATATATATATATATATATACACACACACACACACACAGTGAGAGACAGAAATTCCAAAAATGTTTGGTTAAATCAGACTGTAAAGTAAACCAAGCTGGTTTTAGGATTGTGCACAACCAAGCCTTGTGAAGGACTGGCATCCACACTGGGTGTGCATTTGGTCCAAGGCACCAACCAACAGTGGATGATGAACCAGACCCCTGCAAGACACACATAATGCAGATGTCCACGCTCATTCATATTCAGCCTGTTTAGAGTCACCAAATAATCTAATATGGACATATTTGAGATATGGTGAGCAAACTAGCACACCCAGTGAAAAACCTCCATAGACGTGTGTCTATAGAGTGCTCGACGGTACAGATCAACAACAGCTGCTAAAATATCTAAGCATCTTTTGGAAAGTTTTGCATTGATAGCAAAACACGAGTAAAATTCCGCAGAATGCAGACAGGTAGCGACACGGTACACGGTTACAAAGACCTGCAGCCCAAGACAGGTACTGAGCCAGAATATATTGCCTTTTTTAAACTGGTATAAGTATATGCACTGCACATTAACGGGGCATCGCGAAAGTTTTCGGCCACCCGTGTGTTTCTGTGACACTTTATTCAGCGCTGTAGCACCTGCACGATATTTTCTGTACGAAAAGCGGTCTGCATTAGACTTGACTATGAAAGTCGCTACATACAATAAAACCTAAAAGCACATAAAATTACTCGTGACCAAAACACCCACGCTTATTTCAACAACGAGCTACATCTAAAGCTGTCATTCGTCTTATTAAGTCTTAAAACAGCAAGCGTTTGCTCAGAAACAGACGACCTTGACCCGCCTTCCCAATTGTGTACGACTTTCTGCTTGTCTTTTCTCCACATGCTCCTTACCAGTATTGGGAATCTCTCGATACCAGGCACGGTACAGCTCCCTAACTCGTCGTTTGGCCTCATCCAGATCATGACTGAAGATTGGCTTCACCATCCGCGAACCGGCCCGACCAGCCGCAGTCAACGTCGCCATGATTGCTGCAGGCGGGACTACGCAGACGGTGTCATAATTGGAAACGCGAGCGCAGCTTCGACTACGGTTGGATAATTCTACGTCACTCAAGTTTAGCCCCGCCCTTAGCCTAAAGTTATTGGTCAGACTAATGTCAGTTTCGATTGTTTAAACAAACTTTATTAGAAGTGCTGATAGGAAACATGGGTCATGTTGAAATGATTTAGTTCTCCAAATACAGCGTCAAATGTTCCTAGAGAAACGGAAATAATGTTTTTAAATTTTGGTATAAAAAATGAAAACTAACATATTACTTCGAGATAGTATTAATGTCGCCCACGTTCTAAGGAGTTTCCAATTAACGGTTTAACGGACCAGCACTGCGACAGGTAGGCAGAAATGTGCGCCCTCTCAATAGGTACTCTTTCTTTTCCACCTTGCGGGCTTTCTGCATAAAGATTTCTCGTTCTCCATATGTTGTTTGTTGATTACTGACAAATGCTGTTTTACCCTAACGTATAAAGTGCCATGGCAAACGAAAATTGGTGTCTCAACTTGAGAGGAAATTAACGTGACCAGTCTGACGTGGACCTGCTCACTCTGCGCAAAGGTGAAGGACTGGCGACGGTGCGCTGAAAAGGTTTATATCAAATTATTATCCTTTATTTATAGTCCAAATATAAGCCGTTTTTAGATTATGAATGGTTTTTACTGGAACAATGTAAGCCTCAACCAGCGCGGATCCAAGCCTGGTGCTGAACGGGACTTTGAATGATGTCAGTCGCGTTTCGCCACCTTACTTTTGCCAGCGCTCAAGAACGGACACTCAGGGATTAAACTTCACGCACGTTTTGCCCGGCGGGTACTCGAGTCGAATCAACGGACACAAGGGTTGGGGTTTGAAATCCGGTCCTGGCACATAGATTGCAAAAAAGAAACAACACAAAGTTAACCTGCGATTGACGGTCACACGCCGGACATTTAGGACTGGGGAGACATATGAACAATAAAAATGTAAATATGTAGCAGTAACTCTAAAAAAACATCACATCCCACGTCAAATATTATACATTATTTATAAAGTTACAACATGTGGTACGTTTAACCACATTTACGTATTTAAAGCTTGAAGAATAGGAAGAAGTACCCAAATATAAGGTACGGTATTTGAACGTCCCGGGTCCTCCCTGCGTGGAATTTGCATTTTCTTTCGTGGAATTTGCATTTTCTCTAAGTGTGTGCGTGGATTTGTTCCCGCTTTAAAAGACTTGCATATTAGGTTCATTGGCCCAAGGGTGTGTGTTTACCCTTTGCGGTGGACTGGCCCCCTGCCCGGGGGTTGGTCCTACTTGCGCTCTAGGAACAGGTCCTGTCACTGACCGAGCGGCGCGCGTGCGTATTGAAAGCGTACTTTATTGTACACTTTACGGTCAACTGTACTGTACGGCGTGTGTGGTATCCGGGTAGCGGTAGGCTCCAGAATCCCCCGTGACTCTGGTCTGGGTTGAGCGGGTAGAAAATGACATGACTCAGATACTGGCAACGATATTTAAATGGCAGAAAACTGTTTTTTTTTTTAAGTATGTCTGTCTACTTATTGTAAAATAAGCATGTTATTGTAACGGGTGTGGCGTGAGAATTAGATTTCCTTAGACATGTGTTGTATCCAGTTTATCACCCTTAACCCCTGACTCCAAATGGGAGTCATCATGCAATTAAATTTTATTGATCCACTGAATTCGACATTCTTCTTAATCTTTTTCCCACTTCTGTGTGGGGTCGATGTGCTTAACCAACATTCTCCAAACAGCTCGGTCTTGCATCTTCTCCTCAGTCGAGCTCTTTTCCTTCAGATCTTCCTTTACTTTATCCATCCACTTCCTCGTTGGCCTCCCTCTTTTCCACGGAATTCGAAAGGCACTCGACGAATTATTAAAACGTATGGCACCTAAGACATTCTTAGTATAAATACTACACAGTAAGCGTATTTTTAAGTGATGCGATTTATTCCTACATATGAACCTAAAAATGGATTAATCAGCTCTGTTGGACCATACAGAGGGCACAGAAACAGGTAATGCCGGGTCAGCAAATCGAGATATGCCACTACCGTGGCCAGAAGTCCCGGCCCCAGGAGCGTGAGGTCTCTTTGTAACTACTGTAGCTATTAATAATAAAGTCTAGCAGAGAAAGTCTTTTCAATTCTCCCCTTATCCCTTTTTACGAAAGGTATTTCACCTTTTCACCAACTCTTAAAGTCACTGGTATGGGTAATATTAGGACCATAAGCCGTCTGTGCCTCAGTAGTGTTATTTTATGGCTCTTGTGATATACTGCCTAGTATTCGTTCATGCCAGTAGATGGTGCTGTTTGTTTCGTCTATAATTCCAATAGGTTTTTTTTGTCTTGACTTGTGTTCTTGTTGATTATTGTTTTGGCGCAAAATTGTAATATACAGAATTCAGAAAATAAACAGAGTCTTAATCCAGGATATTCATCTGGGTGGAAAGTCACTTCAATGCACCGGCGATCGCCTTCAAGTGCAGAGACCGTCTGGGACCCCTATATTATGACACAAATATCTTTGGGATGTGTCGTGTTACTTAAACCAACCATACAAACCGCGGCTGCAATGGCAAAATGGAGGACGGACGGACGGACGGATCTCTGTGCCTTTCTATCCTGCGATGGGCTGGCGCCATCTACTGGTGTGGTTACTTATTATTGGGGGATAAACCTGGAAAAACGAATGAGGAACAGTGGCTCCCAAACTCGGTCCTGAGGACCCCCTAGGGCTGCAGGTTTTTGTTTCAACCAGCTTCTCATCTTAATTGGACTCTTAGCCTGATTAAGTGCGCTGTTATTCACCAGTTTCCGTGTTTCGAGGTCAATAAAGAAATTACAAATTAAGTCTGTTAATAAATTTTAATGAAAACGAAGCAGTTAAATGTGGATAAAGTATATGTTTTTTACTTTTTATTTATGCTCATCCCGATTTCCATTCTGCCTTTCCATTATTGAGTAATTTGTGGGTCTAACGCTGAAGCGTGGCAGCCTTTCATCATTTGGTGAAGTTTGGCCAGGGGTCTGATTTGCTTGTTTCTAATTGTCACTATTAGGATACAATGAAGTGAGCGGACCACGCAAAATAAAAGAAAAATAATAGGAAAACAGCAAAAAAAAAAGTAAGCATTTAAAGCTATAGGTAAAATAGAAATATTTATAAATGTCTCATAATGTAAACATAATACTGATGTCCTTTTCTGAACACATATAAGAAAAAAGAGTGAGGAAAAAACAGCTAACTGAACGAGATCAATTATCATCACTGACTGGTAAGCGAGCAGCAAAGTATCCATTTAGACTTTGGGTTAATACACGGACGTGTGAAGGATCAAGACAGTTTTGGTGGGGTAGGATTTGGCCAAGAATTTTAAACACATTCAACAAACTGGATCCGAGGATCAGTTTTCATTTGCGTTTAATTCGGCTTATCTTTACATAGCGCAGGCTTACGTCAGAGTCCTGCCGCTGGTGTTTGAAGTGCTGCACTGAATCTCACTGTACTTTGTACACATGGCATTAACTGGATTGTGTTGATTCGCCCCACCCTCCTCCCAGCGAGAATGTAAATCTCCCTCAGAAATCGGTGACGTTTCAAGATCACCAGGCACTCAGGAATTGAGGCGTGTGCACGCGCGTTACTGCGGCTCGCTCCCGTATCCACTGCGTGATTATGGATCTGAACTCAGAATTTTTTTTTTACTTTTTTTTTTTTTATCTAATGGGAGCATGGGGGAATGTTAAGTTGACAGGAGGTAAAATGAAAAGACTCGGTGGTCAACATTAAAGGTTTAACCCAAAAATAGAAAGCAACTAGTAAAACAACCCTTCACGTTTCTGTTTCTCCACACCTCCTCTATCCCGACCTGGTGGCGCAAGTGCATAACACATCAGTGAAGTGGTCGTGAAGCGACCTGCTTGTGGTCACAAAGTGTCAGTAGCGTCATTTGTACCCGCACCTTGAGGATTTGATGTTCAGAGCCTTAACCACTACGCCACATCGTTTTATCCACTGAGACATTTGTTCCAAGACACAATCAGGAATCGAACACACGCCGCCGACGGTCGTGATCGCTAGTTCGACCGCGATGTGTACTCAAGTAAACAAATAAAAACGGCCCTTTAAAGGACTTTAAATAATACATCCTTTACTTCGGGGGCCTTGTTCAGAAAGCGGACGCCACTTGAGGCGGCCTTCCCCTCATCCAAAAACTAACCTTAAGGTCAATAAAATAGGTCTCTGATGTTAAGTCACTATTTTAGGGCTAAAATTATAACAGAAATGTGAAACCGAATCTTCATTATTGTGAAACAACCAAGTGGCGTCCGCTTTTTGAACAAGAGCCTACCTCGGTGGTTTAGAGCAGTAGCGGTGCCAGAATTTCATAAACGGGTGGGACTTAACTTGTCACGAGTGGGCCTAATGTGTTTATTATTACAAAATATACAATAACTTTTAAAAATGCACGTTCAATATTCCAACGTAAACTGAACCATCAGGTGTTTTTCGCCCTTCCAGTTTGAATGATTTTTGTTAACACTAATTAAAATCTACTTACAAATGCTGAAAATAAACGGACTGCGTACAGTACACCAGCCCATCGCAATACTCAAGTGACCTCCGCTATCATTTATTTATTAATTTATGACCAGGCACGTATTGCAACAGACAGACGGGCGGCCCTTGTTATTGGTGTCTTTACAAAGCGCCGCCCCCTCGGCGTCACGTGACTCTCCAGGCTCTGTCTCAGCCTGTGAATGCGAGGTTATCGCTTCTTTTAACCCAGCCACGCACACCCTTCAAACAAAGCACTTCTTCTGTAATGTCACGGTACTGGGTTGTGTAGTTTCTCATTGAACCGTTGTTTGACAAAGCACCATTTGGTTTTGGAAACAGTTCTTTGGGCTTTAAAAAGGTCCCTAATATGATGACATAATGAAATCTTTAGTCTATAAGAGACAAGCAGGATGCCAACAGATCAAGAAAACCTGAACTTAGTTATGATATGCAGCGAGAGTCCTTTTAAAATCAGCAAAGTGTTTTTATTTCACAAATCTGTTACCATGTTCATTATTATTTATGGAATCTGCCATGGATCTTCTAAATAAATAAAGGTTCTTTCTGGAACCTCCATGTGGATGGTTCTTTTGAGAGGCAGAAATGATTCCGCGATGCACTTTGGCACCTTTACCTGTTGTACTAATGAGCCACAAAGGTGCACACCTTACTGGCTGTTCCAGAAGTTGGGGACTTCAATAGCACTGCTGTGTTCTTACCTGCATTGTGGATTTAGAGGAAATGACTGCAGTACTAACTGCTTCTTATTCAGAGTCTTTGTGTTCTTCCACCATTTTAATGTCCACCTGTAGAATGAGCTTTATTCACAGATTGATTCACTTGCTACTCCACTTTGCATGACAGTGTTTCACAGAACACAACAAATCCAAACAATTAAAGTGACTGCACTAAGGTGACATGGAGGGACAAAAGGCTTCAGGTGGAGTCTTGTCATCTGCATAACCAAAATTAAACAAGCGCTGTGAGCCTATTAGAGCCACATTAAGGTATACCCGGTCAGCACAGATCCTACAAACAAAGCAGGGCTCAAATGTACTGAGCAATGTTTGATGAACCTGTGGAATAATGGAAGAATCAAGAGGGGCTCTCATCTGTAACGAACCACCATGTGAATGCAGACTTGGGTGTACTGGGCGGCATAAACCTAGGCAGGATGGTACAACGACTAACAAACGTAAAACATCATGAAGAATAATTAGGTGAATTCCTTCATATCTACTGTACACAAATATCGACTTTAGGGTTATCAACGTGTACTTAATGATGCCCCATTCAAGAGGTCTGCTTGGAACTGGAAAAGCCATTCAATCCAAACTCTTGGCCTTACTCTGGTTCATCAGAACAGTGAGAAAGTATCACTTGACGAGACATTTGGCACATAATTTACAGTCTGCACGCCCGTGTTTTCATAGACCCCCTCTGTGCTCCTCTCTGGTCCTGTGTGACCAAATCTTTTGGTGTTGTCTCCGGTTTCCTTCTTTTAGATTTCTTCACCCTCTCCCTCTCTGTTCCAGAAGCACTTATATCATTCCAGCTACTCCAAAACTTTGACTGGCCTCCCACCAGCAAACCCCCTGACTTTGCCTCTTTGGCTCTCGGGAAGGCACCCTCCTTTAACGTAGCCCTCTTGGAACGCTCCACATCACACACCAGCAGCTTATCCAGCTCTACAATTCACAGATGGCTTGACATAAGCTGGGTGCAGGGTGCTCCATGATGCAGTCTCCCCTTTTCTTCTCTTCCCGGTGTTGTTCAGTCTATTCCATTTGCTAGGTGACTGCTGTCCTGCCTGTTTTTTAATTCACATCAACCACTCCTCAATGTTGGGAGGGTCGATATACTGTATGGGGTGGTATTTTGTTGGTTTTCCCTTTTTTCTGAAGAACAATGAAAGTTTCTCACTTATATTTAGGTAATCTTTAATAAAAATGTGTTTCCTATAAAAAAAAAAAGTGTCTTGCACAGCATGCATCACTTCAAACTAGCATCCCAGAGTTTGTTCTCGCATTGCACTTAATCTTGTTGGGATAGCCACTGGCTCCCCATGGACTTAGATTGGGGAAGGCAGTTACAGAATGGATGGATATTTAACTTAACAAACACTCTAGGCTTACACTGTGCCACAGCTATAAAACTACTTAAGTTCTACCATCTTGTAAATTTCTTTTTAGTTTTATTCTATTTGCTTGATTGCAGGCGGCTCCTGTGACCAGTAAACACACCTCATAATCATCACCAAGACCTCTGCTTCTTTCACTAACAACTTACATACACAGGTGTTGGGTTTGCAGAGTCCACACAAAGAATTAATGATGTCCCACCACTGCATTACACGTTACACTCTTTTGCATCTTCTGGGGAGTCTAACATGATGGGGTGTCCGTACTGAATGTGCCCTACACACCTTAATGTCTCCTCAAAGAGGACTCTGAGGAAACTTGGTCAAAGAAAGGAAAAGACTGGGGCCTAAAAAAAGCATTTCAATTCATATTTTGGGGGTTTGGTTTTGACAGCATCAAGTGCACTTTGCTGTGTAGAAGGAGAAACTGTACATGAAGAAATCAGTATGCAAGTGGACCAAATAAACAAAGCCCCTTGTTCTACAAAGACAAGCTCAGAAACAGAATTCTAAATTCTTTCAACTAATTCGTGAACCCTGAAATCGTATTCCACCAAAGATCTATTAACCGGGCTGTAGGAGTTTATTTGCTTGTGAAAACTCTACCTGACATAAGAATATGAGGTGTGATCAAAATGTCCGGTGAATGTTGATGCAGAGCATCATAAAAGAGCAACGCAAAACAATTCAAAGCAGGGTCTGACATGGCCATCCTAGAGCCGAATTTGTGACGAGTTTCAACTTCTTTGATACTGTCAGTCGTTTGTGAGCCACTGTTGAGTTCAAGTGTGTTTTTCAAGTTTGTCGTTAATAATAGATATTTAGCAATGCACTAACATGAAGTTTTGTTTCAAATTGCGAAAAGCTAAGGAAAGCCATCAGATGTTAAAAATCGGTTTATGGTGACACTGCACCGACAATTAAGACTATTTACAAGTGGTTTGATCAGTTTCATAATGGATCTAACTCGGATGAAGACGAAAAATATCAGGACGCCCTTCAACCTTAATAACCAAGGAAAATGTTGAAACGGTTTAATTCTTCATCATGACAACACTCTTTATCACACATCCCTTCTAGTACGACAATTTCTGATGAATAAAAACATTATGCTGTCTCCGCATCCACCTTATTCGTCAGATCTGGCACTGTGCAACTCTTGTTCCCTAAATTGAAAATGACCATGAAAGGCAAACCATTTCAATCCATTGAGGACATCCAGGCAGCCACGATAGCCAAACTAAAGACCATCTTGAAAGAAAACTTCCAGAACTGCTTTGCAAAGTGGCATGAGCATTGGGATAAGTGCATTCGAAGTGGAGGAGAGTATTCTGAGGGTGACTA
This sequence comes from Polypterus bichir lapradei, assembly GCA_026402145.1. NCBI lineage: Eukaryota > Metazoa > Chordata > Cladistia > Polypteriformes > Polypteridae > Polypterus > Polypterus bichir. The sequence continues at coordinate 35,407,398 of JANRMT010049829.1, forward strand.
GTAGTTGTAAATCTTTTAATGTAATAAATGTTTCTTTTTTAAAACATACACCATATTTTTTTAATCACATTTTTTAAATCGTATATGCAAATAAACTTTTAAAGAAAGAAGACATTCTTGTTTTTCATAAATGTATCTCATCTCCCTGAGACACCTCAGCCAAGTAATTTACTAAATTCCACCAATGGCACGATGCACTGATTGAAAATAAGCAAGTAGTGATTCGCTGCTGGAGGTGCATTTTGACAAATAAATGAGAGTATCGGATGACAGGTGAGGATGTGACCATATACAAGTATCTTGGTAGGATTGTTAGTAATCAAGGAGGACATACAGCACTGGGATCAAATCCAGAACTGAGTGAGACAGGAACACATTCCTGAAAATGAAACCACTTTCTTGCTATCAACATCTTAACCAGCAGTTTCACATGTGCCCAGTTCATTATTATGTTTTCTCCATTCTTCTGTATGATTAGAATAGTGGACATTAACACCAAGGATGTATAAACATGTGGTTTCACAGAAGTAAGTTGAAAATATCATGAACAGTTTGCAAATGCAATGAGGAGGTCCTTGAAGGAATGCATAAGCCTCTGGAAGTCATGAATGCCACCAAGCACAAGAATATTTGATGATGATGATGATGTGCGATGATAAATACCAGCTACTGCAAATTATTATCCAGGAAACGATAAAAAGAATAAGAAGACCTGGAAGCCGGCAAACACCTTGGCTTTGCAATCTCCAAGAATGGTTCAAGAAGAGTACTAGGGTCCATGTTTTTGTTCAGAGGTTTCCAAAGTTGAATAAGCACTTTATTATTGAACATGGCATTAGATGGAAGAAAATTGGATGGTATCCACAAATACTGTGGGTGCCTCAGGGAGAGGTTGGAAATGGCTGGGCAAACTCTGACCGACCTACATTTTGAAGTTATAATTAAGAGTTAAAGATGCTAAAATTTGCCCTGGGTATGACGAGGATGGATAGGATTAGAAATGAGGACAGTAGAGAGTCAGCTCAATTTGGACAGTTGGGAGACAGCACAATGTGCAGATGAGAGATGCTGAGTATATTGAGAGAAGGATGATGAGGATGGAGCTGCCAGGCAAGAGGAAAAGAGGAAAGCCCAAGAGAAGGTTTATGGATGTGGCGAGAGAGGACATGCAGGTGATGGATGTAACAGAGCAAGATGACAAGGACAGGAAGATATGGAGAAAGATAATCTGATGTGGCAACCCCTAACGAGAGCAGCCAAAAGAAGAAGAAGATTAAACAAGGTGGCAATCAGCGAGTAGTGAAACACAAAACCGGATTTTCAAGATGTGTTATTCAAGTAGAAGTGCCATAAGGACGCTTGAGGTAATTTGGCAAGTTGAAGACAGAAAACGTAAAGGAAAATGGTAGTGTTAACACTTAATAAAGCAGTTATAGGGGTGTAGCTTATGGAGTGCTAAGTAGATTCTCCAGCTTTAGAAGTCAGTTCATTGAAGGCTTTAGGGCAACAGTCAAGAAGTATCTGTATGAGATAATAGGACAGATGATGGACTGAATGGTCTCTTCTCGTTTGTCAGATTTCTTTTGGTCTTGCTGTATGTTCTAATGCCATGCAATCTTGTACATAATGTTATGTATTGCTTTAGTAAACTTTACTAATTTAGAAATCTCTTAGAATTATAAAAAAGCACACCTCTGTGTCCTAATTCACATCTTATTTTTTTCTGAGCCTCTACCAGTTACAATCTACCTCAATGTGGCACTAACCATTCAAGTTATGTAAGGGAGGCAAAAGTTGATAATCAAATAACAGTTTTTTTATTTAGTAATTGAAATATTTCAATCTAATTCATAAAAATAACCAATTTAGATAAACACATTTATTGATTGAAAATTTTTACAAAAAACTGTAACACTCTGGTCATAAGTAAAAATTAGACTGTTTACATGACACATCTGTAAAATACAGTCAAAACATTGGCTCATCAAAAGCACTGTGTTGAGGCAACAAGTCAGGCCTGGGATAGAGAAAAACGTGTGCATGCTGTGTGTTATAAAACAATGCTGTCCCTCTGCCACTATGAGGGCCTGAACATAAGGCAGCGAAAGATCTGCGATCTGCACATGTCAAAGCTAACGAGATAATAAAAGAAGAGACACGTTATCACCCAGCAAAGAGAGAACAGCGTTTTGAGGTTTGGATTTAAGTAATATGAAAGGCTGGAGCGATGCTGTCACCAAGACACAGCTTTAATAACATTTAATAACAGAGATTAAAGATGGCATTCACAGATTTAGACATTTAGGAAAACAGCAACAGCTTTTTCAGAGTCCAGTGTGAATAAGGCCCGGTCTTACTGTAAGTCCTGCGATAATAAGAGACAGTCTTAAACCATTTTTTGTTAACCATTTTCTTCCAGGAACAATGCTTTTGCTTAAAGTGTGTTTAGGCCACATACATATATTGGACATCATCTGTTTTAATTTAGCAATCTTAGTGCATGTCCACTTTTGTTCACAGGTCCTTGTTATCATATTTTACCGCCAAACATTTACAGGACAAGATAGTCCCTTGATTTTATACCAGAAGGAAGTCCTGAGGCTCCCCTTAACCTGCTTTTATATATGATGCACATTATTTAAAAGAATAAGAAGGGAAAAAAAATCTAATTAAAAAGAAAGCAAAAATAAACTGTTTTGAATAATCCAATATCAAAATATGTAAGGAATCTAAACAAACTGAAATTTATACAGTAGATCACAAAACGTGTACTAAGAAATAATCTTAAAAAACAGACTTAAAAGCTGCAAATAAAATCAAAACAAAAACCGAGTGAGATAAAAAATAAATACATGAGAAGAGTGCAGCCATAACACAGAAGCCAGTGTTCAGCCCAGCTGACCTCCGATCCCAAGGCTGACGATTTAAGGCACTGTTTACATTTTCTTGAACTGCTTAAAAGAAGATATGATAGTGTCCTCAAAGTGCTGTTGATACAACAAAATAACAAGCAAACAAATCAATTGAATATTTTAGCAAACAAAAAGCCTTAACGAGTAATGGTCAGTCATCTTTAATCTACAACATATTTTTACTTTGGTTTTTAACTATCAGTGAGAAGGCAAAGTCAATAATGTTTAAAAAAAAATAAGAGATTCAAAATTGTATTCCCTACATCCCCACCACCCATTTTTATTTACTAACTGACAGCTACAGTGTACTCCAATAGAATATTGTGCTGCTGTAAACCTGGGGTCTTATTTATATGACTTTGCATGGATTTAAGCAACAAAATATCCTTACATCAAAAAAAAAAAATAAAAAAATCTGATTTATAAAACCTAGCATACGTACATTGGTACACAATTTATAGTACCTATATAAATCACAATCACCTTTGAAATGTCCACATGTGAAGACACCACTAACTCTGCCCAGCTGCCAATATACTACTATACTATACACAGACTACGCCCATCAGCCTCATACATATGAAATCGTGATGCTGCAGTCCTTCATTGGCTGGTAGAGCAGCCTCCCTCCTGGCACATCTTGCTGCACTCTGCAATTAAGTGAGCCAAGATTGGGAACAATATTGTAGTGCCTTTCCTCTGTGCTGGGGTGAAAAGACATAAGGTGCCACTGTCTGAGCGGGAACCCATTATCACCTGGCACATGTAATGACAAGATTATGCACAATATTGTAGTGCCTTTCCTCTGTGCTAGGGTGAAAAGGCATAAGGTGCCACTATCTAAGCGGGTACCCATTATCACCTGGCACATGTAATGACAAGATTAGACACAATATTGTAGCGTGTTTCCTCTGTGCTGGGGTGAAAAGGCATAAGGTGCCATTGTCTAAGCGGGTATCAATTATCACCTGGCACATGTAATGCCATGATTGCTGTTACAATGAATAGTATAAACGATATGAAAAATGGAGGGTTCAGCCAATTACCTTGCCAACATGCCAGCCACCACATACAGCATCATCAGCTACTCGTCTGCCAACAAATCACTGATGACCCAGGCCACCAAGCCATGACATTTGTCAGTGTTAGCTTGGCATCACAGAGGACTTGTACATTAATGGAATGTAAATGCTTATAGTTAACAAAAGGCAATTCATTCTTGCTAGATGCCCTTATTTCAACACGAGTGAAGTAAAATGTGCCAGTTACAGAAGGAAAACTGCACACTGATGCAAATTGTCTTTTAATGTCGGTAAAAACCTCTTATGTTTTATCTATATATAACCACTCCAAAAAACTGAGTGTGGCACCTTGTTGGTCAGTTAATGGCTTCTAGCTTAGTGGGCATGACGGAGTGAACCTTGGTTGTGATATTGCTGACATATCAGCCAGTTCCCTGAGAAGTAACAACAGACAGGCTATATTAACTGATACAACTCCAAAAAATTTCTTCAGTGCAAATACAAAGAATTAGCCCTCTTAAAAGGGAACTAAAATACAGTCTGAACATACTGATTATCAATTCTGAGGTGTACTTTTTTTTTTTTTACGTCAACACATATTCTAATAATGGCTTGGTAATATTATCTACTTTGCATGTGAGACATTTATCTGACTTGGTTGCATTTCCCTACTTTATTGAGGGTTTTATCATTTGCCAGTTTCTCTGAAATGTTGTAAAGGAATGGGTCAGAACTGCTGCAATTATACCATTGTTCTCCCATCAGGATTTACTTTAGAAATCTACACATGCACATATCCAGCCTCTTGTTGTGCATACACAAGTTTTATAAATCTGACACCTGGTGTACTTGAACCTGTGTATCACATGACACATGAGGTAAAGGCATTCATGAAGCCTCCCTAGTGCAGTCAGAAAGTATAGAAGCACTCACCACTTAGTCTCCAATGCTGTTTCCTAATGCCTGTCCTTCTTGCAAGGCCGCCATGGCCAACCTTAAATGCTCCCGCAGCTGGCCGATTTCTCTCTCACTCCTTGCTTTCATGTTGCTCAGTTCCATGTAAACATCCTTGTAGCGGTCAGATGCATACTTCTTATCCTAGAAGAAGGAGGGAAGTTACATTGTTAGAGAAGTCCTTCCTCCATGACACTTTGCCTGATACATAGTTTAAACATCTTAAAACAAAAAAACTATTTTTGTTTTGTTTGCATAGAAAGGATATGAAGTAGCCAGGAAGTTTTCTTACTGATTTCTTTTGACATCCAATTCTGTCTAATATCTGAAACTTTGTCATTTGGCTCTTTGCTTAATTCCTGTCTTTGAAACCCTTTTGCTTTCCCCTCAACTATAATCTTGCTCTACCCCTTTGACTTTGGTTTTTATTTAGTGGTCCTTCTCTCAAATGATTATCCTTTTAAACAAGCTTTGCCGTTTTGCTCATGATGGCGATGTCCCACAAGTGGATCCACAATTTCAAAAAGATGCTACTTCTCAATATCGCACATTACATTTTGCAGTGTCTCCAGTTCATCTCGCAGACAGGTGATCTCTTTCTGAAGATACGCAACTTCATTCTCCTTTACTCGAAGAAGAACCTACAAAAAGGAAACTGCAATTATACGCCACATTTCTTTCACAAGCTCCAACATATACCTTAATCAAATGCTTAAATATTTCAAACCATTATTAATGAAATAAATGTTTATCACTATATGGTATATTCTACAATTTTTATTGAGTACACTGCAGTCACAATGTATAAATGTCAAGCCACCTTAACACACACAACTTGCTCTTACTTGAAGTTCACAGGAGTTCAGTGTCCGATTCCCCGCATCTCCTGATCCCTGATTAGTGACAAATGTTCGCAACCGACTGATCTCTTCTGACATCCGGCTTTGCAAATCCTGGAGATGAAATATAATTCACATATAAAAAGTTTAATGTTTCAAGTTGCAGCTTCCTCATTTACTTTTCTCTCAACTGATCTCTCCTATATCCCATTAGTCTTTGTGTGCACACAGACCTGGTTTTGTTTGCGCGCTTCCTCCAGAGCCCTTTGCAGCTGACTATGTTCCCTCTCTCGTTCCCCTGCTGTCTGGATCAGCTTATTGACCTCCAGGCACTTTTGTGAATAGCGTTCCGAAAGACTATCCAAATCACGCTTCAGTGATTCCATATCTGTCCTGAGGAAAAAGTCCATGAATCCAGTTCAGTTAAGTCATAGTTTCAAAGCTTGTTTTACAAACAAAGTCTCTGTATTCTGAAGAAAACATTTTATGCTGCATGTGAAAAAATCCAATAATCAATAAATGATTCCAATTAAATTGGCTGTGGTTTTCAGAATCCACACCTCATCTCTTTCAAAAATTGTGCCACATACTATGATAAAAACAAGATGTAAATTTGAGTAAACAATGCTGTTTCTTGGTGCTCATCAATCTCGGCAGACAAAGTGAAATCTAACCCAAGCTACACATTAAAGTCTTTCAGAGGGGAGCCTTGACAGACAAATAGCCTCACTCTTTATCCTGATCACTGATTCTGTTCAATTTTGTGCTAAATTTTGTATCTACCCCAGTAGTTTTATACATATCTGTTTTACACTTGTGCAACAGTATCTAATGTACCATTGACCAAAACTGAGAATTTCCAGTGTCACTGTGGAGACCACCAAGATATCTGAAATCCATTTCCACAATTAAAGATTTGAGTGCTGGTATTTTCTTATCAGGTGCAATTTATTGACATACTTTATTTTTGCCTAAGGAATTGGTTTTCAACTTTACTTTCCAAAAAAACAAAACCAGAACAATAAACCGCAACTATGAACATTTTAATATATACATTGCCCTCCATAATGTTTGGGACAAACACACAATTTTCCTTGGTTTTTCTGTGGGGAGACCAAGTAGAAAAAGCATTGTCACTTTTACATGGCGTGACCGGAATGTATGCATATCTTTTTATTATAAAAGAAAATCTTGAGACGAGACAAGACTATTGGCAAGAGATTTTTTCAAGTCCCGCCCTACTCTCAAGCATTTATGGTTAACGGCCCACGCTCATGGTCCTCTCATCTCCCATTTGTGTGAATGCTATTGTCAGACACAGTTCCTGCGCTCTCAGCTCTTATAAATTTTTACGTTTTCCTCACTTAAGTTTCCAATAAAAGACGACTTATTTTGTCCAAATCTTATTGAAGAATTTCATCCCAAAGGGTTATCAACAGAAGAGATGAGTACACGGGCAATCCTAGCACTGAGAAATTAATTAATATGAAAATTGTCGATCAGTTATACAGCAAATTGGTTAAATGTGTATCAATAGACTATGCTGGAACAGTTGGTGGTGATGGTGCAGAAGATGAAAACATCAACTTACAATATCCCATAGAATATCTACAACCGTTAACACCGTCCGGTCTTCCACTGGCCGAATTACTGATGAAAGAAGGATGTATCATAATGTTATTGTCTAATTTATGTATGAGTGACAGACTATGCAATAGGACAAGATTAGTTGTATTCAAAATTGGTCAAACAATTCTGACATGTAAAATTTTAACAAGCGACAAGAAAGGCATTGTAGTACATCTTCTGCGGATAACAGACACCAAAGGAGATCTTGATATGCCATTCTTATTAAAACGTTTACAGTTTCCCGTTAGAATAGCTTTTACTATGACAATTAACAAATCACAGGGACAAACCTTCGAAAAAGTCGGTTTATTTATTAGAGAGAAAGAAACAATATTGGGTTGGTGAGCAGAACGAAAAGGGGGCAGAGACCCCTAATACCCTTAAAGTAAAATCTGCACTTTAATCAGGTCTGAATTATGTCTTTGTCCCAAACACTATGGGGGCAATGTAAAAGAAGATCGAAATACTACTAGATCAAGATTCAAGAATCAGAATAATACTGTTTTATTCCTGCCAATTCCCACTCCTAACACACAAAAAATCCATAATCCATTAATATACAAGATCTTTGTAACAGTAAATGACAATATATATAGCACAATACATTTGCTATTCACAGGATTTAAGGTAACAAAAACATAGAAACTGGAATAAGGAATCCACCAGGCAAGCCAATTTATGTTTTCTGTTAAATAAATTGAAGTTCTGCACATCATGGAATTGCAGATTGTCCCACCAACGGCAAGTTGGTCTCCATGCAAGTAAAAATTACTACTACTAATATTTACAGGACAAACAGCATAGTTGTGGAATAGTTTACACTGTAGACCCAGAAAAATGAGGTAGATTCTTGGGTTGGTCAATGTCTTTGTGAAGTTCACATTTTTTAACCCTCAAAACATTTACTTCTTGGTTTTCTCCTAAATCTCAAATACAGTCAGAATTGTAATTATAAGTAAGTCTTGTGTACATATTTGTTCATGATGTTGCTCTACACTGGGCCGCCATCCTTTTATCCAAGGTTGTTTTTTGCTTTGTGCCACATGATCTTGATAAGGAAAAATAGGTTCAAAAGGTTAACGGCTAGATATGCTACAGGAACCATACTTTGCTGCTATACCCCTAGATCTCAAAAATAGTACTACTCTCAGTCCTTGTCAGTATCTGTTCTGTAGTTGCTGCCTACAGGTACAAGCCAGTTTAACTGGTCATATAATATCACAGTTGTGTCCATTTTCTTGTGAAATATTAACAGGTTTTGAGGTCTTTGTTTTTCCAAGTGGTATTTTGAATGGGTTAAATGTAAAATAAAAGAAAAAAAGTTGATGTTGTCAGCATATGGTTTTCTGCATTTTTACACATACACCATATGATATGAATTTACCAAAACAAACACGAGGAAATACCACTGAAGTTTATAGTTTTCACAATTTAGTAAGCTTTATAGGCAAATGTGTTGTGATAATATTATATAAACATAACATGTAATCCATGCGTTCAATACAGTTTAGCTGTTTCAATTTCTATATTTAAAAATGTTAGACTTGAAAAGCTCAAAGCTTTGGATTAAAGTAAAATTTCACAGAAGCCCCAGATGCATTTGTGAAATTTGTGGTTTAAAAATATGAGAGTTGCTTCTTGGAGGAATGTTTAATGAGAACCAAATTTCATGCAAAATAAGCCAATGTTCTTTAGACAGCTGGGCCTAGTACCTCATTTCTACGTTAGACATTTCTTATAGTTGTCATTCTCTGAACAATCTGTCTGAAGAATACTCCATTAAAAGAAGTTAAGTTAAAAAGCCTACCAGTGGCCTTTAGTGCTATAGCTTTGGGGTGTGCATGCTTTCCAAATATTTATTTATTTATTGTTTTGCAGGTCTATCATGGAGGGTACCAGACAATAAGTGAAAAAGGGCAAAGGGTCAATTTAGCCCTTAAATTTGCATTGCTCATTTTCTTATTCAACATTTCTTCAGTCACCTGTAAAATACTAGACTGTCTATAGGCTTAAAAATAGCCTGTTAAGCATGATCTCACTGTTTGTTTAGTAATCTATTGGCAAATTATTCTCTCGCTCCTTATTTTATTGGAATGAAGAATATTTAAACCTCATAGTTAGACCTTATTAACAGTTGTTAGAATAAATGGTGGACTTTAATTAATTTCTGCAGAGAGTCTGAACAGCCAGCTCCACTGGGATTGTTAGCACAGCCTGCAGCAGGACAGTCTGAACGTGATGCTCAGTCAGTACAGTAACAGCCACACAGAGAAGCAGCATCTACAGAGCACCGTTTTGCCTAAATATTTTTAATTTAGCATGCTGAATATTAATGTGTTACTTTTCTTTACTAAAACAAATGTTAGCCATGTATGTTAATGGCACTTTTTAAACAATGCACCAAAATTACTGAAGGTTTCAGCTTGCCTATGTATAGACAAACAATGCAAACAAACTCCTCCACACTGGTGAGAGTGGTTTCAAAGCTCTACAGAAGCTCAGTGGGTGTGGATATGATGTATTTAGGTCTCTGAAACTGCTGATCAGTTCACAATATCCTGCCACAAAAATAGCAGCTTGAAAAGCATCAGATTTTTTTTGTCCAAATTATCTTTATGCTAAGTGTTTGATTAAACCTTAAATACCACCTTCAAAATATCCAAATACAAATACTTAAAGTTACTTAAAGTTTTCTTAGTAAAACTTGTTTGGGGTCTTGGTAAGTAAACATTCATCACTGAAAACAGGAAGTGCAATCCATTGAACTGAAATGAGAATGAAAGGCTGACTGGTAGCCCCGCTTCTCTACAAAAACATGTTATCAAAGGATTCCAAATGCTGAAAAAACATGGACTTGCACAAGGCTTCTCACGCAGGAAAGGACCTTCACTCACATCTGACAAAACAGCTGCAGTCACATCATAAGGCAGAAAAGCAAAGAGCTAAACCCCATCTCTTTCTAGAAATACTTCTTGCACTTTACACTGGTCTCCTCTCAATTTTTTTTTGCAGCTGCTCCACTTCCCAATAAACACACAGCTCCAATACTGAAGTCCAAAATTTCCCAAGATATTCTTTCCTTTTACTTTCATTACAAAACAATGATCACATCAAATAATGCAATATTTGAATTAGCTGAATTACATTCATCTGGCCTGAATCTGCACATCATAATAATATTTCATACCAAATTTACAGACACCTACCTTTTAAGTATCCACTAATACACTTAAGGCATTTCAAAAATGGCTAAAAATGCATTTTGAAAACACTTTACGTCACCATTTTGCAATCTCAGAAAATTTAAGGGAATGCACAAAACTGCAAAACGGTCCAAAACATTAAACTCAAGCCGGAGACATTTTCTGTAAGCGGATATCAAACTCCTCTTTGTTAAGGAGGTTTGCTTTTGATCTCCTTATTCACACTTGATATTTGAGTTGGCTTTTCATGTTTCCATATAGACTTAAAAATAATGGCAAAATAGAATTCATGCAGAGAATATAAATTTCTAAAATATTCCAACAGTTGCACTTGAGATATTTCAAAGGTGACAATAAAACAATAAAAATAATAAATGCTATAATAATTAAAATTATCGAAACATAATGACTTGCAATACTCATGGTACGGTCCATTTTGAAACCAATAGGAAACACGGGCTGTTTCGATGTTGGTCACATTCTCTGGGAAAGAATTCAGAAATCTAAAATAGTTTCCAAAGAATTCTACAAAAATAGTATTCATTTTTAAACAATTCCCACAGTATAACTGGAGTAAAAGACATGTACTATGGAGTCAAAATGCTGAATGAGAACGTTAAAGACTGCACACTTTTGAAGTTTTCTTCTTATCTTTTATAACTGCTATACTCAAAGCTAATTATGATAAACAAATAATCAAAACGTCTCACAGAATCAACTGTTCACATGCAGAAATTCACCTCTTTACGAACACTGCTATTCAAAAAGTTTAAAAGCCCACTAATATATACTCACCAAAATTCATTCCAACCAAGCAGACATCTTCACGTCATTTAAAGAAGCACTTAGTACTTTCAAAAATTATCCGTATCTGCAAACTTACAGCCCACTGTACTGAGCTGAGATTTACCAAGGTGACAGCAGGATGTCATGACAGATGCAAAACTACATCATGACTGCCTTGTACTGCAGATGAGCTGTGTGTGAAATGACTTGTGTTACTTCACTTCAAATTAGCCGAGCCACTAAATTAGAACGTGAGCCAGGTTAAATAGCACAAGAATGCCTTTGAGGCAGTGGGGCTGACCAATTGCTGTATTCCTACCCCATGATGGCTCAGCATAAAAGGCATTTTTATGAAGTGGAAATCAGTAGTACATTTTCACCCAGATCTTTATTAAGCATTAATGCTGGAGAACACAGTTCTACTACTTGATGTGTTACAAAATGATACGACAATTAATCACAACCAAACACGATGAGTAGTTGATTTTACTACAGATGTGCCTGGGTTTTCAATGCAGTATAAAATGTTTCAGTTGAAGAGCTGGAAAAAAATGTAAACCATTGCTTATGTCAGTAATCAACAGTTCTGTGCTTCATCTAAAGAAAATTTTTAATTTAGTTTTGACTCAGGGATGATTTCACACTGGAAAAAAACATGGCCCTGTCTCAGCTCATAGTATGTTTAAACGTTAAATGTGAAAGGGGACAAAAGTTAAAATGAGTTAACCCTTATTCGATGACAGTATCTACTCCAAGTTACCACTGTTGTTAGCGGATAATTTGCAATGAGCGTTACGTTTCCATCTTGACTTACAAAATCTGTCACTACAGATAACATTGCCAAATGAGAGTCAACATGCACCTCTTCCCGTCAGCAATTTGTGCATGTAACACATCTCAACACACGTTACAAGGTTTCAATTTCCACTCGTAACCATGGTAGAAATTTCTAGAGTACTGTGGTTTCAACTTCAAATGTTTTTGGAAACAACACAACAGTTTATCATGCTGAAAAAATATCTCATTCCACTTTTATTTTGTGTACAGTGTATTTTTTGAAGTTATTTTTAAGGACCAAATTGACTTTTACTTTTATTTTTTTTCTCCAAAAATATTCTGATGACATTTCACAAATAAATCCTTTGTAGCACCTGGCTTTGCACATAAAGGCCTGCTGGTTATCTAGGGGTCATGAATTTTTGAGTTCTTATGCAATTACGTGGAGTGTAAAGGCAAACAATCCTCTCAAACAAATTACACCCACGTGGCCATTTTTTCACAAGCCTTGATAATTTATGCTTAAACAAAGTGTGATAGTATTAAAATAAGGGTGCTGGTACCATAACCTAAATTAATCAAAAATAAAGCTGGTTAAAACAAAAAGCCTGGGGCCAAGTAAGCATTCAGTAAAGTGACTACTAGCCATTTTTTTCCATTATGACTTCTTAATTTTTTTTTTACCTCTAGTCTGAAGTGGTGCGGACCAAAAAAAAAAAAATTCAGACAATACAAAAGTTTAGTAAAGACTTCAGTTAAAAACCTCAAATTTAACATAATGTGGAAGGCTAATGAACTGACATACATTTATTCTATGGTAGTTAAATTGGTATTCATAAACAAGATTCTCAAAAACAATGCCTGCTTGAGAAATTAAACCATTAAAATATTTTCAAAGTTATGCAGAATGCATTTTGTGGTATGGCATGTTTTTCAGCCTTCAGCCAGCTTAACAACAGTATTGTAAAATGTAACATCTGACTACACTGGTATTTTAACACTCATATTAAATTACAGTTCGAGTATGCATTGATCCCATCGTCCAGCTCTTTTACCTGACAGCATTTGTAATACGATAATGAGGTCAAATGACAGACTCTTTATAAATTAGATGCAGGTAATCCAAAGAAGATTAGATGTACTCCAGTGCTGAATCCATCTAAGAAAACATTAATCTTCATCTGCTTACATGTTGTAAACAGAAAAATAACTTGATGGCAAAAACACTTGTCTTCATATCAGGCCGCTTCTCAAGGACCATGAAATATATGCAGGTTCACACACATCCAGTTGTGTAAATAAAGCTTATAGCTTTTCATGTTATAAAAAATTATTCTAACTCAAAAAATACCTAATAAAAAAGTTAATAAATTTAAGACACCTTGGCTGTACTCACTGATACTGCCTGCGCAGAGACTGCAGTTCGGCTGAGGCCCCACCACTCTGAAGTCGATGCATCTTTTCTGACTCCCTTGCTAGCTCTTCTCGGTGAGCTTTCTTCAGTGCCTCCATTGCTACACAAAATAAAGACTAAGTTAAAATTATAAATGCAAGCAGAAATATACACTACAGACAGTGTTTGCAGTAACTATTCATATCTAGTAAAAAATATTAAAAACAGATTAAGCTATTGTCACCTCAAGACACACAAGGAGTGATAAACACCGATGATGCATACATAGCTATGTGTACAAATAATAAGCAGTAAAGCAATTTTGACAACAGACTTCTTCTTCTTTTGGCTGCTCCCGTTAGGGGTTGCCACAGCGGATCATCTTCTTTCATATCTTTCTGTCCTCTGCATCTTGTTCTGTTAAACCAATCACCTGCATGTCCTCTCTCACCATATCCATAAACCTTCTCTTAGGCCTTCCTCTTTTTCTCTTCCCTGGCAGCTCTATCCTTAGCATCCTTCTCCCAATATACTCAGCATCTTTCTCCCAATATACTCAGCATCTCTCCTCTGCACATGTCCAAACCAACGCAATCTCGCCTCTCTGACTTGGTCTCCTAACCATCCAACTTGAGCCGACCCTCTAATGTACTCATTTTTAATCCTATCCATCCTTGTCCCACCCAATGCATATCTTAGCATCTTTAACTCTGCTACCTCCAGCTCTGTCTCCTGCTTTCTGGTCAGTGCCACCATCTCCAACCCATATAACATAGCTGGTCTCACTACCGTCTTGTAGACCTTCCCTTTCACTCTTGCTGATATCCATCTGTCACAAATCACTCATTTTCTGTCTTGTTCCTACTGACCTTCATTCCTCTCCTCTCTAGAGCATATTTCCACCTCTGCAGGCTCTCCTCAACCTGCTCCGTACTATCGCTACAGATCACAATGTCGGCAGCAAACATCACAGTCCATTAATCATCACCTCACTTCTTAACCTAGCTTCCACTACTCTTTCCCATAACTTCATGCTGTGGCTCATCAATTTTACCCCCCTGTAGTTACTACAGTCCTGCACATCCCCCTTATTCTTAAATATCGGCACCAGTACACTTCTTCTCCACTCCTCAGGCATCCTGTCACTTTACAAGATTCCATTAAACAATCTGGTTAAAAACTGCCATCTCTCCTAAACACCTCCATGCTTCGACAGGTATGTCATCTGGACAAACGGCTTTTCCATTCTTCATCCTCTTCATAGCTGTCTTTACTTCCTCCTTGGTAATCGTTTGCACTTCCTGATTTCACCATCTCCACATCATCTAACCTCTTCTCTCTCTCATTCTCTTCATTCATAAGCCTCTCAAAGTACTTTTTCCATCTGCTTAACACACTCTCCTCGCTTGTGAGAACATTTCCATCTTTATCCTTTATTACCCTAACCTGCTGCACATCTTTCCCAGCGCGGTCTCTCTAGCCAATTGGTACAGGCCCTTTTCTCCCTCCTCAGTGTCCAGCCCCTCATACAACATATCATACGCCTTTTCTTTAGCCTTCGCCACCTCTCTCTTCACCTTGCGCCTTATCTCTTTGTACTCTTATCTACTTTCTGCATCTCTCTGACTATCCCACTTCTTTGTATACTCTCCTGTACTTTCCCATTCCACCACAAGGTTTCCTTTTCCTCTGTCCAGATGTCACGCCAAACACCCTTCTTGTTGTCACCCTAACTACATCTGCTGTAGTTTCCCCAACTGTCTGGTAATTCTTCATTACCCCCCAGTGCCTGTCTCACCTTCTCCCTAAACTCAACCTTGCCGTCTTCCTTTTTCAAATTCTACCATTTGATCCTTGGCTCTGCCCTCACTCTCTTCTTCTCCAACATCATTCTACAGACCACCAACCTATGCTGCTTAACTACACTTTCCCCTGCCACCACTTTGCAGTCTTCAATCTCCTTCAAATTGACTCTTCTGCATTGGATCCAATCTACCCGTGTGCATCTTCTTCAACTCTTGTACGTCACCATATGTTCCTCCCTCTTCTTAAAATACGTATTCATCACAGCCATGTCCATCCTTTTGGTAAAATCTATCCTCTGACTTTCTTCATTCCTCTCCTTGACACCACACCTACCCATCACCTCCTCGTCTCCTCTGTTCCCTTCACCAACATGTCCATTGAAGTCTGCTCCAATCACCACTTTCTGTCCCTTAGGTACTCTGTTCATCACTTCATCCAACTTGCTCCAAAAATCTTCTTTCTCATCCATTGCACACCCAGCTTGCAGGGCATATGCACTGAGAACATTCATCATCACACCTCCAATTTCCAGCTTCATAATCATTACTCTGTCTTACACTCTTTTCACCTCCAAAACACTCTTGACATACTGTTCCTTCAGAATAACCCCTACCCCATTTCTCCTCTCATCCACAGCATGATAGAACAATTTGAATCCACCTCTGATCAACCTGGCCTTACTCTCCTTCCATTTAGTCTCTTGCACAAACAATATATCAACCTTCCTTCTCTCCATCATATCGGCTAACTCTCTCCCCTTACCAGTCATACTGTCAACATTCAAAGTTCCTACCCTCAGTTCCTCTCTCTTTACCTTCCTCCTCTCCTCCTGCCTCCAGACACGTTTTTTTTTCCATTGAAAACACATGGCACATTTCCCTTGTACAAAAAATATGCCACTCAGTGCTGGCACAAATGCGTCCCTTGTGTTAAGCCACGGTATTTTATGCTTACAGGCTAACATGTTACCTGCTGCTGTTGCAGATGTCTCCTCCGCCAGAAGCACATCTTTCTCTCGTTCTAGCCGCTGAATTTCACGCTGATGACACCGCTGGATCTCTTGTAAGGCTTGGGCATGAGCTTGTTCCATGGTTTCTAAGCTACGCTCACAGGCCACCTGAGAGATATACCCTTGAGGAACGTGTCCTATTGAGCTGCGCTGCGCTGTTTCAAGCTCTTGCTTGGTCCGTTCCAGTTGCTGTCTAAGTGAGGCCAACTGAGCACAGAATAAATAAATATATAAGTAGGAAAGAAATAACAAAATATCTCAAAACTGCTAAGCCAAAAATTTTGTATCTTGTTTTTGTGTAATAACGTTGGCATGCCGATTTTTAGATTTTCTTCAACTCAACATGTACAGTATATGCAGAAGTCTGCATGTTTTACTAAATCTCTAAATGAAAAATGTTATCACAACCTCTGCAGGGTGCAAACGTAACCATGGAACTTAAAGCTGATTTGAATTTATTACAGAAAAACTATGGGGATATGTTAATATGTAATGCATGCAAAATTACTTAGAAATACTTGTAAACTAGATGAGCTTTGTCAAAAAGAACTGAAAGAAATTAGTGTAAGAGCAGAAATATCTAGTGGTCACTTACGAGTCTATTTGTATGTGGCAAGAGGAGAGAATGAGGAAAGAAACAATTGACACAGTGCTCAAACTCTGGCAGATGCCACTTTCACTTTTTCAATCTATTTAAAAAACTGACAAATAGCAGCAACTGTACACTAAAACATTCATAATTTTGTCATTTTATGTTTGCACCTTGCACAGGTAGTACTGGCTTCTTGTAATTTAGCAATACAGTGAAATGTGAAATTTGACCAGGACTGCCAAACCTTTTGCATCCAACTGTAAGACTGGTGCACAAACATGTTGCCCAAAGGAGCTATAGATATCAAATAAAGCCACACCCAGTAGTTGTATTTAATGTATAGCTTTTTGTGCAACAAACCTCCTTCTCCAAAGTTTCGTTGACCTGACTGCTAAACCGACTCGTCCCAGCAGGAATAAGTGGCACCTGCCTCGTTTCTCTCAGTGGTAGCCTCTCAAACTCAAGCCAGCGTTTTTCAATTTCCTCTTCTAATCTTTTTCTCTGTTCAGGGGTGGAGGGGACATTTTCCTCAGAGCTCATTCCTCTCAATCCTGAAAAACTCACAACTTTTTTAGGTGGCCCATTTCCTGAAATCTCTCGCATGTCCAAATGGCCTGTAGTTCTATTTGGTACTGAACCCCCACTGGGGGTTTCAAACCAGCGTCGCCTGTCCATAATTCTCTGTGCTTGATCTCTTTCCATCTCTTCTCCTTTAGGGCCCTGTCGATTCTCAGATGACGTTAGGTCTGGGGTCTTCAAAGGAGCCAGCTCCACATAATCAAAATGTTGAGAAGCTACTGTAACGTCTGACTTATCTGATACCAGTTCTGACCTGGAGGAACCTCGACGTGTAGGGAATTCACGAGTGAAGGAATTCTCTTTATTACTGACGTCAGCCAACCTGTATAAGAAAACAATAACCTTTTACAACAATGGATACTACTATATAAGGCAAAACTTTAAGATGTGCAAGATAATTAAAATGTCTTAATACTATACCAACTTATTGGCTGGATATGTGACATCTGTACAAGAAATATACCAATTCCTTGGTAAATGACACTGTGTCAGGAACTGCACAACTTTTAAATATTTCTATGATCTTTTTAATACTATGGGTCTAGTTTAAAGTCACAGAGTTAGTGCTGTTTTCATTACCACTGTTGACTGCTGTGGTAAAACACAACAGAGATGAGGAAGTAACATGAAAAACAGCAATGCATATGCTCCCTGTAAAGTCTGTGCCCTACATTTTTAATGACATGTACAAACAACACCTCTGGTGTAAGACATTTATTTAAAGGCGTATGAAAGGCCTAACACGTTAACATGCACTTGCCTGCTTTGCGGCTAATGTACAAACTCTTCTCAGTAAGGAAATACTATGTTTTTAATGGTCTAATGACATTCCCTTGACTGCATTATGACAAAAGGTTTATTACATGTATTAAGGGTTTAGAAATAAAGCACTGAGCTGGTAAATACATCTTTGCTAGTTTAGTAGGCCTCCGCATTCTAGAGGAATTCATCTACTAGAATCTAAATTATACATCTTAATTAATGTGAGAAATATTAAGTAAAACCTAGGCAGACACTTTATAAAGTGTATTATTTAAAGTATAACATAATAAAATGGATTTCACAGCAAACATCTTTAATTTAAAAAAAAAAAAAGTGTCAAGCATAAATGGGGAAAACGGAACTCTAACAAAAAGAGTTGAGGGGAGAAAAGTCTCATGAAATAGTTAATAGTGCTTAGGATCCCCCTCTACTTTCTTTGAAAACATAGACTTGAAGGAAGACCAAAACGTTTAAAACAAAGACGCCAGCTGGAATTTCATAAAAGATAACAAATAAGTAAATAACACAAAACAAAATGCAAAGCATTTTAAAAATGATTAAAGTAAGCAAATAATTTGGCAGAAGTGTAAATCAAAACAAAAGCAGTATTATTATTTTTGTACTTGGCTGACGCCTTTATCCAAGGTTACTTACAAGCTTGGTATTCATCATACGGAGTTTGGCATTTGTACTGGTAGATGGTCAACCATCTCAGCGCAGTGACTTGCCCATTTCTAAGTATAAAATCTCACCCACCAGTGGTATTTTTCTAATTTTGGACAGCCAAACTTTTCTCTTTTGAACATTAAATCTGAGCGATCACAGCTCCATTGACAAAATGTAATCAAGAACAATGAGAAGGAGTGAGAGAAAAGATGGATATTATTTCAAAGCTAAAATAACTTCTGCAGTATTAACTCATTTTATAGTATTTTCTATAGATTAGCTCAATATTTATCATCACAACCAAAAATCACAGAGATAAGTGTTGATTTGTGCACATTTACTGAATATTGAACTTGAAATAACCATACAGTGACACGATAAACCAGGTTTTATGGGTAATGTGGTTGCATACCTGAGTACATACTGTAAAGTATTACACATTTCCTTTTCACACCAAATGATAAAGGGGAGGCAGAACATTCAAATTAAGCTATTTGTCAGCACTGCTTCAAAAAGGCAGTTAAATTGTTAATGACAAGCAATTTGCAGAAACACTTAAAACACAATCACGCCAATGCTTTTGCTCAGTTGATGCCCTCTGCTTTTCTCATCCTGAGGCTCACCTTCCACATCAGTGGCAAAATATCTATTATTCATATTTACATGCAGTTACAACTTGTAGCCTTTTACTTTTTTGTTATTTATATGCTACTATTTGCAGTAAGTGTTTAATTTATAAATTTGCAGTTTGTCTTAAAATGAATTCCACTAAACAGAGAAAAAAGTATGTAATAATTTCATCATATTCTATAGGCTACTAACGACAGTGAAGTAATTTGTTTCAATAAAATTTTGCAGTGTTTGTTTAAATAAAGAAATCATACTGTTTAAAATACAACATACAATTAAACCATTGGCTTAAATAAAAATCACAGTCTTATTCTGCTCCACCCCCAACATTATTAAAAAGATAAAAGACCTCCTAGTCCACCCCTAAAGTGGCTTGTTCAGTGCTGCAGTGCGAGCTGGGGGTAAAGACTGAACTGGGACCTTTGTGGTTTAGTCCAATGCCTTAGCCAATAATTATCTTATATATAAACATCTACGTGTGGAAGTGTGTGTGTGTGTGTGTGTCTGGCCCAGAAGAGAGAGGTAGAGTCGGAGTAAGGGCTCCACCTCCAAGGAAACAGAAAACTCGCTTAGCCGCTAATAACAAAACTGGGGTGAGCACCTCGGCAAAACGAAACCTCAGAAGAAAGACAAAGTCACTTCGCCACCAACATCGACAAAACGATATCCCTTTTACTTTTCCTCCCACCGTTAATAACACAAGCGGGGCCAGCACGTCAGCAAAAAGAAACCTCAGAAGAAAGACAAAGTCGCTTAGCCGCTAACATCGGCAAAACGGTATCCCTTTTACTTTTCCTCCCGCTGCTAATGCGCAAGCGATGTAAGCATGTCAGCAAAATGAACCCTCCTAGGAGACAGATGCCCAGAGTAGTTCCTTTCAATTACCTGACAACTCTACGTTTCATTTTTTTTTTCCTGACGATTTTAATAGTTTCTAGGACCCTGGGCTTTTTACAGCACGGGCTTACACAGTTGTCAAATATAAACCTCTACTAACTTGTTAGCTTCACTAACTGAAGTAACAGTCAAGCCAAGGTAGAGACAAACCCCTTAAATACTTGCAAAAACATTATGAATGGGACCTAATGGGACTAATTAACAGGTCAGCACTATTAACTTTTAAAGACTAAAAAAATATCACAAATGTATTTTGGATGTTTGTTGGAAACTTACTTGGTGACATCTGGAGCACATGTAGGCCGGATGCTCTTCCTTAACACCTCAATCCAGTTCCTTCTGATGCCAGATGTCATGGCTGATAGTGTGTATACCCTTTCTTTGGTCTGGATAATGAAGCAGAGTACAACAGAAAACTTTTTGGTACACAAAATGACACGAGTCTAATTAAAACCCACTGCATGTTGGCAATACAGCATATACTGTAAATCAACTTAATTCTTCTTATTTTGCTCATCCACACAGAATTAATATATCTCCAATCACAAAGAAATATAAAAATCACTGCAGCTTTATTCAGTTTTCACCTGTATCTGAAACCCATAGTTCTTCTGGACCTGGAATTCACAGACGTCCACACAGGAATGTAAATCAATTTCTCCATCCAGGTCATCAACCTGAAAGAAGGTTGAGCAGAAAATGGTTGCAAAATAAATGTTTTCACTTGCTTTTTTTGTCTCAAGCATCATTTTTACAGTCAGGCCATGTATAAAAATTGGTATTTAACTGCTACCCCTTCTTTTACCCTGTAAACTCATGCATGCCTTTAGAGTACCAGCTGATCAGTACCATGTGCAAATAGTTAAAACTATTAAAATACTAAAACAGTTAATGCCCAGCCTGCTATACCCTCCATACTACCAGGATGAGTTCCAGCCATCGACAAATCCTACAGTGAATGATGCTGGTTAGATTGTGTAAATGAAAAAATTTTCTTGTATGTAATATTGTGAGCTGCTTTGTAACTACAATGAATGATATAACTTCTCATACGCTGAAAGGTTTCCTTATGTAGTCCACTTAATTTTAAAAGGTACCCAGTTTAAACAGCATTGGAAAGCAGACACTCACACCAATATATGTGTGGTAGTAAAGCAGGGCACATTAAGGCAAACTAATTTGAACCTAACAACTGAAAAGCCACATACCCCAATAAAAGCACACGGAAAAAAAGAATTAGTAAAATCAAAATGCTAATCAGGTTATGTTCAATGGCAAAAAATTCAACATACCTCCTCAGCATTTGAATCCCTGTAGTATCGAAGTCCAGCATCAGTGAGTACAAACCAGTGTTTCTTCCACTGTGAAGAATTGACAATAAAGACAGGGATAACAAGAGAAAACACTGGAAGAAAGTAGTGAAGTCAAGCACTGCAAAACCTGGAAACCCTTCCACAATCACCAGATGGGAAATGATGCATTGCAATTTGATACATAGAAGGTACAATATGATACTGATGAATTTGCTTTCTGCTCCGTTTCTACCCAATTCTACTCACAGCTTCATGGAACAACAATCACTCCTCTTTACAGTCAAGTTACAGTGCCAACAGTGCCCAGTCATCAGCGCAGCGTGGCAACAAGTTTGCAGCAGGACACTCTGTGATGCCATTCAGCACTGATTTCTCTCTTGTTGGTATTAGAGGGCACCTTGGTGGCTTTAAATGTAGTTCCTTAGCCTCTACATTAGTTGGTCTTGCACTTGGTCTCTGGTAATTTTAAATGTTATCAAGAGACACACAGAGCAAGGTTTCAGATACTCTAGTTTAGCACATGAAACTGACAACTATGTGCTGTTCTATGCCTAACAGGCAATTTCAATCCAAACGCTTTCAAGAAAGGTTGGCAAAACCTATCCTAAATAAATTCTATCTCCCAAGATCTGAATGAAAGAACATGCACAATGTTATCAGCTTTTTACTAACTCTGTACAGGAATGGCCGATTTATTTGTTTACAAAAGGTTTGTCCAATTAAAAGGTTCAAAGTGCAAACCGTTCCAGTGGATATCATGAGCCAGTCATCTTAATTTTAAGGCTGTGACACTGACACATTTGTTGTCACAAGAAGGTAAGCAGCAATCCCTCTTACAAATAAACAAGTGTACAGTCCTACCTCTCCATTCTCATCTAGCTTGGACATCCATCCCTTTTTGAAGTTCAGGAGATCAGGCTGTGAAAAGATATAAACATAGAGGCTGTTCAAACAAATGAAGAAATATGACAGTAAGTTAGTCAGTTCGTTTATAAATGATCAGTACAGCTTCAAACACATAAGTGTTTGTGCTACTATAATGTTCCAGGGGCACCTTCAGCTCCAATTCCACTGCAGGGTTCTTTATTGATTGGTTGCTTCCACTGAAACCTTATACTGAATACACTCCTTACTGTTACACATTTGCCAGCCCTGCCATTTCACTTAAAAGACTTAAAACATTTATAAGAATTGCCTACTAATTAACCTTCTGCTAGCTTAGCAATGGCTGATTATAGGAGGTTACATCATATCAGGTTTTTCAGGAAAAGGACAAAATATAATTCAGTGGTATGACTATATTAAATAAACCTGATACACAGAAAACTATTCAATAATGAAACCATATTGTCAAGCAACAGTGTTGCTAAGAATCTGCCTTTCTGTTACAGCTGTACAGGTATATTTTGTCGCCAAACAACACATTTTCTGACACACAACTCAATGTTGGGTTACAGAGGCTGAAGTCAAATCCATTGTACAACACATACATTTATGCACACCAGGCCAGTGTAGTCTTGCCAATTACAATTAAAACGCACATTGGAAATATGGATTGAAAAGCAATGCAGAGACACAAAGAATGTACAAAGTCCACATAGTGTTCAGGCCAGGATTTATATCCAGTCTCCTGAAACTTCGAGGTAGACAGCAAAGCATTGCATCCAAAACTTAACAAGACTAACTTAAAATGGATGAAACAATGTACAATATCCAATATCACTACAACATGTAGTAGTAACACAGTAAATACACATTGTATGACCCAACATCACAACTTTTAGTGAACACATTACATAGTAAATACATAATGTATAAAACTGTTGTACAACTGAAGTTTTAGTCTTAAAGACAAAGTTGTTTGAATGGGGAAGTCAAACATTGTTAAGTCGTTATATTTTGACTCGCCTCTTCCCTACAGTGTGGCTATTGTAGCAAAGGTACTAAAATAAAAATAAAAAATGGTTCTTCTTTTTGATGAATTGTAATATTTAAATGTAAATGAATTTCCCCTTGGGGATTAATAAAGTGTCTATCTATCTAAAAACTACAAGAAATGGCCCCTTGATGAGTGTGCTCAATAATTTCCCTGTCTACTCATTTCTTAACTCAAGATGTAAGCAAACCCTTCAGACACAGGACTCTGTCTAAGGAGCTATCTGCAGTTTACGTAGGGACAGAAGCACTGCCAAACCAAACCATTACAGAAGGAAGGATGCTTCTGATGACTGCATTATAAAATGTAGTGTGCCAACACCAACTTCACTTTCAAATTGGCAGAAAAAAAAAATGCTGTTAATCTTTTTTAAAATAAACAAATAAATAAGAAACCGATTGCCAAGAAAATTTCACAACATACATTTTTCTGCTACTAATTAACTATAGACTTGTTTGAATATAGTCATGGGACGCTACCCTTCATCTTAAACAACACTGTGCCAGTGAGAAAAAATGAGCATATATTTCTGCTTTGTTGTATGGCATATCTGCGGTGGGTTGGCACCCTGCCCAGGATTGGTTCCTGCCTTGTGCCCTATGATGGCTGGGATTGGCTCCAGCAGACCCCCGTGACCCTGTTCGGATTCAGCGGGTTGGATAATGGATGGATGGATGGATGTATGGCATATTGGCAGCCACTTTTTCCTGTATCAAATCCTGTAATTCATGAAGACCAAGACCTATCAGTGATTTAATAAGTAAAAAATAATACAGAGAGACAGTTCTATCTGTGAATGTCTGTGACAGATTCCTTTTCTACCACAAAAATCAAAAAACTACCCATAGAAAATGCACATCACTGCATGACACCATTTTGAGGATCAAGTGTATGTGCTAGGAGATGGGTTTTCCATGATGGGGTGTCAAACTCAAATCCTGGTGGGCAGTAGATTTGTGTTCCAGCAACTTTCTTAATTATTAACTAAATATTGTGGCTAATGGAACAGACATCTTTTGCATTAAAATTAATTTAGCAGATTTTTAGGATACAGAAACGTCACTGCATTTTACTTTTGCAGCAGCCAAACAATAATGAGATGCAAAGAAAGCGAACAGATGACCTGCTAAGTTACAATACAGTATGTGCCCTTCATTCAATATCTGCTTCAATAAAATATTTGAAAGAAAAAAGTGAAGATCTGAGAAATATTGACCTGTTGTGGTCCACAAAACATTCTGAACATGCTCTCACAAAAAGAAATTAACAGTCTGATATGGTGGAATGTTAACACTAACAAGCCATAGAAATAACTTGCATGTCAAAAGTAATATTAAAAACTGGCTACTAATTAAGAAATTGAATAGAGTGAAAATGTTGGACCCTCCAGAAACAGTAGTAAAAAATAAAAATTAATGCAAATTTCTGACAAATTCACTATTTGGGATGTCAACACTGTTCCATTTGTTAATACCAAAATGATACTTATTTAGTGCTTCAAAGCACTGTGATAATACCAGTTAGCAAGAAGGGAAATACAGCATAATCCATTGCTAAATATGAATACGCAAATGCAGAATTTCTCTTATTCATTTTGAATTTTGGAAGTAAAACTAATCTTCATGAGAATACCCCTCACAATGAGATGAGCACAGTGAAAGCTCATATATCATACCAGTTACACTGCAGGTCCTGTAACTATTCTAATTCTGGATTCGTACACAGGCTGAGCAATAACAAAGTCTGGTCACTCATAGAGGATACTTTGAAAACAGCACAACAAAGGATGTTTTACAGGAATTCTGAAACAATGGATTTGTGTAAAACTATCAAGTTTGATTCCACAGGAAACTAAAGCTTGGGCAAATGTTAAATAAATAAAAAAAAAAAAGAGGCATAGATATTGAAAATTAAAAGGACTACATTCTATGACATTTGAAAACTGAATCAATTGGACATCCTTTATATAATTCTTTTCCATAAGTTTTTTAACCAGCTAAGGTGGCAAATAAAAATCTTATAAACTTTACAATAGCAAATGTTACAAGCCTAGTGGGATTCTCTGACACAACAAGATTTTAAAAGCATGTTGTTATAAAAAACACTTTAAAGAGTTTATATAAAATAAAATATCTAGAACTATCTTGGAATTTATTAATTCAGCAGTACAGATATAATAATGTTTGAAATTTTTAGTATCGATTTTAAGCAGTGTTGTTCAGCTACTGGAGGGAAAATGTCAAGAGAATAAATTTGAAATGCACACTTAAGATACATCAGGTAGTCCATGATGATATACATTTTTATAAACCCTATGCTGAAATTCAAGATTATAAAATCCACAACACAATTCAAGTCCCTCACTGTATTTTATTACGCAGGAATGCCAATACTTTATTTAATGGTAAAGGGGTAATTACTTGATGGATACACCAGTATTTTAATGCTGTTAGTTACTGTTGTGCAGATATCTCTTGTTACATTTGACTCAAGTAAAGGAAGTTGTATTAATAAATTACATTGTTATAAAGTTGTATTAATACATTAGTGTTACAGTGTGGTACTAATAAATTATAACGTTGTATTAATAAATTATATTTTCAGGACAGAAGTTATGGGGTGTGCAGGTCTTCATACAATTCCTTGCCTTCTAAATGACTAATCATTTTATAACCAGGGTTACAGGGGGTAAGGTGGGTGTCCTTTGAATCAAAAACCATGTTAACTTTTTTCTTAATATTCACTTCCAGGTTCTTTAGGCTCACCAACTGGTTAGCCAACCTGACATTCTCTCTGTATACAGCCGTTCTGAGAGATCAGGCCCATCGTCAGCAAACTTCAATGCCATGTAACAGAAGTTCCAGCAAATTATACTATATCCATACTAAACAACACTGTGAAATACAGTCATTAAAGAGAATAAAAAAAAAAAAAAAAAAAAAAGTTCTTAACTCCTCTCATAGTTAAAAGAAAAATAAATATATCAGCTGGAGAAACAATATCAGCTATGATAGGAATGTTCATGAAAGGCATTTGTTTTGCTTTTCTTTCTCGCTCCAGGAGTACAATTGGCTAACTCTCCCTTTGGCTACAAATCCCACAGTTTTACATTCTTTCATTAGTTTTTTCTTTTGGAAATTGACATTTCTCATGTTCCACAATCATTTGTGTTTTCCAAGCTCTGGGAGCTGAAAGGAATGGATAAAAAACCATCGAAAGAGCAAAAATGTTAAATATACCAGAAACATTTCTGTGGTGAGTAAAAAAATAAAAAATAAAAAAAAAAAACCTGGGCTTCTTGACAAGGTAAATTAGACAAAATACAGAAAGTGTCAACTCTCTTTTTGTTAAATTCAGCTTTAATATAGCACACACCATGCACACATCAGGCATTTATAACCAGAAATAAAAAAAAAAAAGATTTAATAAATAACAACTGCTAAACTTCTGTGGGCTTCCTTCCCAAAATCCATAAATCCTATCTCTCCTAAAAAATACAAAAGAAACTTGACTTCTGTGATGGGCCAAAAGTCATTTAAACACTCCAAATTATTTTAGAAGCAAATTAATTAGTTTCTATTCATATTATATATTATATCTATTCACTATATCATATATACTGTATCACAGGCAAAAAAAATTAATCTTAGTAACTGGAGACTAGTACAAAAACACAACACTTAATGTGTTCAGGACATTGCAATTTGGAAAATCAAAGAAACATTAAGGCAAGAACAGAAAAGAAGACAATATAGAAGCTCAAGCTCTTCACATAAATGTGCAGGAATGGTCACAACTGTCAAAGACTCCACACTGTCTAACAACTTCGAATGAATATAAATACCCTGACATTTTCTTCTTCTATGGAAAGAACAAGACAAACTATGTGGAGTCAAATTACTAAATGATTGCCAAAGGTGAAGTGAGGTACACCTAAAATAATGAAAGCAAATGTTATCATTGTAAAAATATGCAATTTGTTGTTGAATTTTGTTTAGACTGGCAACAGATCAAGATCAACTTAAGTTCCTTACTTAAGTGCAAACAGACACATTTTTCAGGTTAACATGAACTACTGGAGCAGATGGTCTCTTCACCATTCAAAAACTGGACAAAGTTGAAAGGATAATAAAAAAGAACAGATGCACTGAAATAATTTAAAACCTTGCTGCTCACTTATATCTTGAACACTTTTATAACACTGCCACTCAAACACTCGTTATCTGTTGCAATAGGAATGTAATTCAGAATCAACAGTTAAAAATGGAGGGAGGTGCCAAGGGTCATATTGCAAAGAAAGGTCACATTTGCCTAGATCATAATAATTGGTGTTAAATGTATTTTTAAACACCTACAAAAACGAATTAATGGGACAATTCAAAGTAAAATTGCTATTTGAATAAGAAAAGTACCGCAGCAGCATGTCTAAAATTAAATTAATTACTGTGGTGCTTTAGAAATTCAATAACTCAGCATAAAAGAGAAACATGTTTTATTAGTATTCATTGTCTTTTTACCTTCATTAAATTTTCCATTTAACTAAAAAGCAAAAAAAAAAAAAAAGACATTAGCTATTCTCAAACGAACAATGAAACAAACTACTGGTTCTGATTATATAATTAAAAGAAAATTCCAAGATATGTGTGTTGAGTTAATCAAGAATTGCAGATTACCCTGTGTGAGTAGGAGTGTGAATGGGTGTGTGCACAAGTTGGTCCTACAAAGGACTTTGTGTCCAGTGTAGCTAGGATGGGCTCTGGCCTATGGATTTAGAAGATTTGTTATTGTGATGTAAAATTATTAACTTGCCACTTTTCATTTTAAGTTACTTTCATCATGATCATGACAACTTTAGACATCATTTTGGAAAAGGTATGCTAACAATTATCCACCCACCCCTTTCTGGCCCCATTTAAGCTAATACAGGTTTAATGGTAGACTGGAATCTATCCTTGCATCATCGTGTGAAAAACGGAAACATCCCTGGACAGGCTGGTAGTTTTGCTCTATGGCAATGCCAGCTTTCACATTTCTGCATTTAATTGCAATACTGAATGCTTTGTCACTCAGTTCACACTGGAAACCTTTAATACCAAAGTTGAACCAAGGTGAGTTACAAAAGCTCAACCACCCAGAACTATTATATTTTAACTTGGTAAAAATCATAATCATTCTCATCTAAACAGCATCAAATGTACAAATGTGCAAGACAAATACTAACCAAGAATTTAGTCCAAGCCCAATGCAAGGCATACTGTGGGTAGAACAATGAACTGACACAGCACCTGCCAGGTTGACAGTGAAATTAATCCTCACTTATCAAAAATGTACAGCATACAAATTAATGTGTTTAATGGCTATGGATTATTAGATGTGACATGCTCTGTGAACATATGTGAATGCCATGATAAAGGAGAAGTTTTTGCAATGCATTCAACACCACTGAAATTTTCACGAAGAAGAATTAATTCAATTATTATATGCTCCATCACGCTTTAATATCAGACAGGTTTCATGTTTTATTTGTGGCTAAATTTCAGTAAGTCTTTGGAGGTTACTGTGAGATTTCAAATTTTAAATAAAAGAAAACAAAAATAAGAATAAAACAACCATTGGGAGAACAAGAAAAAGAAATATTACACAGAATACACTGGAAGGATTTGGGCAGAGTGACATGTGTTCAGTATCAATTCAGTAATGCAATTTGCGCAATTAAAACACAGGCTGTGTAACTCACACCTGTAATCTGATACAGCTGCCCTCCACACATGCCATCTTTTTGCATATTTTTGAAATACATATCTTAAATATTGCTTGAGAAACTAGACATCCTAGTTTCCAAAAAAGAACAGAGACTGACTAAAGTTCAACCTTGCAAACAAAAACTGCTAAAATTGATAGTGGATTTGTTCTGGCTTCAAGTGGGGCAAAAATAAATTGTATTTTGCCAGGAAGTGAGTCAACCTTAGGGTAGAAGCAAACTAAGCTCTTAGAATTATTATAGTAAAGCCAACTAAAAGATATGACACTAAGAAAACTATTTATTTTTATTTTTCAGCTTCCAAGCTTATCAAGAGTGCACACAGGACAATGAGATTATTTCTTGCATGTCATGTACAGACTGGTGACAATAGTATGACAGATCAGACAATAAGTAAATCCAGAAGGACACAATGAACACAACTCCAACAATAAATACAACAGGTTAGGATTTTTAAAAATAGTCAGCAGTAACCTTAAACATTAGCAGCTGGTGAGTAGCCTTATAGCCTGAGAGAGAAAAACTTTCTGCTGTGCAAGTGTTAATGAACCAATGCTGTCTGAAGGGAGGAGAAAGTAAGACATTATGCATAAGGGATCAGGTTTTTAATAATAATGTAATGTGATTTATACTTATGCCCTGATCCGAAGGCAGCTGCTTGACAATAATATTCTGCATTGACTTTACTGCACCCTGTAGTGAATTGTGGTCCTGAGCTGAGCATGTATTATTCCAAGATGTTATACAGCAAGTGAATATAGGCTTCACTGTATAACTGTAGAAGATGGCGAGAATAGGTTCAAAATGTTCTCATCCACCCAGGGAAGTAAAGGCACTGGTAAACCGTCTTCTAACTTAGAAACAACATCCGAGTTGTACTGTACACACTGCAGGTCATCAGGGATAGTAACTCCAAGTAACTTAAAGCTGCCGACATAGACAGGAGTATGGTTTGCTTCCTGAAGTGTATAATAAGCTCCATGTGTTTGCAGATTTTAAGGGGAGAGATTGTTGTCCTTAAACCACTAACGAAAAAAGGGCAAAATGTTACTCTGTCAGCCATTTCATCACCATGAATGATCAGGAGCCAATTTATTGAAGGAGTTGAAACTATGATTGTTCATGTAGCCATATAGTGCTGGTCAATCGATTACTAAGCCACCTAGGGCCCCATTTTTGGGGTGGATGCTGATTTAGCAAGTCAATTTCAATTTGTCTTGTGTCCTTTAGAATATGTGCCCTCTACAGCAGCGACACAGAATAGCTACGTCACATAGTGGCATGGGAAAGGAGTTAAGGTCGCATCTAGGTTAGTTTGGTATGACTCACCCTCACCAAAAACATACACTGTAAGTGAAGTGGTGGCAAGTGTACAAGGACTCATCAAGTAGTGTTCCAAAATGAAAAGGCAAAAGCCATCAGCAACTCAATTTCATAAAAGAAAAAGGGAAGAACACGAGAGGCAAACTAAACACAAATGTACTACTCTGTCATTGTGTAAATTATGTTTGTTTCATCAACACAGCAGGATGGCATCACAACAACTATTTGCATAAGTGTAAGCCAAATAAGCTCACCCAAGTATATAATGGATGCGCAATGTATGATCAGGCTATTTACTCCTGCTCCCGCTTAGCTATCATATGCACAACTGTGCTATCTAGATGTCTTGGAGGTCACAGAATTCTGTAGTGGTCAGTAAGGTTTTTAGGAAATTTAACTTACTGTAATGTTATAATATTTCTCTTATTGGTCCTACTATACAAGTATGCTTTCATGGTCATTTATGTCATTTCAGATGCACTTTTACAATCTCTAGGGCTACTTTCAAACAACACATCTTCCTCACGTGTCTGGGACAATGTCTTGTCAGTCCTTACATTTTCCTAAATATCAGTTGTGAGAGGTTTGCAATTATTGGATTATGTTTAAATAATATAATGTGCAATGTACATAGTTCTAGTGACAATAGTGTTTTTAAACTTATGCTTACATTCATATATTTCAAAGTACCTGTTTAAAATATTTATTATTATTTACAAATTACTTTTGCTTGCACTTTACACATATTCATTTTGCCATTACTTGACAGAGCAGTGTTGGGACAGCAACTTGGCTAAGATAATCATCACAAGAAGAAGTCACTGTGAATTTCAGGAGACACAGACAGAACCACATCCTGGACAGCACAGCTGAAGCAATAGTAAGACTAGTGAGTCACGTCAGATTCCTTGGGGAACAAATAAACTCAAGAGAGGCCCCACAACACATACTACAAACAGGCACAAGAATGCCCCCACTGAAATCATAAAAGATACACTTCAGCTTTTATCACAGCACCACACAATAATATCCAGTTGATTGGCTTCACCATGTGGCATAGCAACACAACAACAGAGGACAAAGGACTATTCAGGGTATTATAAGAGCTAAATAAAAATCATAAGCTGATTTACCACATGATTTTGTATTAACCATTCCGATTTATTTTGCTAAGGCAGTGATGAAATCAAACTTAGGTGTGTAAAGTAGTTCATTTGTATGTAAAATATTTCTAGGCAGCATGGAGCATTACATAAAACTTGTAACCAAACAGCTTGTAAAATTATGCACTTTAGAATATGCATGGTGTACAGTGCAGTGTTTAAATTGTACCTAAAAACAGGTATTATCAGATAATCAAATTTCTCATTGTACTTGGACTTGGAAGCCTCAGGAGCAACTGCAGGCTCAATGGTAAGGTGGGGACAACTGGAATTCCTTCATTAAAGCTCTCCCTCTGGCACTTCACACAACCAAAGCCAAGTCCCATACAATTAATATTTTTATAAATGAATGCAGCTGTCAAATCCTTAGATTGACTCAAGAGATAATTTTATTATGAAAGAATATTCAAAATCATAGTAAATATAGCAGTGAATGATGAACATTTGCCACCTTGTTAAATGAAAAACAAAACAAAAAAAAAAAAAGTGAAATCCTGAAAACAGTTAATCCTTCATGGGCTTCCTCACCTCCAAATTTGAGATAAATCTTAACATTTGCAATTTTTGAGGTCTTAGATCTCTAGTGGGGCAAGATTTTCTCTGACGTTTAAATACAAAAAGGGAAAAACAGTATCCATCATTAGTTTTTAAAGGGCTATAAACTAAAGAATATGATTTACTTCAAAAAATATTATAAGTGAAAAAGAATCCTCACTTTACACTACAAAACAACTTTTTTTAATCATTCATATATATTTATTGATTTAGGAGAAATCCAACATCTTGCAAAGGCTCCTGAATACAAAAAATTGCCACGTTTTTCCACTATTTCTAAATTATAAACTTTGCTAAACAAAATGCCCAATTTTCCTCACCTCCGAACTATTTCTATTCCAGAAGAAATATTTATCAGTCAAGACGGTTAGAAAATACTGTTCTACCTACAACTTTGCTCCTGGCACTCTTAAAAAAAAAAAGTTCTCCGTAGCTGCTTTCTTGCTTAAAAACTGACACCCTGCATTACTTGGTTGGTTATGTTGCATTCTTTGCATAAATTACTACTGCAAACTGGAATAATGGGTCGGGGTAATCATTATACTTCTATTTCATAGAATTTTCTCATTGTAGTAGGGAAGTCAGCACTGTGAACTACCTGGCAGACCAGCAAGTTAAATACAGAGGTACTGGACACTTATTTTGGTTTTAGTGCCACTCAAAGACAACTTACTTGGCACTTTTGGGATATGACATTGAATTGATCTTACAGAAACATGAAATGGAAAAAAGAGAGATAGAACATAATTTTTACCTTCACAACTTTTCTCCAGCATTTTACCAGGACTGCCATAAACCCCCCCTCCACACCCCCTTTTCTCCCACATCCTTTAATCTATGCCAATATGTATAAATCAAGAAAATGAACACCAGTGCTACATATTGACAAGTGCTGTATCGTGAATTGCAGAATATGAAATGTTAAACCTTAAAGGGTTTTATATAAATGTGGTACTACATGTATATGCGATTCTTTAGGCACACACTCAACATTTTTGTATTATTGTTTCGTAATATTAAAAAAAAAAAAAAAAAAAAAAAAAACCTGCAAATTATTTTCTGAGGTCTTTGCCTTGTGGCCAGTCCTGGATGTGACAATATTTTTTAACGTGTTTAACAGGCCACATTAATACAAAAAGTTAATGTGTTAACTTTCCTAGGCCTTATATATTTGTAAGTTGCTTTGTAAAAGAGGTGTCAGAAAAAACAAGTAAACACATGGTTCTAGGCCCCTCTTGCAAATCTCTTTTGCTCTAGTGAACAATGTTCAGTTTTACACAATACTCATAATTTGCAGGGGTTTTTTTTTATACACTTGCTTAGATAAAAAGTGCAAATTGATAAAAGGTAAATGAAAATGTATGTGTTTTGCATAGACTTGGATATATGAAAAGAAGGAAACAATAGGTTAACCAGAGCAACTTATTTCAATATTTTGCACATTTGAATCTCCCCTTCTTCTTCAGAGTATGTTCCTTTTGCCTTAAAAGGACTTCATATTATCAATTTTTGATACAGTACAGAAGATGATTTTATTTTAAATTTATTGCCATTTTGGATTATGTTAACCTACTTTTAAAGAACTTGTATTCTTTGTCACTGAAACTTGAATATGTGAATCCAGTGTATTCTGCCAATATTACAAACTGTTTAATTCAAAGGCCCAATGTGAACAGCAAAATAAAAATATTACGTTTGAGATGATCACCATGCTGACTAAAATTTACTTACTGATCTTCATCACATTTAAGTAACTGAAGACATTGGTATAAAAGTTCAATGGTATATTAAAAGAAGCAGAAAAAGTAAAAATAGCCTTTGAAACTAAACAAAACACAGAGAAGTAGTAACTCTTATCAGCTCTGAGCAGCAATTTGTATATGTCATTGCAATACAGATTAAAGTGTGCCAAAAAGCAACAGGTCATTGTATTTTTCACTCTTAAGTAATACAGAGCTACAGTAAAACTATGGTGTGGATTGGTTAAAATAAAAAAAGTTGAAAAAATAAAAAAAAACTTTCCATTGGAGGACTACTTACAGAAAACATTGATGAGCACATCAGCAAGATATACTGCACTGATGTCTAATGTGCAGCACCTTTAAAAATGAAATGCTAAGAACAAACACAGAAATCATAATTCCTAATAAGCATCATTATACAGAATAAACATAGAAATAAAATAACACTAGAATAAACACTGTGATGAGCAAGATACTATATAAAAACACTGTATAAAAGAAACGAAAGGTAAAATAGAGCATGGTAGAAAGGACAATATTTTCAATATCAATCAATGCACACAATTTGAAAGGAAAAATCTAAACAGACATAGGGACAATGTGCACACTTTTCACAGAAAAGAGCCAAGTACAGGATTCAAACCGAGGTTATGTAGATCTTCGAGACATTAAAAAAATACCATAAATAGTAAGAAAAAAAGAATTAATCACAAATTGAGTTATGGCAGCTGACAATACACATAAATTTACAGAAAAAAAGGAATTTAACAATCATTTATGCACTTACTAGCAGAATACCCGCGCTTCGCAGCGGCGAAGTAATGCCTTAAAATTTTTATTAAGAAGAAAATGTAACCTTTTTAAACTGAGGGAAAATATGCCAATAATTATTTGTTAACGATCTCTTTGTATACCATGTTGTCAGTTCGGCCCTCCGGTTGTAACATGACCAAGCTGTGCGCTGAGCTTACTCTTGAGCATGTAACTTACAGTTGGCCATGTGAACAGTAATCTTGTCCCAAATCTCACAGCTTGGATTGCTGCTGTCATAATCGGTTTGAGTTTCATGGTTTGTTTCAATTACGACAGTATTTGCAGGATTTGTTGTGCTGAAGTGACATTCGGCATCTTTCAAGCATTGTAAGCACACAACCGGTTTCATCGATAACTTCACATCCAGCTTTTGAGAGTTTAAACATTCAAAAACATCAAAGTGTCCACTACTGAAATCGACACCTGTGAATCTAAGATGTTTAAGAGGCATTGGCGGTTGTCGAAAGGTGTAAAATATTTGGCCATTTCGGTACACTTGAAAGCGACAACCGAACAATTCAGCTGCAGCCATCAACTCACATGCAGAACCATAGGTGAAGGGCTTAAGCATTTCACTCTTCTAGTGCTCCTGTGTAGTATAATTATCTTCTGTACCGTCATCAGTCCACACTTTGAACCTGTCCCAGCCATTCAATACTTAAGACACAATGTTCCTCCGGATATCAAGAGTGAGCCTGATATGGCCGCGCAATATGTAACAAAGAGAATGGAAAAGGTAGATGCCATCTCCGGGCATGGAAACCACTCAGTAAGTGACAGTTCTTTGATCGATAGTGATCACCTCGATAGACATGGTAATGGGGGTTGGAATGATAAAGGAAATGGGTACCTGAGCAATGTAAAGTAAGTCTAAAATACCTATACAATAACTATAATTGTAATAAACAAACAATAAAACAGCGGAGAAGCCGTGGATTAAACAAAAAGGCTGTAGTTATCAGTAGGGAGACGTGAATCCCGTGGCGAAGCAAGGAAGGGAATGTAGAGACCGGAGCGACGGACGGTCTTATATAGGCAGGCAGCCAACAACGTGGGAGGCGTTGGGATGGGGGACCCAACACCACCTCACACGGTGACCGAGCTGCAGGCTATGGACGTATATATGTACGTAAGTAGGATTCAGTTAGCGTTGGGAACCCGTGTACCAAATTTCTTGAAGATGGGCCCATAAGTAACAAAGACCGTTGAAAAGTTCAATATGGCGGCCGACAGTGGCATCATACTACCGAAATAAGTATGTACATTGGTTTCAGTTAGCTCAGGGAAGCCACCTACCAAATTTCGAGAAGATCGGGCCATAAATAAGAAAGTTCAACATGGCGGACGTTGTTGACCGTTACGCGTAGAATTTTGAAATGAAACCTGCTAAACTTTTGTAAGTAAGCTGTAAGGAATGAGCCTCCCAAATTTCTACCTGCACGGAAAGTTTGAGAATTAGTGACGTTGGAAAGTTCAATATGGCGGCCAACAGTGGCATCATACCAACGAAATAAGTAACAAATTTCAGCCTTATACCTACACGGGAAGTTGGAGAATTTATGACGTTTGGAAAATTCAATATGGCGGCCGACAGTGGCGTCATACCACCGAAATAAGTACGTACATCGGTTTTGGTTAGCACAGGGAAGCCACCTACCAAATTTCGTGAAGACGGGGTCAGCCTGCTACCTACACGGGAAGTTGGAAAATTGGTGACGTTGGAAAGTTCAATATGGCGGCCGACAGTGGCGTCATACCATCGAAATAAGTAAGTACATCGGTTTCGGTTAGCGCAGGGAAGCTGCCTACCAAATTTCGTGAAGATGGGGCCATAAATAAGAAAGTTCAACATGGCGGACGTTGTCGACTGTTATCGACTGTTATGACCGTTACGTGTAGAATTTCGAAATGAAACCTGCTTAAACTTTTGTAAGTAAGCTGTAAGGAATAAGCCTGCCAAATTTCAGCCTTCTACCTACACGGGAAGTTGGAGAATTAGTGATGAGTCAGTGAGTGAGTGAGTCAGTCAGTGAGGGCTTTGCCTTTTATTAGTATAGATAACAGTACAACTACTTTAACTTTTTCTCTAATAATTCAAAACAGTGAGCACTGTGGAGTATACTGTAATCTATTCACTGGAACAAGGCACAGATTACCTTTTTTCACTACCATTTAACCCCCCCCTTGATGTTATCTAAACCTTAATTGTAAGTGAGCGGTACAGTAATACAGTTCAAGTCTTACTCCCAGATTTCATTACCTACAATGTCCTACTTTCAAGCTAAGAGACTCTCAACACGTACAGTGGATTCAGAAATTATTCAGATTCTTTCACTTTCTGCACACTTTATTGTATTGTAGATTTACTTTTAAATGAATACATTTTCCATTTTTGCTCATCAGTCTACTCTCAGTAACCCATAATGACAAAGTGAAAGCATACTTCATAAAGGTTTGAAAATTAATTAAAAGTCAAAAACTAAAATCTGTCATTTATATTAGCATTCAGATCCCATGCTGTGGCAGTCCAAGTTGTGGTCAGTTGTGCTTTCGGCCTACTTTAATTATTCTTGAGATGAGTCTAGAATTTGACTAGAGTTCACCTGTAGGAAAACTGAATTAATTGGACATCATTTAGAAAAGCACACCCCTGTGTATAGGGGTTCCACATTTCACAATTAATGTCTTTGACAAAACTAAGCCATGAAGCCCAAGGACCTCTCTGTAGACCTGTGTTGAGGCATCTATATATATAATTCACTAAGGCAAGACATCCATGGAAATGCAAGACTCCCATGGAAAGCACGCCGGAAGGGGCGTGGATTCACTAAGCCGCCGACAAGTAAGACGCCCATGGCGCAGGAAGGAGCCACGCCCACCAACTCTATGACCATTGGATACGACGACAACTCGCAGAACCACGGCATCATTTATGTTCGTCTGTCGTAGAGTCTACATGCACCTCTGTGCCACGTTGACTGTTCATAGAGGCATGTTTTTCGCGGAAGTGAATCGCTATATGCAGCGTGTAAAACAGTTTGCGAGGGGTATCCCATGGGATCCTTAAAACAATCCTTTAAAACTGAGGTTAAAACACAATGAAGGAAGCAGTCTTTAAAAACCAATAAGCCCTGTGCCTCTGTTTCATTACCGTCTCACCTGCTTCACCAATGCAGGCCCTGCAACAGTCGAGACGCTCTCTCAGCATCTGTCCTTCTATGTGCCTGACCGTTTCACACAGTTACTCTCTCCAGAGTTCCATCTTTTCATTCACTTTCTGTTGTATCCTCAAACCCTCCCTTTTTAGACAACTGTGTCTTTCCAGAAGTGTTCAACCATCAATAAATAATTATGCGGCGTTTGTTATGCCGCGGGTCCACTATTGTGTTGTATGTTGTTCTCTCCAGAGTTCCATCTTTTCATTCACTTACTGTTGTATTCTCACACCAACCCGTTTTAGACAACCGTGTCTTTCCAGAAATATTTAGCATTCAATAAATAATTATGCATGAGATTGAGCGTGTGTCTACCCGGCGCAGAGAGGCGTGGGTAAGCCGTTGAACCCCATTCGGGCTGCAAACCGTGTAATTCCCACTAAGTGGGACTCATATGCTCCCACTGGTTACGTCCCTACCCTTTGTACACACCCCCCTCCCACCTCGGTATTACCGTGGTCGGGTGTCTTGGTGGATTATATATAGAAAAGCAGCCAAAACCGCACAGAGCAATAAAAAGTCTACGTGAGTCACAGGTGCATCTGGACTGTGCAAAGACGACAACTCCTCAAGTGAAGAGTTGGAGGTGGGCACATGAGCTGGCACTGCATACTGAACAAGAAATCAGCGGATTAGCATGACGGAGGGAGCGGGATGGACGTCCTTCTCCTCTCCTCCCGTTCCACCCTCCGTGCCTGAATGCCGTGGACCCCCATCCCTCCGTCTGGCAGGAGAAGGCACGATGGCGGTCCACCAGTTTTCAGTCACGGACGATTGTGTGTTGGTTCATTCCGTGTATTGTTACAATGTTGCTTTTCTTGCTGATTTATTACATTACCGATTTTTCAAATGTTAATTTTCTCCCTGTGCTTAAAAATCATTAAAAAACCGGCCTGATTATGTGCGTATGGTACGCCACGGTTTGGCTAGTAGGGGTATAAAACCTTTTCTAAAGCTATGGTGTTCCCAGGAGTACAGTGACCTCAACAACTGAAATGAAAGAAGTCTGGAACAACCAGGACTCTCTGTAGACTTGGCTATTAACCAAACTGAGTAACTGGACAAAAAACGCTTTAGTCTGGGAGGTGACCAAGAACCCAACAGTCACTCTAAAAGAGCTTCAAAAGTCATCTGCTAAGATGGAAGAATCTGCTGGAAGGATGACCATTTCCGTAGCATTCCATCAGTGAAATGTTTATGGAAGGGTGGTTAGACAGAGGCCACCCTTCAGTAAAAGATATGTGATGGCATTTAAAGGACCAAGAGACCATAGGGCACAGATTCTCTAGTGTATTGAAACAAAAATCGAATTCCTTGGGCACAACTCCAAACACTATGTCAGGCGAAGACCAGGCATTGCTCGCCTCCTGCCAAATACCATCCCTACAGTAAAGAAAGGTGGCGGCACCATCAACTATGGGACATTAACATTAATACACTTTAAATGATTTAATGATATTATTCACCAGCTTTGCTGCTGTCATATTTTATACTGGAGAGGGATAGTCTAGCTTCTAAAAGGTTACAACCCCGTTCTCTTCTTACTAGCTTAATAGAAAACTTCCTGTACACCCTTTTAAAATAAATTGGGTGTTCACCTATCTGAACACAGAGAACTCATGCACTATATTTTGATTTAAGAACACCACCCTGTGTGGTATAGCTGGTCCACGGCTCCAAAATAATGGCCATGTCAGTCTCAGTGGGTGCACTCGCACTTGCTTCATTGGCTTCCTGCAGTGTGTGATTGAGACGCTGTACCCACGGAACCATACAAGTACAGGCCAGCACAGGAACAGGAAAAAAAGGAAAATGAGAAAGGCTTGTAGAGCGAAAGTGTGGCATTAGGAAAAAGAGCCAGAGTGAAGGCAGTGCAATCAGGGGTCCCTTAATGGATCGTATTCACTGATTGTGCCGAGGAGTGGGTGCAATCGAGGTGGCATCCTCTCCAGGTATCTGAGGGATGACTATGTGAGCGATGAGGAGGACATGAAGACAACCAATCCTGAGAGGTCTGGCAGACGCCGATGGGGGCAGCCAAGACAGGGGTCGGGATTGAGAAGACCACGACTGCTGAATTCTCTCCAGCTGAACAAGAAATGGGTGAGCTGGGGAAGACTTGGAAGGAGTTGGGCTCGGCTCATTTGACCCAGTGACTGGTGGTTTGTATTCTCATTTTTAGCCTTCTTTTAATCACTTGGATTGTTTTTTAGTTTTTTTTTTTTTTTTTTTTACTGTTTTTATGGAACTATGGAGTTCTGCAGGTTTTTTTTTTTTTTTTTTAACAAAAGCACTTTTGCACTTTGCACTGTCCTGTTGCTTAGAGAGTTTTGTTCCCATCTGTCAGCTCATCCGGTTACGTTATCAACGGTGGCGGTTTGAAGAGGCTCCCAAAACTGAAAGAGGGAGCAAAGAGCCGGACCTGGACCATCAAACTCAGATTTACTTGAACTTTGCACATGAACCCAGTTGGAACGTTAAGCTTCAATGACCATGGGAACAGTAAAAAGCAAAGTGCAGATGTGGAGCATTATGGCAAAGAATGTATACTTTTATAAAGTTTCTTTTCCTGGTCTTTTATTGCACTACAAAATTTTAAAAGACTTATCATCAGGGAGGACATAGAAATAAATGGATACAGACAAGTGTAACTCATTATATTCACTTCACACTGATTCTTCCTTTTCGTTTCTGTTGCCTTCCACAAACTGACCACCAACTCCACTTCCTCTTGCTGTGTTAATTGTTTGTGTTAGTCTTCTTCGAATGATAAGTAGGTTGTTTTAACTGTTCGACCTTATTTTAATAAACTCTTGGTCTATTATTCCCCATCTTTTTTCTACGAGATCCCCAATACCTTAATACACATCACTCTCACATATCACCATAACATAAACTACTGCCTAAGGCCAAAACACTAGTATGTAGTTTCAGTAATCAATTCCACTGAGACGATGCCTGTAAGCTTACAGTACTGTGCTCTGTAGTATTTCACTTCATGTTTACATTAGTTTTAAAGTGAGCCAGCCTTCAGTTTGAAATGGATTACAACTTATAAGACATAAAAAACTACTGAACAGTACCATTTTAGACTCTAGGAACAAAATATTAAGCACTGAGATATATTGTAGGTTTTTGGATTCTTTGTGATATGGCCATTCCCAAGGAAACTAGCAACTGTCTTGAACATTATCCATTTGTAAGACGTCCTCCTCTCTGTAGAATGTCATACTTCAGCCCTTTACACTTAGAATGTTGAAGGATGGCAGTCATTGTTTCTTGGAGACTACCGATAGTGTCTTTCGTCATTGGCATAGAGTTTTTACAAACTTGAAGGCTCAGGACCAAACTGTCAAAGTTTCAGTTTTTATATCTACAGTAGGTGGTTATTGTTCCTTGACTAGCAATACCTGGCTTTGATTTACTTCTTAACTGAGGTGAAAGCACTAATTGTTGAATTACATTTTTGTGACTGTTTTATTACAATTTAAAAATCTGCTAGTTTTGGTAGATATCAGTATAAATTTATTTGACTAAACATTTAAGACTGAACATATTTTTAAACAAAAACATGACTTATTATGAAAATGGTCCAGCTCTTACTTATCTAAACAACCGTTAGCACTCTGCTACTCACAATTAATTAGCAGCAGGTATTAACCTCTATTAATCCAATAAAAGTGGAACATTTCACTCATTCACCAAGCAAAGAGAGCACAGTTTTTTCTGCCCTGAGCAAAGGCTGTGAATACTTATTTATGTACATGTGATTTCTCCATTTTTTTATTTTTAATAAATTTGCAAAAATCTCAAGTAAACACTTTTTTCACGTTGTCATTATGGGGTGATGTGTGTAGAATTCTGAGGAAAAAAATGAATTGAATCCATTTTGGAATAAGGCTGTAACATAACAAAATGTGGAAAAAGTGATGCACTGTGAATACTTTCCGGATGCATTGTAGCTTAAAAATTAAATAAAATATTTCATTTCAATACTAATAGTGTAACTCTACTGAAGAAAATTGACCCAGATTCTAATGGTAGGTCACCTGAAGATTTAAAAGGCTTATGTAAGTCATAGTGTCTGTTGCTGTCCAACTGAAGTATAATTATAATGGACAATGAAGACTTACCATAATTTAAATAATAATCATTACCAGTGTAATATATTCTACATTAAATTTAAAATAAGATATACTGATGTTCCAGACTGATTGAAAATATGAGAAATAAAAAAACACAGAAAAAAACTGCAGCAGCATGCTGCTTTGTCCCAGTAGTTTCTGCATTTATTTCATTACAGACACAACCTTTTCGATGTTTTCTTAAAAAGGAAAAAGAAAAAAAAAGGACACAAAAAAAAAATTCTGTTATATTAATTCAGTAAAAGGCAATCTACACTAAGAAATAAACACAATAAATAACATTAAATTTAAATTACAAAATCATAAAAACTTACCATTATCTCTTCTAATAGTGTTAGATAAGGCATTTGATTACCTGTTACAAACTGAGCTATGTCTTCTAAATTCTACAGATTAAGTATTTGTTATTATTGATATTTAGGATATTTGTTTCTTCATACTTTAAGTTCTTTATTGTTTTAACTATAGTCTTTTTCACACAGCATAGAAACATTTTTTCACAAGTTCTTCAGATTTTACCTCCATTCTTTTTATTACATTCTTTAGAAAAAAGTGGAACTGCTATATTTTTTTGGGGAAAGCTAAAGTACATAATGCTACTATGATGGGAATGCCGAAGGCAAGGCACTAGAAGACACAAAGCCAGACGTATTGTAGGAGTTGGCAGACCAGCTAACCAAGGATAGCATGGTGCTGTTGGTAAAAACAGAGAGAGAGAGAGAGAGAGAGAGGTAAGGGAAGTCTTACAGGCAGCCAAAATTCTGCTAAAGAGCAGTTTAGATCTTTAACTCTTTTTGGATAAGCCA
Organism: Polypterus bichir lapradei; assembly: GCA_026402145.1. Classification (NCBI taxonomy): domain Eukaryota; kingdom Metazoa; phylum Chordata; class Cladistia; order Polypteriformes; family Polypteridae; genus Polypterus; species Polypterus bichir. The sequence goes on from JANRMT010049829.1 coordinate 35,450,626, forward strand.
CATCTTATAATTTTGACTGACTCCCATCTCTCCACAAGAGTAGTGGTCAGAAAGAGTGGTTTCAAAAACAGCCTGAAGGTTTGCTTTGAAAAAGGCGGATCAGCATTGGTACCTGGGAGACCCCAGCTACAGAACATACCCTAGAGTGTTACATGATTTATCAAATGACAGTTCACTTGGAGACCAACTGTCTTTCTGATGAAATCAGCCAAAGACAGAACCAGAAAGTGGGAAAAGAAATCTAGATTTGTGAAGGCTCTTCTGAAAAAGATCCTCCTTTCTCCACTGCCTCAAGATCTACAGTTTGAATTTTACATTTCTCTGCTCCCAAAGGATATAATGAGTGTCACATCTCTTTTAAGAAGTAGCCAATGATGAGATGAGTGGGACCATGTGGTTACCTAAAAGCATACAACCAGATAGCTATCTTAATCTTAGAGACTAGGCCCTTGAAGGGCATACTCAGGGTTCATGTAGCAGGAACACCTGGACCCATCTGTAAAAGCTTTAAGCCTGTTGGCCCACAGAAGTTATGCTATGGCACATTCATAAGTGAGTTGGAACAAGGCAAAAAGTTACCTTAGACCTGAGGTTCAGTTGGCAGAAGGAAGAAGCCAGAGTTTATATAAAAAAAAGAAACAAACAAACAACAAGGGAGAAATTGGTGTGGTACTTAAGAGATAGGCAGGCAGATACGCCACCCTACCAGAAAGGCAGCCTTTTTAGCAATGCCTAAGGAACAGCAGGTTTTCTTGCTATTTTCGGTATTTTGTCTACTCCCTCTTTTTAGCCCTACGTTTATGTATACTTGAACTATTAAACAAAACATACCATTTTGATGTTTTTCTAACAGTGGAAAAAAGCACACAAATGTAATAGGAAAAGGCACCAGCTCCCATTACATTACTTTCAGAAGTTGATTAGTAATTATGAATAACAAAAATTACAGGATTATAAAGGTAATCTTTCTTTCCATATTAGGTTTAAATGTAGCAATTGATATTATCATTTAAAATAATTGTAAAAGAAAATATCAATGTTCCATCTTTTTGCTTATTTTATATGAATAAATGAATAAATAAATAAGATTAGCATGTTTTACGCCTGCCCTTTTCATACAATCCGAGGTGGAAGGTATGAAGATTGGAGAAGAAAATAAAAACACATACTACAGAAGGCAGATACAATGACCATAAGAATAAGATCAAGCAGCAGATCAATACATGTTGTCAAATCAAAAGAAATATATAAGAAACAAACTTTGCAATGTATGGAAAAAAAAAATGAAAGATGACTGAAGTGTATATCTTAAATGAGTTAAATACACAGTGCTTGAATAACTCAGTAATGTGATGGAAAGAGCATGAATCAAAGACAGTTTAGGTTAGTGCAGGCATGGTTTACCATATGTGTGAGGGTTAGAAAGCTATAAACCAGTCTAAATTTAGGCCACTAAGCTATGAGATTCTAAATAATATAATGATAAACTTTCCCCAAAACACAACAAAAAAATGCCACTAAATGTGAACCACATTTGTCTAGCAAGTTGGACATGCAACTGTTTCTAATTCCAAAGCCTTCAGTGATTGATTATGGTTAGGGCTGGGTGATTTTTTTATAAAATTGTTCTTTCAAATTGATGTTTAACGCAATATTCACAAACAAAAACACATGACTTTGTTGTAACAATTTTTGTAACAATTGGTAAAAAAAAAAAAAATCAGGCTATGAATCACCCCAGTTTGATCAGCTGGTGAGGTGTACGCAGTCAACACATAGTAATGCAAACATAGACACGAAAGGCATGTCTCAAATGAGTGACCCTGTTGCAAAGAAAGGCAATATTAATTTAGATGTCTGCAATTGCTTTGAATATGAATGATCAGATGATGAATAAACTAATATAACATGCAAAGTTTGTGAATTGATGATACAAGTTCACATTGGCAGCACATCTAGTGCTGAAAACAGGAATACAATGTGAAACAGAATAAATGCAAGAAAGTATTGGAAACAGATAAAGCCTATTTACAACCAACAGTTTCAGCATGCACAGCAGAAGGCGCTCTCCCATTATATGTCCTGTTACAGAGAGTTATTATGTTAGAAAGAGAGCATTCCTTGTCCAGTGGACAGCAGGATACACTTGAGCAGTCTTTCATGCCTTCTTCACCTGCAGTGATGACTAGGCTACAGTAGAGGCTGTTTGTAGCAGGCGGTCTAAGGGCCATTAGAGTGCACTTGGAGGAAGTGATTCCTCTACATGCAGGTCACTTTGAAGACCTGTAGTTGTACTAGCAGGGGTTCTCAACGTCGGTCCTGGGGACCCCCTGTCGCTTCAGGTTTTTGTTCCAACCAGCTTCTGTTTTTAATTGAACTCCTGGGCTAATTCAGTGAGCTGATATTTCCCAAGTTCTGTGTTTAGGGAACAATATAGAAATTAGAAAACTAAGTTTGCTAAAAAAAAATATTAAAATGTACCAAGCAGTTATATAGGAATAATGTATTTTTTTTCTTTTTAACAGTATTTTCATCTTGATTTTCATTCTACTTTTCAAGGTGTTCTAATTGTTTAATTAATCTATTATTTACTATTTAGTGGGTCTGTCGCTAAAGTAGTTGCAGCCTTTGATTATTCAGTGATGTTTGCCAGCGTGTCTGCTCTGCTCGTTTTAAGTTGTCATTATTAAGATACAATGAAGGAGGAGAAACTGCACAGAGAAAGGGCAAAGTATAATGAAATCAACAAAAGAAATCTCTAGCAAAAGCAGAAATATTTATAAATGTCTTATAAATGTAAACATCATGCTGATATGCTTTTCTGAATGTCGAATAAAAGAAAAAAAAATACCAGCTAATTAAATAAGCTCAGTGTTATCAGATATCACTGATTAGGAATCTGGTTGGAACAAAAACCTGCAGCCACAGAGGGTCCCCAGGACCGAGTTTGAGAAACACTGTACTAGAGGGAAGAAGCTGGGTGCACTCTGCAAGGTAGAAAGTATACTTAAAGAAAAGAAGAAAAAAAACTGACTGTGGCAGTTGCATAAGGAAGCTCTAAGCAAAAAGGAAGAGCAGTAAGGGGTACAAAGAAAAAGTTGCATAGAAAACTGAACAGTTTAAGGAACTTTGCCTATAAGTGTTGTGAGAGGAGTGTAGAGGCCACAGGTAGGATTAACAAGGGCTGCAAGTGTAAAAACAAATCACCAAAAATTTAGAAAAGTCTACACAGAATTATTCTTATTTGGCACCTTTTCTTATTAACAATTAAAAAAGGGTCTTTGTATTTCAAAGGAGGATACAGTTGTATTTTAATTTGCAAAATATAAATCATTCATAAATTTAAAGAGAGTAGTTTTTTGCTCTGATGCCCAGCCTTAATTATGGTAATCGTGCAAATTATTTAAAGATCCTGCATGATTTACCTTAATAAAGCAGTTAAATCTCACTGTGCTTTCATTGCCAAATGTCTTCCATTATTTTTATCCCATTATGGAATTAGCTGAAAAATAAAAATACGCGAGTTGCCCATGCTTGGAGAGTGCGATAACATGGCAGTTAGCTGTCAGCAGCAATTATTTTATTTTGTACCATTACAAATTTAAAAGTGTTGGACTTATGGCAAGATTATTACCAGTTTAACAAAAACACCATATTTAGCCCTAAAAATAACCAAAGGCTTTGCATTCATCACCCATTAATTATGAACATAGGGACAGTTGTCAATCCAACCCTCCAAACCTTTTCTAACAGTCTTATTCAATTCAGGGTCATTGTGAGCCAGTTCCTACTAGGCATGAAGCAGGATCCAACCTTGGATGGTCCGCATCCCTGACACATATCCATACAGCTACTCCATATGTTCATTCCAAAATTAAATGTATTTAGTTGCGGTCTAAAAATTTCCATAATCCATCCATCCATTATCCAACCCGCTATATCTTAACTACATGGTCACGGGGGTCTGCTGGAGCCAATCCCAGCCAACACAGGGAACAAGGCAGGAAACAAACCCTGGGCAGGATGCCAGCCCACCACAAATTTCCATAATGTGCTTGTAATGCTTTAAAGCACAAGGAAAATCCCTCTGGAGGTACGACATGTGTTAGTAAAAGTGTACAATCACAGAGATACGCAGGTATAGGGGATACTAAAACAACATACGTATTTACTATCATTTTCTTGTATTTGAAGACAAAACTTTTTTTATTATAACAACTAAAATACAACTACCTTAATGAAAGCACATATGATGCATATTTCAATGGTATGTGAAAAAAATGAGATGACATCTCCAGTTAGGAGTAATTACTGCAGTTACAATCCAAATCAATCACTTAAAAGCAACAGCAAAGTCTGCTCACTAGTGTGAAGTAACTTGAAAACAATACAACAAAGGCTAATTTTCAAAAACTCTGAATAATAATTTTTATTGACAAGCTTGATTTCTCAAAATATACCTTAACACTGGCATAAATCTAAAAAAAAATTGGATCTAAAAAAGTAAAGTTTGTCACATCTGAAATCTGATTGACCTGTCCATTGAATAATACTCTTCACACGTATTACCATACACCTAATGTCTTCTCCCCTGGATGCAAAAAATAAACCTCACCTCAAAGTGACAAAGTGACTTTCTGACAAACCAGGTTCGAAGAGTGTATTGTTACAAAAGAATTTATGTAAAAGAAAATATCTTGAATTATTTGTAGATTCAGCATTGATTTTAAGCAGTATTTATTTTCAGTAATTACTGGAGAAAAATATCACTGAAAACTTTAGGTTTATTAGGTTAGTACTGTCACATGTATAGGGTGGTCCAGATCTAATTATGCAATTTTCATTATGCTATAACTTAAGTTTGTTACATAGAAAATCACGCAAAAAATCCCGGACCATCGAGAAGTGTGCGAACTGACGACATGAAGAATAGTCTTCGCGCTGAACTGGAATTGTCCCCGCATAAATCAAAGTCATCCAGACGATCTGGATCTCCATAATTATATCTGGACCAACCTGTACAGAGTACTGTGAAATTCTTACTTGCATGACCTAATTAACATGCATTTTATATTTTAACATGCATATTAAGATAAATTAGGCTATCCATGATAATAAGGAGGAATATCTCTTCTCTGTCACACATAAAATTCAACCCATGTGATACACAGACTTATTTTGTTTATACCTACTAATCGTAGCACCAAAGAGTAACAATGTGTTGATTGTTCATTATCACGTGCAAGTAACAATTTCACTGCACACCTATGCCTATAAAGACCCTATAAACGTACTGTGATATTTTTTCATTTTACTATTAATTTTTTCTGTTAATATGGAAACTGTTGTAAGAATGTAAATGCACATCTGTATATCTGTAAATAATATTTTAAACACAAAACATTTTAATCTGAATTCTGAGTTGACAGCTCTACTACAGCTATAAGAGCTCATATAATGAAACTTCAACCAGAACTAAATTTAGACAATGTGTACCATATCTAAGTATTCCTGGTCTTACTGTCTTCTGAGATACTTGAAATACACTCTCAGAATTAAAAAAGATTTAAGTGGACTGAACCTAAAAATGGCTTTTTACTAGGTACAATAAATGAATGATTTTCTGACAAACCGGGTTTGAAGAGTGTATTGTTACAAAAGAATATCCAGTTTATTCAAAAACTGTATAACAGATTACATACATGGGGAAAAAAAAATCACTGTCTCTAGTATTAAAATTAATTAAAGTATAACATTGTGCATTATTATTATGCTATACTATGGTGTAAAGGCAGTTCCTGGATCTGTAATAAGCCATGTCTGTAATGTGTGAAAGCTGCCAAAAAAACTGCACTGAATAAAAAGCATACAAAGAAGATTTTGTGCACAATGGTAATTGAAGGGAAATTAAAAAAACACAAATAAGTAATATTTGGCAAAGAAAAAACACTTTTGTATGTTAAGCGTTTTTGTTAATTCATCCATCCATTACTTGGACACACCATCACAATCCCTTAGGACTGAAATTCTAAAACCAAAAGAACTTAACACATTTGTAGGTGTAAAAAATAAGACAACTCCTAAAGATATGTTTAGTTTTTCTACAGTAGGGCATTTATTTCAGGCAAGTAAAAGGATGTTTCTTAATACAATATAATGAAATTAAATGCAAACAAACATATTCAAAGCAGGTGTTATTTCACATCTACTGTAGCACTAAAGATAATTTTGCTTTACTGGTAAAAAAAATCTTACTGATAACATAATGTAGACGTTAGCTACATTGCATGCTGGAGACAAATCAGAAGCCTTTTTTTGGTTGAAACATTACAAAAGATTTTTTATATTTTAGAAACACAATGGAATGATTATCAAACTGTGTTCTATTGCCAAAGCAAACAGATTAGGCTTTAGCAAAATTATTTCCAGTAAACTCATTTTAACCCACTGCAACATCAAGGGGGAAAACTGTAAGACTTATTAGAGTACTGATCTTCAATTATAAAAAAAAAAATCACAATAAAACAAAACTTTTACTTGATAACTGCTTTGGTACACCACAGGATAGTAAAATGTGTAGTACAAAAGACACTGCACTAAAAGCACATTCTACATTTTATAAAACAAAAAGAAGTTGTTTGGTAAGATGGTAACAATCAGAATAAAATGTTCCAGGATTATCTCTGACACAAAATAAACATTAATAATGCAAGTACAGTTGCCATGGTTCACCATCTTTTATCAGTTATTTCTGTAATGTTCTTGATGGCCTTCCTTCAGCTTACTTGGTGATGCCTGGAATATTATTGACTAACTGTTCTGCAAACTCTGTGTTCTCCAATGTTTAAAACATCACTGTATAGTCGAAATTTAAGCAACAGTAGTTTAAATGATAACAGATTTTAATTAATGCCAATACATTAGCTTTAGTGAGGACTTTGCATGGGTATAAGTATGTTATCAAGTCCATTTAACCCTTAAAACACCTTCGGGCTAAATTTGACACCATTTGTGATGGAAATCTATGAAAGCATCCTAAATTTAATCTGTTCAGAATGAAACTTTGTGAGATTTTCTACATTTCACAAAATTAATGAACAGTAACAAAAGGTAAATCATCCCATAATTTGTATAGTCTCAAACATTTTACTTTGCCACACCTTTCAGGTTACATTTTACCGAGTTTAACAGATGGTCTACTACAATTAGCGTAGTCGTGTTTACAATCCGTAAAACCATCCTGAATGTCATCATTTCAGCTCAGATGTGTGAATGCTTCTAATAAAGTGCCCTGACATTACAAAAAGCAAAACCCACGATATCTGTGTATTTCTTGAGCATCTCTAAAAGCGAAATTTTCCATTGGGCAAAAGAACGGTGTGTCTAGTTTAATAGCTTTTATTCTACCTTTATGGTATTGTTTGTTAACAACCCACATAATCACCCTAAATGTCACCTGTTCTAAAACGCAGGATCATCAATACTACAGGTTAAAGGTGAAAAATATGACATCCTGTGCACCCAAGAATGGATGTCAGAATGAGATTAAAAAAAAAAAAAAGTGTCAGAAGACTGCTATCCATCCCAAAGCCCACTAATGTACACGCTCACTGTAATTCAGTCTTTGGGAATGTGAGAGTAAAACTGTGGTATGCTTAGAAAAACACTGGCACGGAAAACGTTTAACTTCACATCGAGAGAAACAGGTCGCTGGATTCTAACCAACTAACCTGGACGCATTAGGCAGGTGCACCAACCACTGCGCCACCCACCAATACCTCCATGCCAAATCTGCTGTATCTGGATAATTCTGCAGTTTACTTTACATTAGACTGAACGGTTATGAGCCCTATACAACGTATTCGAATGATGCTTAAGATAAAAGGCGATTCAAAACGTCAAAACTAGTTTAAGTTCTAAACTCCCCTGCGTGCTGCAACGCAGTTTGTTAACAACTGCCACACTAACTTAAAACGATTCAAAGGGTTGCAGAGGAAAGGTCTTTAAGGAGCAGTCGCCAGCAGCAGCAGCATGACAACATCGATCACAAAGCTGCCAAAAGCAGGAATCTCATCTTCCAAAAGGGAAATTCGCAAAGCAATACACCGGAAACGACATACATCGCGGGTTAACAATACCAACAAAGAGGAGGCCACTTCAAACGAATTACAAAAACAGCAGCTCACTTCAGTGCTGAAAGATAGGAAGGAAACGTACACGCGAGTGCAGCGGATCTAAAACACGTCAAGCCACGTTTTAAGGAAAACACACAGACGTTCCAATTCCGTTTCAAGAAACACAATCTAAACTGCCCAAACGTCCACAGGCTCAATCTGCGTTATTTTAAACAGCCAGGTGTGCAGCCGCCTTCATCCAACCCCACCCCCTAAGGCGGGCGCTATGCGCACACTCACTTGTCTAGCAAAAAAAAAAAAAAAAAAAAAAAAAAATAACTAGTCGATAGGATTTCTGACAAGGCCGCTGGCGGCCAAGAGGGCAGCTGTATTCGTGCGCTTACCGTAAAACACTCGATAAAGCCCGAGGTAGCTTACCGTCATGTCGGGGTTCACGCGGAGGTCTCGCTCTCTCCCGAGTTTCGTCTCCCTGCTACAGAGCATCAAGCTACAGTTTGCGTTACTCTTTTTTGCCGCTTCTTGCAGTGTCTACACCCGGGGGTCCATAAGTTCGTCTGCTTCCCTTACACGGACAGCAGCATCAGTGCATCCCGATTAGCCAACATTGCCAACTTTACTTTCTCTTCCTCGAGCGACTTTTTTTTTCCCGAGTTGACACGGTTGGCGTCTTCCTGGGCGGATCCCGGACCAATGGCGACAGAGGCAAACATTCCGCCTTGTCCAATCAGATGGTCCCTCTGCGACTAGGTACGCGAGAACAGCGAACGCGCGCTCGCGTGCTAATGTCAATGTGACTGGCTTGCATATAGCAGTTGGGCTAGTTGGGAGACTGCTGAATTGTTTGAATCTGTCAGAAATCGACACTAGTTCCTCGCGACGTTAAAAGTGGATCGAGTCTGTTCGCTAAATGGGCAAATGGAAAAAGTGTTGGAAATGCTTTAATGAAGACGTGAGGGAAGGGTACGTGCGGGCAAACTTGCTTTTGAGAATAGGCATAGATAGACGGAAATGCACAGCTTCCTTTTCCAATTAGCAAAAAAAAAACGTTATACGGCGACAAACAGGAACTTTCCAATAAAAATTCAAAGTAATAGCTTATAGAATTAAGGGAAAACGATTGACTTGTGAGCTACTGTTGAAGCCCATTGTGCGTTAGCCTGGAACAAATTGATGTAAAATGAAAAATCCTGAACAAGTCACGCAGGTAAAATATCCTGAAACCATTATGAATAAATTCCACTATTAAATAAGCGTTGTTTTGTTTCTTACTCAATACAACCTAATTAATAGACAGAACTAAATACATAGTTATATATGTCATATCATTTTCTAACCCGCTTAATTCAGACCAGAGTCAGCTAGTTTAGGGCGACTGTCCATTGTTGGAGGAACACACACGGACCAATTTATCGTCACCAATTCGCTTAACCTGCATGTCCTAATATAAAACAAACAAAACAAAAAACATTGACTGCAGGTATATGCATTAATGTGATCTGCGTGTGCACCTCATCCAAGGTTGTTTTCTGCCTGGCTCTGTTCTGGGACAAACTCTAGATTACTATGACTCTGTATTTGATAAATGAATTACATAATGGACTGATGGATTGAGCTCCATACAGTCACTGATACTTTATCATTTGGCATCACAACTATATTGTCCTATTAATAAAGCTCCTTCTGACTTTCAAATTGCATCAGTGAGGTCAAAGGCAACAGCCATAACACCTACATTTCAGAACAGGTAATCCACTTGAAGGTAAGCATGTTTGGGCTGGCCAGTACTTGGATAGGACACCATTCCAGACGGGGTACTCAACTCAAGTCCCGAAGGGCCACAGCAGCTGCAGGTTTTTGCTTTAAATCTAATTTTTAATTAGAACCCTTTTATTTATAGCTACGGCAATATTTTTTTGAGCATAATTGGCTATTTTAGTTTTAAACAGCTGCACTAATTTTTATTTGTTGCCTCTCTTTTTAACCAGCAATCAGTTAATAATAAGGTGCAAATGAAAAGGAAAAACCATCTCTCCAGATTATGTGCTTCAATTTAAACCCGTGTATATGCATCCAGTGAAATATTTGTGTTAATACAATATTTTAAAATTAATGAGAGAAAAGCAGACGGCCAAGGGGTATAAATCTCTTCTGGGCCACAAAACATATGGGTAATATTCTCAGAAAACAAAAAAATCTACAATGTAGTAAAGATTTGCCATTTACTTAAATACCAAGTTTAATTATCTTCTTGGCCTGGCCTCTAATTATGAAACTGTTTGGAATGAAAACTTACAGCCACTTTGGACCTCCAGGACTGAAGCTGAGTGCCCCAATCTAGAAAAAGCTTGGGTTGCCGCTGGAAGAGGTGTAAGTGAGGCCATGGGGGGTTTGGGGTCACTTACTTTGTGGTCTGTGTCTGGATTACCCATTGCATATGAGATGTAAACCAAGGTCCTGACTCTCTGTGGTCATAAAAGATCCATGGGCATTTTTTGAAAAGATTAGGGTGTTTCCCAAAGTCCTGGCTAAATTGCCACCAAGGCCTAGTTATTCAGGCCCCCTAATTAAATTCTGTCCACTATTGGATATCTAACTCTCTCACTCCATCTTTACTTAAAATCTAATGTGTTGGTATACTACTACTAGTCAGTGAGAGATATGCAAGTAGGAATTTCAATGTAATGTGTGTAGATGACATAGCGCTTTGAGTACTGAGAAAAGCGCTATATAAATGTAATGAATTATTATTTATTATTATTATAAAATATAAAGTTTGCCTTGATCATATGAAATTCAAATAACTGAAAGGAAATTTGAAAATACAGATTATCTGCAACTGTAGCCAAGATGTTGCAAGTACAGAAAACTGATTTGGATGTACAGCACATTGGTTTGGGAAGCAGTAGAGGAGTAGTGCATGCACTGTATCTGTGACAAAGGAACTTTAGGAGAAGATAGCTTTTGTACATATTTTTTGACTGCACTATTGAGTCTAGTCAAGTGCAAGCATGTACAGTAGCGGCAGGGCAAGGGTTCTTAAGTTTGGTTCTTGGGGAGGCCCCGTGTGACAGTAGTTTTTTGTTTCAGTCCAGTTGCTTAACTAGAAGCACGTATTTGGAAATGAATATTTGTGTCATAAAGTTCTGACAAAATGCACTTGTGTGTTAGAAAAAGAAGTACCCACAGTACCACTCTCTGCCAGACACAGGCTGCCTGAGCTTGGAGTTGGCTGAATATGAATGAGGATTTGACAAAGAAAATTTCAGGAAGAGAAAGCTAAAAATTAACCATGAGCAGTAAAAGTACTCTGTGTGGGTGTTTTTATAATGCAGAGAGAGAAAAGGAAGGCTGTTACCAGTACAGGGAGTGAAAAGTGTGAATTTCAGTTTAATAATTATGTGCATATTTTTTTATTTCACTGTGTACAGGTAAATAACATCCTCTGGACACATACATAATTTTACCATAAACCTTTGAAACTGAATTAAATGTTTAAATCTTGTCTGGCAGGCTTCACCACAGCTATGTTGAAATCATTATTCCTCTTTTACCATTTCTCATACTCCTGTGAGCAATTCCCCACAATATTACTAGTGGTTTCTCATCCCAAATTAAAAGGGCAAAAATAAAAAAAACACATCCCCTTTATGATTAGGTTACAGTCACTGTAGCTTTGAAGCCTCGGTGGGGGGAGGGGTGGTGTTGTGGTGAAGGAAAAAAAAAAAGAGTTCATCAAATTGTTTTCTCATGTTCCATCTTTTACTGATGTGTGCAGACTAAAAATGAAAATTAGATTTTTACCCTCTGTAAAAGTTGTGGGCTAGGTTATGAGGTAAAATGTATAAGACTTGTCTATTATATAAAAAAATCTTGGGACGAGACAAGACTTTTTCAGAGAGCCTTCGTGAGACATTTTCAGAGAGATAATTTCAAGTCCCGCAAGACGAGACTTTTTGCCAAAAGATGAATTGAAAATCTAACAGGTCCAAGCAGGGACGGAAATAAAAGACCAACAGTAGAAGAAGAAAAGACAAAGGGTAGAAGACAAAGTAGAACATCGTAAACAGGTTCAAAAATGCTGGCGTGATACACATGCAGAGCAGGTTAGAGATTATGAAAGTACTAAAATTCGAAAGTCTCAAAAAACTGATAGTACGGATTGCATTAGCGCTAACAAAAGGAAATTATTACTCGGTGAAATAACGGACCAGCGAAAAGAGATTGAATATATAGACATAGGTGATATGACCGAAGTATGAAGATATTGTTCGGCTTTAAAGTTTAAGTCGGAGACTTGCAGATCGTCTAATTCGTGTTGCCATCAGGGAAAAGTAGTGTTTCTTCCCAATGAAGAGGCTTATCCGCGAGAAATACAAGATTTGTTATTTGATGTAAGTGAAATCCACAAACACTACAGGCAAAATATACAAATCTACAATAATCTGTTCGCGTTCGCATCATTCAATGCTCAAAACGTAGATTTACACGATTCAGGGCCATACGCTACGAGAATTTGTGGTGCCGCAACAATTAAAGTTAGTACAAGTTTAATTTCAAAGAAACCACAATTCAGTCAGGTTTATATTTATGATCACAGAGAAGCGGTGCAACATAGAATCGAAAGAGTTAAACGATCGGATGTATTAGAAATTCTACAGCCAATAATGGAAACAAATCCATACGTCCAAAAGTATCACACTTTACAAGAAATTTATCTGAAAAACACGAATACAGAGGTTTTCTTGGATTTCTATATGAATCCGAAAGATCACGCTCGCATACATATTAAACAAAATTTTACAAATTGTCAGCTATAATAGTTTAGAATGATGGAGCTATTAAAGACAGAGTTGATGTTCATGTTTATCCAAAAGCACAGCACAATTCGTCGCAAGCTGCAGAGCCCCCTAGTATTCTACATTATTATTTACATCCCTCCATAGTGTCATGCTTTATAATGGTTTCTCACTGTGAAAGATGCTATATATTTTCCAACATGCTTATCTAGGTTAGGGTTGTGGGGTGTCAGTGATGTTCCTGGCAGCATTCTGAGTGAGGTAGTCACCAACCCTAGATAGGATTCCAGCCCCATCAGAGGAGAGGAAAGTCAATTTAGAGTAACCAGTTAATATAACATGCAGCATATTGGAAGGAATCTCATTCAGATGTGTGGAAACTGTATAAACTCGACACAAGCAGTGCTCTGACCAAAATTTCAATCTGTGACGCTGAAGCTGTGACACAGCAACAGGACTTAGCATCAGGCTACCCACAAAATACATATACAAAGAAAATATAGATTAAAAAGATGTACATTTTACATTTGAAACAGTCCATCACCATTAGAGAATAATATCACAAAGCCACCACACAGCCTTTGTTAACAATTTTGATGGAAGCCATAGAAGAAACATTTTAGATTATGATTCTTTGCTAAAAGCTGTGTAAGGCTGCAATCCTTTACAATCTGCATTGTAGCAGTGAGTTGTTTGATGTCATTTTTAAAGTTGTTCTCACTCAAGATAGTTAGAACTTTATTTGTCCCCTGGGAGAAATTCAGTATTTTATAGAAACAATTTAAATAAATAAATGCATAAATAGATAAATAAATACAAACACACGCTATGATCCAATCACACACCACAATGACTAAAAAGAGAGAGAAGATTTAAGAAGAAAGAAAACTTCTGACTTTGCTGTCACAGTGAGGCACTATGCAGGCATATTTCTTTTGGCATAAAGGAGCCCCAGTAACGTTTCTTGACACACTTCTGCTGAATAATTTGTTGGCTGAAAGTACTTGATATTAGTGTGTCAGAGAGAGAGAACAGGCAGCATAAAGTTGTTCTCACTCTGGCTTAGACAGATATGTAGAACTTTATTTGATCTTGGGGAAATCTGGCTTTTTAAATACGCTCTTTAAATAAATAAATAAATGCATAAATAGATAGATATATACATAAACACACACTATGGTCTAAACACACACCACAATGACCAAACAGGAAGAAGATTTAAGAAGAAAGAAATCTTCTGTCTTGGCAGTCACAGTCATAGCAGGCATATTGCTATTGGTATAAAGGAGCCCTAGTAACATTTCCTGACACACGTCTAGTGAATAATTTGCTGGCTGAAAGTACTCAGTGTTATTGTGTCAGAGTGAGGATATGCAGCACAGTGCTTCAGCCTCATTGGTCCAGGAAAATGGATTTTAGTTCTTACTTTGCTTGCTGCTTATCTGCATTTAAAATATTCTTAGTGTGGCCACATAGATTTTGTCTGGGTGCTCCAGTTTCTTGCAACATCTTAAAGACTGAATTCTCAACCTCTCGGATCTGGTGATGCAACCCTCTGCAATGCATCAAATCTTAGTCCAGACTCTTCATGTGTAGTTACTAGCTGGTGGAACAAGCTGCTAAATCTCCATTTGAAATTCTGACTCCCTGAGTGGGTTTAAGAAGTCAACTCTTTTGTTTGATGAATTTCTGTCTAACTGATATTGCCTGTTAGAATTTGTAATCTAGGAACCGTAACTAGCTTTCGTTTTGTTCTGAGCTGTTCACTTGTGATGATCAATTTTGTAACTTGCCCTGTAACACTTGTGCCTAAACAGTCCCCCAAACTGATGTTTACTTGATTAGGTTGACCTCTACTCAAATTTGATTTGGATAAAAAGCATCTGTTAAAGTAAATGTGAATTTTAGGCTACGTGATTCTAAATCTGACCCAGTGTAAGTGGTCTTGCTTGAGTGTGCCCTGAGATGCACTGCCTTCTATTGCACGATAGGTTCAGGCTGTCTGGGACCCTATAATGGAAAACACAGGCCCTGGAATTTGGATTGATAGTAATAAAACCTATTTGGTAAATATTTAAGCACAGCTAGCACGTGAAAGTAAAGAGCTATTCATTGTTAAATACTATCTGAAAGATACAGAAATCAGACTGTATAATACTACTTTAGAATTGACACATTTTTGTCTGTTCACTGTGCAATACACAAGGAGCTCAAAAGCTGATTTTGATAGGCTCAAAAAGAAGTTTCAAAACCTCATCACCAATGCCACAGTCTATAATGACACTATACCAGGGATCTTCAGGTTTAGTCCTGGAGGGCCACAGTGGCTGCAGGTTTATGTTCCATCTCAGGTGCTTAATTGGAAGTCTATTATTGCTGCTGAATACATTACTGCTCAAGCAGTATTTATGTGTTTCATTTAATGAATTTGTTTGTTCAGATCCTGTACACCTGTATGTGGGCAGTTTACCCCATTCTTCCTGGCATATCCTCTCAAGCTCCATTAGATTGGATGAGAGACATCTGTAAACTGTAGCTTTCTGGTTTCTCCACAGATATTCTACAGGATTTTAAGTCTGGACACTCAAAGAAAGTCAGAAACTTTGTCTTCCCTGTATGCTTCAGGCCATTGATGTGCTGAAATGTGAACTGTCACCCTAGTCTGAGGACACTTTTTATTCAATATGTGAATTTAGCTGCGTTTGTCCTTCACTCAATTCTGACCAGTCTCCCTGTCACTGTCACTCAGAGGCACTCCCATAATATGATGCTGCTACCGCTATGCTTTACCGTAGGGATGGTATTAGGCAGGAGATGAGCAGTGCCTAGTCTTTGCCAGACATATTATTTGGAGTTCATTTTTGTTTTTATTTTATTGTAGTCATTCATACAAATAGATCAATTTTTACAAACATAGGATTGAAAACACATCAACCCAAACCTCTGAGAACGAGAGCATAGCCAACAGAGTCAATCTTAAAGCTAGTAAAAATAAGTAAATCGATGAGTTTAATAAGTGGATAAAGATAAATGGAGAAGAAAAAGAAATGGAGAGATAATCTGCTTCTTCAGTGCTTTAAGAGATTAATCTAAAATGTTATTGATTAGAGCCTGCCAGGTTTTAAAAAAGTTCTGCACAGATCCTCTAAGTGAGAATTTGATTTTTTCTAGTTTCAAATAGTGTATAACATCAGTTATCCACTGACTTAGAATAGGTGAGTTAGGATTCTTCCAGTTGAGCAGGATAAGTCTGCGTGCCAATAGTGTAGTAAAGGCAATTATAGTTTGTCCTTCTTCACTTTAAGCCCATCTGGAAATCCACTAAACACAGCTGTTAATGGGTTAGGAGGGATTGTGACACCAAGGCTGTCTGAAAGGCATTTAAAGATTTTGGTCCAGAATGATGTTAATTTGGTGCAGGCCCAAAACATGTGGCCCAATGAGGCTGGAACTTGATTGCAGCGTTCGCAGGTTGGATCTTGCCCTGGAAACACTTTGGACAATTTTAAACGAGACAGAGTTCAATTTTCATCTGTTCAGACCACAGTTCACAATTGTTTTCCTCATGGCCTCAGAGTCCAAGCGGGCTGTGATATGCCTTTTGCTCAAGGGTGACTTGTATTTATCCACTCTATTATAATCAGCTGATGGAATGCTGCCAAGATGGCCACCCTTCTTCTGACAGGTTCTCCCATCTCAACAGAGTACTTCTGAAGCTATGTTAAAGTGACCATTGGGTTCTCGGTAACCTCAGTTTGGCTGGATGGCCAACTTTAGGAAGTATCCTAGTTGTTCCAAATTTCTTCTGTTTCACAATTCTTAAGTCCCCTGTGCTCTTGGGAGCACACAAAGCTTTAGAAATGGTTTTATGCCCTTCTTCTGATCTGTGCCTTACCACAGTTGGAGTGTGGAGGTCTACTGAGATTTCTTAGACTTTGTGGCTTATTTATTGTCCTTACATGTCTTACAAGGCACACAAGATTGTGCCTTTCTAAAGGATGTCCAGTCATTTCAGTTTGCTGCAGATGGACTCCAAGTTCTAGAAAAGTCTGAAGGATTAATAAAGGAAACAGGATGCACATGACCACAATTTGGAATGCCATAGCAAGGTTTCTGAATATTTTTCTAAATGTGAGATTTCAGGTTTTTTTATTTTTTAATAAGTTTGAAAACCTTTCTGAAAACTTATTTCCACTTTATCATTATGGGTTACTGAGTTTGGAGTGATAGGCAAAAAGATGTGTGCAGAAGTAGTCAGACCCTAATTTATATCATTGTGTGTTCATCATGAAATATCTGTTTTAATAAAATGTTTGGAATGAAATGGAAGAGAAAAGAGTGAATAACTGGGAATTACTAATCTGTCCCATGGCACAGATTATCTGGAAGTTATCCTTGGAAAGGAAAAATCTACACTGTAAGAATGACCTGACGTGGCAAAATGAAAACACTAACAAGCCATAAAATTAATTAAGTTCTGTTAATGGTAAGGGTGGGCTTCTAATTAAGAAGCTGGGTTGAAACAAAAACATACAGCCACCGTGGTCCCCCAGGACTGAATGTGAGCACCCTTGCCCTTGAGCTACTGTGTATACTTGCACTTGACACTTGTCCAGAGACAATATGGCAGCCTGTTTCTCCCTCCCCCCAGCCCACCATCTGCTTCCACCCATTTTCACTCACCTTGTCTTTTATGACTTGGCTCTGATCCAGCTCAGTCTGGCTTCTGTATGCATATTCATTCCCTGTGTCCTTCTGGAATGTTTGTTAAAGAACGGAGAAATGAAAAGGGAGTTTTAAGCAGTCTTAGCATTGGCATTATGTTTTGATTCTAATGCTATCATTAGAATAATTAAGAATAAAAAGAAAAAAATCACAAAGACCAAAAAAGTAGGAGTTTTGAAATGGACACTAAAGGGAAAGCCATCTACTTTGTAAACATGCAAAAGCAACTAAATGAACTTATTAATAACTGAATAGAAAAAGTGACATTTAAAAAAGATACCAACTGCTGCATTAAATTAGGAAATGCAAGATGATAAGGTTCATGATGTAAAACTAGGGTTTTATCTTTTTATTCACTGCCAGAAGAAGGTAAGCGTTTTCCCTTTAGCATTAGAATTATAGTTGCAGAAGCCCTGCCTGCATTCCATTAAAGAAGCATTGATGCTCCCATAAGAACATCTCTACAGGTTTAGAACATTTTGAGAGGTTTGAGGACATCATCATAATCATTTTAGCCCATAATGCAGAAAAGTGTTAGGTCATGCATCAGACACCATCAAGGGGTGCACAGCAGTGAATTAAATGGGAGTATGTTGAACATGATCAGGAAGTTTCAGATAGCATAGGCAAGGCAGGGTGAATTCTATAGTAGCAACAAACACTCAATAGGTGTTTTTGCTGTCAACATTTAAACTGTCTTAATAATATATATAACATTTGATGCAATTAATATTTCCCACAGTTATTTCAGTGCTAATATAAGCTACAGTACATTGCCCCAAATTAGATCTGTCACATGCTGAACTCACTTTTGAGGAATGCCTCCTCCAGTCCCACTCTTGGTCAGCAAAATTCACTTCTTTATGCTGAGGAAAGCGAAACAAATAACGTAAATGAAAAAGTAGAAAAGAAACAAATGTCATGGGTGGAGGTTGAATTGAATTAAGTTTTGTTAAGTTTAACTTGATTGTATGAAATGTCACATGCTTTAAATAAATTCAATAAAAGTTAAAAACAAAAAAAAAAAAAAAGAAAAGAAACATATGCATTCAAGGTACGATGGGAAGAACCCACATCAGTGTCAAGTTAATCTAGCAGAAGATGGGTCATACTGTGGCTGTTTATTCAGTCTGCATCATTCCCTGACCTCTTATTTGGCAAATATCTCACATTCTTACAACAGCACTGCATGCCCACTTACAGTGCCTTTAAAAAGTATTCACCCCCTTCAAGTTTACACATTTTATTGTTATACAAAACTGAATCACAGTGGATTTAAATTGAATATTTTGAAACTGATCAATGTCAAAATCAAAACAGATCTCTGTTTAGTAGTTTAAATTTGTAACAAATATAAAAGACAAAATAATTGATCACACAAGTATTCACTGCCTCCAAGCCAGTATTTAGATGCACCTTTGGAAGTCATTGTTCTGTGTGGACAGGTCTCTATCAGCTTTGCACATTGTTTTATTACAAAACTTCTCAGGCTTGGTCAGGTTTGGTGATCCTATGTGATCAGCCTTTGTCATATGCAGCTACAATTGGACTGAGATCTCGACTCTTACTCGGTCACTCCAGGACATTCACGTTTGCGTTTTTAAGCCATTCCTGTGTGGTTGTTGTGTTGCTGGACAGCAAATCTTCTCCCAATGTGAAGGTTTCTTGCAGACTGCTTCAGGGTTTCCTCCAGGATTTCCCCAGATTTTAATGCATTCATTTTACCATCACAAGCTTTCCAGGACCCGAGGCAGAGAAGCATCCCCACACCACCAATCTTCACAGTGGGAGTGGTGTGTTTTTGATAATGTGCAGTGTTTAATCTGATGGTCAATAAGCTCAAGTGTATGTCCTTCTGAATTACTTCAAAGTTCTCAATGTGCCTTATGGCAAACTCTACCCAAGATGCTGTGAGGTTTTTAAATTTTATTTTAAACAGTGGCTTTCTTTTCACTACTCTCCCATAAAGGTGCAACCAGTGAAGCACCAGGCCAACAGTTGTCTCTCCAATCTTTTCCACTGTAGTTTGTCACACCTTCAGAGAGTTCTCATATGCCTCCTGATGTCCTCCCTCTCTAGTCTTTTCTTGCAAGATTACTCAGTTTTTTCTGGATAACCTGTTCTAGGCAGTTTTACAGCTCTGTCATACTCTTTCAATTTCTTAATGTGTAATTTAATTCGACCCCAAGGAATATTCTGTGACCTGGATATTTTCTTGTCTCCATACCCTGACTTGATCTTTTTAGTTACTGTTTTATAAAATTGCTTGGAGTGTTCTTTTGTCTTCATTGCGTAGGTTACTTTATGATATATACTCACCACAAGTTGGACCTTCCAGACGTGGTGCATTTATACTGCAGTCAATTGAAGCCCCATACAGGTGACCTCCATTAAACTAATGATGTGACTACCAAATCCAATTGACTACAGCAGTGATGATTTGGGGGTGCCATATTAAAGGGGGTGAATAGTCATGTGATCAGTAATTTTGTGTTTTATATTTGTAATTTGTTAAACTGCAGAGTTTTGCTCTCACTTTGACATTGAAGACTACTTTTCTGTTAATCAGTGTCAAAAAAGCCAATTGAGATCCACTGTGATTCTGTTTTGTATAACAATATTATGTGAAAACTTCCCAGCAGAGGTTTTTATTTTTTTTAAAGACTGTACATGTGATGCCCTCGTTGTGATCCACCCCTGACCCTGACAACTGTGTGCTCCCTAGGATCCAATGTGTGTTTCAATATACCCTCACTTTATTAGGTTCACCTTGCTAGTACCGGGTTGGACCCCCTTTTTCCTTCAGAACTTCCATACTTCTTCTTGACATAGATTCAACAAGGTGCTGAAAACATTCCTCAGGGATTTTGGTTCATATTGACGTGATAGCATCACGCAGTTACTGCAGATTTGTCGGCTGCACATCTATGATAAAGAATCTCCCTTTCCACTACATCCCAAAGATGCTTTATTGGATTGAGTTCTGGTGATCTTCCATCCAGCCACCATTTTTACCCGCTTATCCATGTCAGGGGCTATAGGGTGCAAGGCAGGAATAGCAGCTGGACAGAGTGCCAGTCCATCACATGGTAAAAACACACACACACACGTTAAATAGCTGGTGCCTACAGCCTTCAACTTTTAAACAGACACTTACTGGGTGATACAGTGTACGGTTCCAAGTGAACTGAAACATTGCACAGTTTTGAACTTATTCACTAATATGCAACTATAGTAGATGCTTATAATAATTTTTGAAAAAAAAAAGAAAACAAACTTTTATAAAAATGACTTGCAATATCTTATAAATTCTCCTGTGGACCTCGTATCCTTTGTAGTAACTTACCTCATCCTTTTTGTCAATAATATTGATTGCTTCTGTCTCCCTTCTGTAAGCATGAGTATCAAAATCCCTTTCATTTTTTTGGTAAGTCTTTTGGACCTTAGGGAAATATAAACAGGAACAATAAGTTTAATAACAAAAAGAGATACCTCTGTTAACCCCAATTATCCTATTATTTGTATCATGGCTGTACTATATTATTTCAGTTTGCTTAATCAAACTCCTCAGACTCCATCAGTATTTTCTTCCGTATCCCTTCTGGATGGAAGCAGTCTTCTGTCTAATGCCACTTCCTGGCATAAGGAAGCTCATCAGCTACTTAAGGAATCTTGGCCACTAGGGCTTGGGATAGGGGAGGGGATCCAACTTCTTCTTCTTTTTTCGGCTGCTCCTGTTAGGGGTTGCCACAGCGGATAATCTTCTTCCATATCATCCTGTCTTCTGCATCTTGTTCTGTTACACCCATCACCTGCATGTCCTCTCTCAGGACATCCATAAACCTTCTCTTAGGCCTTCCTCTTTTCCTCTTTCCTCTTCCACCATCCCCATTACTCTGTACTGTTGATCCCAAGTATTTAAACTTATCCACCTTCCCTCTCATTCACACACATGTATTCTGTCTTGTTCCTACTGACCTTTATTCCTCTCCTCTCTAAAGCATATCTCCACCTCTCAAGGGTCTCCTCAACCTGCTCCCCACTATCTCTACAGATCACAATGTCATCAGCAAACATCATAGTCCATGGGGACTCCTGTCTAATCTTGTCTGTCAACCTGTCCATCACCATTGCAAATAAGAAAGGGCTCAGAGCTCATCCCTTATGTAATCCCACCTCCACCTTGAATGCATCCGTCACTCCTACCGCAGACCTCACCACGGTCACACTTTCCTCGTACATATCCTGTACAACTCTTACATAATTCTCTGCCACTCCTGACTTCCTCATACAATACCACAGCTCCTCACGAGGCACCCTGTCATATGCTTTCTCCAGGTCCACAAAGACGCAATGCAACTCCTTCTGGCCTTCTCTATACTTCTTCATCAACACCCTCAGAGCAAACATTGCATCTGTGGTGCTCTTTCTTGGCATGAAACCATACTGTTGCTCACTAATCATCACCTCACTTCTTAACCTAGCTTCCACTACTCTTTCCCATAACTTCATGCTGTGGCTCATCAATTTTATCCCCCTGTAGTTACTGCAGTCCTGCGCATCCCCCTTATTCTTAAATATCGACACCAATACACTTCATCTCCACACCTCAGGCATCCTCTCACTTTCCAAGATTCCATTAAACAATCTGGTTAAAAACTTCTCTGCCATCTCTGCTAAACACCTCCATGCTTCTACAGGTATGTCATCTGGACCAACAGCTTTTCCATTCTTCATCCTCTTTATAGCTGTCTTTACTTCCTCCCTTGCTAATCCATTGCACTTCCTGATTCACTATCTCCACATCATCCAACCTCTTCTCTCTCTCGTTCTCTTCATTCATCAGCCTCTCAAAGTACTCTTTCCATCTGCTCAACACACTTTCCTCGCTTGTGAGTACATTTCTATCTTCATCCTTTATTACCCTAACCTGCTGCACATCTTTCCCAGCTCGGTCCCTCTGTCTAGCCAATCGGTACAGGTCCTTTTCTCCCTTCTTAGTGTCCATTCTCTCATACAACTCATCATACGCCTTTTCTTTAGCCTTCGCCACCTCTCTCTTCACCTTGTGCCTTATCTCCTTGTACTCTTGTCTACTTTCTGTATCTCTCTGACTATCCCACTTCTTCTTCGCCATCCTCTTCCTCTGTATACTCTCCTGTACTACCCCATTCCACCACCAGGTTTTTTTTCCTCCTTAACTACACTTTCCCCTGCCACCACTTTGTAGTCTTCAATCTCCTTCAGATTGACTCTTCTGCATTGGATGTAATCTACCTGTGTGCATCTTCCTCCACTCTTGTACATAACCCTGTGTTCCTCCCTCTTCTTAAAATATGTATTCACCACAGCCATGTCCATCCTTTTGACAAAATCCACTATCCTCTAACCTTCTTCATTCCTCTCCTTGACACCATACCTACCCATCACCTCCTCATCTCCTCTGTTTCCTTCACCAGCATGTCCATTGAAATCTGCTCCAATCACCACTTTTTGTCCTTTGGGTACTCTGTTCATCACTTCATCCAACTCACTCCAAAAATCTTCTTTCTCATCCATTGCACACCCAACTTGCGAGGCATATGCACTAACAACATTTATCATCACACCTCCTATTTCCAGCTTCATAATCATTACTCTGTCTGACACTCTTTTCACCTCCAAAACACTCTTGATATACTGTTCCTTCAGAATAACCTCTACTCCATTTCTCTTCCTATCCACAACATGATAGAACAATTTGAATCCCCCTCCAGTCCACCTGGCCTTACTCCCCTTCCATTTAGTCTCTTGCATGCACAATATATCAACCTTCCTTCTCTCCATCATATCTGCTATCTATCTCCCCTTACCAGTCATTCTGCAAACATTCAAAGTTCCTACCCTCAGTTCCACTCTCTTTACTTTCTTCCTCTACTCCTGCCTCTGGACACGTCTCCCCCCTCTCCTTCTCCTTCTTCTTCTTAAGCCAACAGTAGCCCAATTTCCACCAGCACCCTGTTGGCTAACAGTACTGGTGATGGTCGTTGTTAACCCAGGAACGACTGATCCGGTATGAAAATTTGTATTGTTGTCCGCATATTGATTTGGCAAAATTTTACACTGGATGCCCTTCCTGACGTAACCCTCCCCATTTATACGGGCTTGAGAACAGCATGAAGAAACACACTGGTTTGTGCATCCCCTGTGGCTGGGTTGAGGAGGGGATCTGACATTGAACATTTTTTTTTTCTCTGTGGCGGAGGGGATCTGACATAGAGAAAAAAAACCTTTAAAAGATGCTCCTTCATATTGTGGATTTTGATGCACTCATATAAACAGGATTCATCTTGCCCCACTTTTCTCTTTTAAGACGCTGCATGTTTTTTTTGGAAACTAGGCACCAGAGATCCCAGCCACTTATGCCAAGAATGATGTTGCTGAATTCTCCTAAACACTGTCTGCTTGAGGGAGAGCAGTCTGCTGTGAAGTGTCACCACCAAGTTTAAGTATATTGCTGTGCTGCTCCCTTTGCACATTCTCTTGGCATTAAAGTTTTCAATCCTTGTCTTAAATTCATAGTTTTGAAATAAATTGTCAAATTGCAAGCATACAAAGAGCTCTTGAGTGAAGCCTTTAATGAACCACAGAACACAGAGAATTTGTATGTACTATGTAATATATGGAGCCAGGAACCAAAATAGGATGGAGTGCCAGCCATTTGCATAGTCACACACACACAGAGTAAATAAACTGAAAATGGTCTTGCTTTGGATGTGAGTGGAAGACTGGAGCACTCAAAGAAAGTCTCCATGGACATTTGGAGGACATGCAAATGAAGACATTGCCAGGGCCAGTACCTATGAGGCAACACCACTAAACATCGAAATACAAAACCACATCTAACTAAAACAGTAGTGTTAAAAATTAAACTATACCTCTGCGTTCTCATTCTCACACCAAAAAAACTGTAGTGATGCCAAAGGACATTGAAGGATGCCAAAAATAGAAATATTTTGAAAAACTTAAGTTGAAGATGAGAAAAAGATTGCCACAATTATTATCTTAATAGAACAGAATTAAATCTCTCTATTATAAAATAAAGATCTTGGAAGGAGACGAGACATGATTTTCTTAGGGAGACACTTTCATGTCCCGCGAGACGAGACATTGTGCCAAGAGATTTAACCACACCTGGGGCCGGAAATAAAAGACAAAGAGTAAATGACAAAGTCATAAAGAATTCAAAAACATTGGCGCTTTACACATGCAGAGTAGGCTAGAGATAACGGAAGTATGAAAATTCAGAAGTCTCAAAAAAAGATAGCAAAGATCGGATTAGCACAAACAAACAGAATTATTACTCGGTGAAATAACAGGATAGCGAAAAGAAATTGAATATATTGTTCAGATTTAAACTTTAAGTCGGAGGCTTGTAGATCGTCTTAATTCGTGTTGCCATCAGGGAAAAAAAAAGTAGTGTTTCTTCACAATGAAGAGGCATATCCACGAGAATTAAAAGATTTTTTGTTTGGTGAAAGCGAAATCCCGTGAGAGAAAATTTCAAACCCCTTGAGACAAGAGCTTATGCAAAGACATTTGAAAAAGTCCTGCCCACATAGCCACGCAGACGGTTCAAACATTTCTAATTTGTGTGAATGCTATTGTTAGACACATTTCTTGTAGAGAGACAGAAACAATATTCACTCACGGGCAGTTATACGTTGCGTTGTCACAATGTAATTCCAAACACAGAATCAAAATTTAATGCAATATTGATGAAAAGGTAAAAGCGAAAGAGGGTGAATATATGGACATAGGTGATATGACAGAAGTATGTAAATATTGTTTGGCTTTAAACTTTAAGTCAGAGACTTTTAGATCGTTTAATTTGTATTGCCATCAGGGAAAAGTAGTGTTTCTTCCCAATGAAGAGGCGTATCCGCGAGAATTAAAAGTTTTGTTGTTTGGTGAAAGTGAAATTCACATAGCGACAGAAATGTGAAGTTGCGGGTTGGCAAGCGAAGTGAGTAGGGGGCAAAGCCCCATAGTTCTCTTAATAGAAATAGGGAATTTTGAAATTATGTTACAACATAAACCTCTAAATCCTTTTCCGAGCCGGCTTCCTGTAGGATATTGTCTCCCATCTTGTATTTACAATTGACGTTCCTTTTGCCCATGTGTAGCCTTTTGAACTTTTCTACATTAAACTGCATTTTCCAGGTATTTACCCAGTTCTGAAAGTTGTCCAGGTCGTTTTGAATTCTTTTTGCTTCCTCCTCAGTGTCTCCCCTTGATGACATGAAGGGTGAGTTACCACTTTGGTAGCAGATAAACCTCAGAAGGAAGATTGAGGACACAAGACAGTTAACCAAGCTAAAATGGAGATGATATGGCTGGCTACCATTTCTGTGCATCTCACGCTGACCCAAGAAGATAGAAAACATTCTCTGAATGGGGAGATGACAGTAAACAATGACTATGACAAGGACTGAACTCTACTTGAGAGACTGCATTAGTCAACTAACAAACAATAGAGGCGCAATCATTTACAAGAAGCAAGGACAACGCTGATAACAGAAGAATGGAGATAAAGATGGCAGCAGGTCAGGATTTAAAGCATTCCTACATAGTCTTGTTTTTTTTTGGTCTGTAAAATGTCCCTTGGCTGTTTCAGTGTGTAAAATGTGTGTAAACGATACACTCCTCAGCCACTTTAGTAGGTACATCTTGCTGGTACCAGGTTGGACCCCCTTTTGCCTTCAGGACTGCTGTAATTCTTCATGGCATAGATTCAACAAGGTGCTGGAAACATTCTTCAGGAATTTTAGTCCATATGCACATGATAGTATCACACAGATTTGTCGGCTGCACATCCATGATGTAAATCTCCTGTTCCTGTTCCATCCCAAAGATGTTCTAGTAGATGAAGATCTGCTAACTGTGGAGGACATTTGAGTCCAGTGAACTCATTATCATGTTCAACAAACCAGTTTGAGATGATTTGAGCTTTGTGACTTGGTGCGTTTTACTGCTGGAAGTAGCCATCAGAATATGACTACACTGCAGTCATAAAGAGATGGACATGGTCAGCAACAATACTCAGGTAGGCTGTGGCATTTAAAAGATGCTCAATTGGTACTAAGGGGCCCAAAGTGTGCCAAGAAAATATCCCCCACACCATTACACCACCACCATCAGCGTGAACTGTTGATACAAGGCCGGATGGATCCATGCTTTCATGATGTTGATGCCAAATTCTGACCCTGCACTCCGATTACAGCAGAAAGTAAGACTGAGCAGACCAGGCAACATTTGTCCAATATTCTACTGTCCATTTATGGTGAATTGTAGTCTCAGTTGCCTGTTCTTAGCTGGCAGGAGTGGCACTCTGTGTTGTCTCCTGCTGCTGTAGCCCATCTGCTTCAAGGTTCGACGTGTTGTGTGTTCACAGATGCACTTCTGCATACCTCTGTTGTAACGAGTGGTTATTTGAGTTACTGCTTCCTTTCTATCAGCTTGAACCAGTCTGGTCATTCTCCTCTGACCTCTGTCATCAACAAGGCATTTTTGCCCAGAGAACTGCTACTCACTGGATATTTTCTCTTTTTTGGACCATTCTCTGTAAACCCTAGAGATGGTTGGGCATGAAATTCCCAGTAGATCAGCAATTTCTGAAATACTCAGACCAGCCTGTCTGGCATCCATAACCATGCCACGTTCAAAGTCACTTAAATCATTTTTCTTCTTCAATCTGATGCTCGGCTTGAACTTCAGCAGGTTGTCTTGACAATGTCTACAGGCTGAAATGCATTGAGTTGCTGCCATGTGATTAGCAGATTAGATATTTGCGTTAAAAAGGAGTTGAACAGGTGTACCTAATAAAAGTGACCATTAAGTGCATATTTTTCGGTTAAAAAGGCTGCCCTAATTAAAACATTAAAACTTAAATGTTTTTTGAAATAATAAATACTTGTGAGTTTAGTTACACATTTTATGCAAACATTATATTATTAACAAGAAATGTAATCTGAAGTTTGCAATTTACTGGCTCCCTGTCCAGGACTGGCTCCTGCTATGCCTTCAATGCTGTCAGGATAGACTTTGGCCCTACATGATCCTGAACAGGAATAAATGGGTTTAAGAATAACAAAGACAAACATGATGATTATAAATCTCTAAGCCTTTCTGCTTGGATGCTTTTCAATCATGCAAACAAGCTGCCGGAATATTGCTTGTTGAAATGGAAGATCCACCATATCACATTCCCAGTCTAATATCAAAGTAAAGATTTGATTCAACAGGTTACACAATGCCATAATAGCAGATGTAGGTGATATCATGCTAAATGCTGTTTAGACACTGCAACTCCAACAATTTCATTATTCAATTTGTCGCACACACGTCATTAGGGGACAACTAAAGGGCTTGGATAAACGTAATTCCACGCCCAACCAGGGTGTGGCGAAGTGCACTGATTCTTTTTCTCGATTCCTTGCAGACCATTCTCGGGAAGTCCTGCCCGGTCCTGGGGCAGCCAATGATGTCACTTCTGGTTCTAGCCCTGATGACATCACTTCCTTTACTCCCATTTAAAAAGCCACCATCTTAAGACAGCAGTCAGCTCTGTTTTGGACTCAGTCGTGTGAACATGTCTGTTCTATTTAGTCAAATTTGCAGCCGGGAAATATATGGGTGGCTGTCCCAAACCTTCCCAATGTCTCTTGGTCGATTTTGTGACAAATTATATATTTCACAGTTATATCAGGATTAAGCAAACTATATTAGCAATTGTTCAGTGTTGTTGACAACTTCATGTGGATTGAAGCCCAAGAAAAAGCTCTGGCTCACCTAAATTGGATACAGAAATCTAGAGGTGCCACTTTGACTATACAAGTCTGAATGGATCAATCAGCAGTGGGTGTGTACGTTTACATCAAGAGTCACAGTCATTAACGCACGTATCATGGACTGCATGACTGAGAAGTTGATCAGGTTCAGAAGAGAAGTGCATGTTGGAACTACCTATGGCTAAAAGGAAGTTAAAATATTCTGGGCACATCCTGAGATGACAATGAAGTTTAAAAATATTAAACATAAAAAGATTAAAGGTGCATTAAGAATATGGATGGTGAATTCAGAAAGTATTCAGACCCCTTCACGTTTTTCACATTTTGTTATTTTGCGGCTTTGTGCTGTTTTCCCTCATCAATCAATACCCTGAAATTACAAAGCAAAAACAGAATTTTCAAAACTTTTCAAATGTATTAAGAATAAAAAACTGAAATATCACATTGACACAAGTAATCAGACCCTTCACTCAATACTTGGTTGAAGCCCCTTTGGAAGTGAGTGATTGCAGCCTGGGGTGTTCTTGGGTTTGACATGGCAAGCTTCACACACTTGGATTTGGGGATTTTCTGCCATTCTTCTCTGCAGATCCTCTTTAAGCTCCATCAGGCTGCATGAAGACCATCAGTGGACAGTTAATTTCATGTCTCTCTTGATTGGTTTTAAATCCGGGCTCTGGCTGGGCAACTAAAGGACATTCCCAGAGTTGTCCCTAAAGCCACTCCTGTGTTGCGTTTGCTTTGTGCTTAGAGTCATTGTCCTGAGGAAAGTGAGCCTTCAGCCCAGACAGAGCTTCAGAGCTCTCTGGAGTAGGTTTTTATTAAGGATATCTCTGTACTTATCTCTTTTCAGCTTTCTCTCAACCATGTCTAGTTTTCTAGTCCCTGCTGCTCAAAAACAACTCCATGGCATGATGCTGCCCACCACCATGCTTCACTGTTGGAATGACATTGCATAGGTGATAAACACTGCCTGGTTTCCTCCAGACTTGATACTAATCTTGATTTCATCAGACGAGAGAATCTTGTTTCTCACAGTCTAAGAGTTCTTTAGGTGCCTTTCTGCAAATTCCAAATGGGCTTCCACGTGTCTTTTACTAAGAAGAGGCTCCAGTCTGGCCTCTCTTCGTAAACCCCAGATAGGTGGAGTGTTGCAGTCATGGCTGTCCTTCTGGAAGTCTCTCTCATCTCCACACTGGTTCTCTGGAGTTCAGTCAGATTAACCAATTTGTTGTCTGTCACCTCTTATACCAAGGCCTTCCTTCCACAATTCCTCAGTTTGGCCCAGTGGTCAGCTCTAGGAAGAGCCATGGCTGTTCCAAACTTATTCCATTTAAGAATTATGGAGGCCACTGTGCTCTTAGGAGGCATTTATTTTGCAGGAATTTTTGTGCAGCCTTCCCCAGATCTTTGTCTTGACACAGTCCTGTCTCCAAGCTCTGTAGGCAAATCCTTTTGATCTCATGGCTTGGTTTTGCCCAGCTGTGGGACCTTCTATATGCAGGTGTGGCAAACTCTTTAGTTTAGGTACTGCAAAAGTGCATCTATTGCTCATTTGTTTTTATGTAACAAAACATTAACAAAGGCTTCTCTTGGTCTTCATAACACTTGATCAGTAGATCAGTTATTCATCTCTTTCCATTGTGGCATATTGACATGATGGTAAAGTTACTTGCTCATGTGAAGAATTCACAGGTCTCACTAAAGCCACCTCAGACCACTTCAACGTAAAATGTTGTTAGCAGGTCACATTGCAGAGATGAGCACCCACCTTACTGATGCTTTGTATGTGCTATGAAGATCTAAAGAAGTGTTTGTTAAGGTCTTGTTACATAACAGTAAATATGTAATCGATGTGTCTTTGCAGTACCTAAACTAAAGTGTTACCCCGGTTTGTGCCCCTCCTAATCAGGTCTAATTAAGTGAAGTGACCACAGGTGGTCTCCAAACGGTCAATAGAATGGGATACACCTGAACTATATTTCAAGTGTCATAGCAAAGCATCTGAATACTTTCTGAAGACTTTTTATTTCTAATAAATGTGCAAAACATTTAAAATCCTGTTTTCACGTTGTCATTCTAGGGCATTGAGCGTAGCTTGATGTCGCAAAAACTAATGTAAATGCTTTTAACACAAGGCCGTAACATAGGAAAATGTGAACAAAGTGAAGGAGTCTGAATACTTTGTGAATCCCACGTCTGC
The DNA here is from genome assembly GCA_026402145.1 of Polypterus bichir lapradei. Classification (NCBI taxonomy): domain Eukaryota; kingdom Metazoa; phylum Chordata; class Cladistia; order Polypteriformes; family Polypteridae; genus Polypterus; species Polypterus bichir. The sequence goes on from JANRMT010049829.1 coordinate 35,481,314, forward strand.
AATAAAGAAAAAAGTATCAACCCTTGATAAAATAAATGAGAACTGAGAGGCTGTACTGGCAAAATGCCTTGTCTGTTGAGTCAAAAAAATAAAGAAATAAAACAACACTGCGGACAGCCCACAGAATGTGACTTAAAGTTGGTAAAGGCAGTGAACCTCCTGCATGCAGCTGCCATGTCACGTATTTGGTGGCACTGCGTGTGACTTTCTGACTCCGAATTTCTAACCCTAAAGAGTGATATGGCCAGTCTGTAGTTGTGAGCAGATGGGATCTGACTGTCTGGGGATAACAGGTGAATAATGAGCTGATTACACAACTTGAAGATAAAGATGTGCTGAAAGTGAAAGGGTTGTAAAAAATGAGACAATGAAAGTGGCCTATCAAAGCCCAAACAGAAAACAAGTCACGAGTAGATACCGAAAAATGAATGCAGGTTATAAATTAGGTCTTGACATCACGGGAAGTAATGGAATGAGGCAGCTGTGGGTATTTAGTTTATGAAGACTGCATTTTTAGGTTAATTAATTTAATAAATTAATTAATTGAATAAATGAATGGATGAGGCAGCATGGTGGTGCAGTGGTAGATTCGCAGTGAAGGACACCAGGGTTCATGTCATCTCTGCGTGGAGTTTGCATGTTCTCCCCGTGTCTATGTGGGTTTCCTCCCACACACCAAAGACATGCAGGTTAGGTGAGGTGGCGTTTCTGAATTGGCCTTGGGGAGTGTGTGTGTGTGCGTGTGTGTGTGTGTGTTCACCCTGTGATGCACTGGCGCGCTGTCCAGGATTTGTTCCTGTCTGGTGCCCTATGCTAGTTGGGATTGGCTCCAGCAGAACCCTGTGACCCTGTTCAGGACTAAGCGGATTAGAAAATGATCGAATGAATCAATGAACAAGCCATCAATCTACCATTTTACCCTCACCAATCCTGAACAACAGCGACCTCAGGGCAGGGACTAACACTGGACATGACATCAGTATGTCATAAATATTAAAATAAATATATAAATATTTCTAAATATAAAGATTCTTTGTTTGCCCTTGTCACTAGCCAGGTTAGACAGTTTCCCCCTCTAGTGGGTATTTTTGGAACTATGTGCTTTTTTAGTGCTTGGGACTTAGCATAGTTGTAACAATTACCATTGTTAGATGCTTTTGATTTTATTATTGTCTACACCAGTATTTTCCTTTCACGTTTTTCATCAGTTCTATGCAGTTCCACAAGATGATCTTTGCAACTTTTTACTGTTGATCAGTGTTAAAAAATAAATAAATTTAATTCACTGTACTTCAATATTGTACAGAAAAAAATCTGAAAACGTCCAAGGGGGTGAATACTTTTCTTAGGCACTGTACATACTAAATAAATCTTCAATGAAATCAGACAAAAAAAGTATTATTAAATATACAGTAGTGCTAGAAAGTTAATGATCCCTTCAGAATTGTCCATATTCCTGCATAAATATGACTTAAAACATCACCAGTCCTAAAAGTTGATATGGAGAACCCAACTAAACAAATGAGACAAAAATATCATATGTGGTCATTTATTTATTGAGGAAAACCACCCAGAATTACATATCTGTGAGTGGCAAAGGTCTGTGAACCTAGCGGGTAATTTGAAGGTGAGATTCTAGTCAGGTGTTATCAGTCAACGTGATGCTAATCAGGTGAGAATGGGCACCCTGTTTATATTAAAAGAACGGGGTTCTATCAAGGGCTTCATCTTCAAACATGTTTGTACAGGATCAGTGCATCATGCCAAGGACAAAGGGCATTTTAGAGAAAAGGAATTGTTGATGCTCATCAGGCTGGGAAAGGCTACTGAAGAGTCTGGACTGCACCAATCCACTGCCACAGACGGCCGGGACGCCTCTTCACTGTATGGACTGGGGGAGCAAACCCGGTCAGAACACTACCTCCCCCGGGACACTAGATGGCAGGCCCCCTGTTTGGCAGTGGTGCCTCGTACATACCTAACGTATGGGGGATGAAACTGCTCCTGGCCTTGGGCTTCTGCGTGTCTTTCCCCTGGCTCCTTCATGCCCGACTGTCCTCCATGGCACTCACACTATGCATTATGTTAGTAGTAATTTATAAAGTTCAGAATTGTATTTACCTGTGAACTTGTTACAGCGCTCCTTAAGCCTTCCATAACGTGATGAGGAATATGTTCCATTTGGCTTCTGTAGGAATATCCATCAACGGCCATTTCTGATTTTCTGTGTGTCTCTTCAAACTTCAGAGAAAAATAAACACAAAATGATGAGATATTCTGATATTCCTCAAAGTGATGTGTGATAACAGTAGTCACCATGAAAGAAGATATACAAAAATAAAATGAATGTGTACCAGCGTTACTTAACATATAATTTTTACAAAGCGAATTCACTCTGGTATGGCACGGGACAGGGAATGGGCTATACTGAAACGGACACCCACACTGGCAACTGAAGGGCTCCTCCGAGTGCCAAGGGTGGATCACCTGGGGGCTTCTACTTAAAAGCTCCCTGAAGATGACCTTCAGAGGATACCAGAAAGATCATGGGTAACAGAAATGAAGCCACTGTAAGTCTGAGAAATGGCCAACTGCCTCTGAAAAAAGAGCCATCCTGGTTGTGTGGCTCTATAAGTAAATGTAGGACAGCGGTGGGGCCACCTGCCATTACTCTAGTTAGGCAGTTCAAGAAGTATGAAGGGGATCATTGACACCTTTAGGACATGAAAGGCTTCAGAATTAACCTCTGATTGACGGAGTCTGTGGCAAGGAGGTGAGTTGGGTGGGAAAGAGACATGCATGCAGTAAGGGTTAGGTAGGCCAAGAATCTTAGAATGGAAAACAGGAAGTGGTCATTTCATATACAGTATAGTTAGAAGTTAATTTTAATTTTAGTGCACTATATGGCCAAATGTACGTTGACACCCCTTCAAATTATTAAGTTATGGTGTTTCAGCCACACACATTATTAACAGGTGCATAAAATCAAGCACATACCATGCCACCTCCATTGACAAACATTGGCAGTAGAATAAATCATACTGAACAGCTCAGTGACTTTAAACATGGTACTGTCATAGGATTCCACTTTTGTGACAAGTCCATATGTGACATTTCTCCTTTGCTAGATCTCTTCCGACCAACTGTAAATGCTGTTATTGTGAAGTTGAAGCATTTAGGAAGAACACCAGTTCAGCCACAAAGTGGTAGACCCCACAAATTCACAGAGCAGATCTGCTGAGTGCCAAAGTGTATAATGAGTAAAAAATGACCTATCATCTGCGCATCACTCACAACAGAGTTCCAAACTGCCTCTAGAAGTTGCGTCAGCACAAGAACTTGTGTGTCAGAAGCTCTATGAAATGGGTTTCCGAGGTCGAGGAGCTGCGCTCAAGCCTAAGATCACTATATGCAATACTAGGTTTCAGCTGGGGTGGCGTAAAGCACAGTGTCATTGCACTCTGGAGCAGTGGAAATGTGTTCTCCACAGTGATGATTCACACGTCACTCACTATCTGTCAGTTTGATGGACTAATCTGCATTGGTGGGTACCAGGAGACTGCTACCTTCTGGACTTCATGGTGATTACTGTACAACTTGGTGGATGAGGGATAATGTCCTGGGGGTGTTTTTCAGGATTCGGGCTAGGCCTCTTGGTTCCAGTGAAGGATACTTTGAATGCTACTGCATACAAAGACATTTTAGACAATTGTGCACTTCTAACATCTTTTTGCCATTTGTTTGGAGACAACCATTTTCTGTTCCAGCACAAACTTTAACAAACATCTACTGGCTTAACTTGTGGCCTGAACCGTTATCATTTTCATCAGTCATTGGCCGAGTCTTAATTTTGGATTAGTGTGAATATTATTTGATATTATACCATTAGTTATGTTCACTACATTTTATTTATTTGTACAAAGTTATGTTTGATGGCCAAGTTCCTGTATGCTGTATTTTTAATGTGATGTCTTTGTCTCTCTGTAAAATAACCCGCTAGCAAGTCACATTTCCCTCTTAGGATGATAAACTAGATTTGAACTGAATGGGATGAGATGGAAGTAGGAAATGCAATTATCCTGTCGCTTGACCAAAGTCTGATGTGGAAAGTAAAGATGGGCCAAAAATAAATTGACTGGGTTGGCTTTACTTAGTTTTGCACTATTTGTGTGCCAGGAAACTAATTAAAAGACTAATTTACTTGACTGATGTTTCTTTCCTCCCTATGGAACCGACTAAAACTCTTGAATAAAATGGCATATTTCAGCAATCCCAAGGCTGGGAGGGAGAGCTAAAAATGACGAATGGCACAAATAAAATACAATAACGTAAATCAATTGAAGCTCAAGGGACAAGACAGTAGCAGTGACTGATCAGTCACAAACAAGACACTTGGAGGGGCAACCTTCTTTTTTAAATCCCTTGCATGTCAATTACACTTTAACGGCGATGTTTTACATGTCTTGCTTAGGATGGAAGCTGATGTAAGGCTACTCTTGTGTATATTTAATAGACTAGTTGTGTGACCCGTCTAAGAAGGGTTGAAATCTAAAGAATCAACCGTAACATTTATGATATACCATCAATTGGAATGTATTTTCTAATGCATATAGAAATAAAATTGACTATTCCAACAGATCATCATCACAAACGTTTTTAGAATAAAATGCATTGCTACAAATGTCTGTGATGTGCCATCTTTTGTATCCACTAGGGGGAGCTCGCTCCCTGGGAATGAGTTATTTTGTGATTGTGGCATTTTACTTAATCCGAATTTATATAGATATAGCATAAAAGATGATACCCCTCCCTAGTGACATGGCGGTAATAGATCACGTAGGAGAAATAACTTAGCTTTGTTTAATGTCGACTTACACTGCAGATTGTACAAAGACGAATGACACCAACAAACGGATGGAAGACGTTGCCACCTGTTCCTGAGAATGCCTTCCACATCTACAAGACGACACCGATACACTCCACTGCTTGGGCCCCAACTCCAGGACCAGGTCTTGTCACTGGCTTCATTCACACAGCAATTATTTTTTATTTTTGAATTATATCCCACAAGATATTTTTGTGTTAGATTCTGTATTAGATTTTACATTTCTGCTCCTTTTTCATGTGCTGCCTTTTTATATTCATTTTTTCTGTAAATAAATTATTTAAGTACCAGTAACGGCGCACTGCACAAATACACTTGACTTGAACATTCCTAGTTTTCATCCTCTTTCTTTCTCTGTACGTTTAGCATTCATTTGCTCAGAGGTTGATGCGCTTGCTGCTTACTGAGCAGCTCTTCTTTTCTCCACCTAGCGGCCTGCTTCTTCTCTTCTTTCGTCAGCATCTTTTCATGTTAAAACTGATTAAATCAGTGTTTGTGTTGCAATTACGCAGTACGTTTTCTTTAATTTTTCACTTAAGCTGGCACTTAAATCTTTAATCTGCCTCAAGAATGATTTAAGATATGAAGAGGTAGGGGAAGTGACGGCAAAGGTGGTAGGGAATGAGAACGACACCTGTACGCATGTGCTGCACGGCCTCCCTGTTGGCTGCTGCCATGAGTTGATTCTACAATAAAATAAAATAAAAATAAAAAGAGGAATAACCTTGGAGGTCAATCATCACCCCAAAAGCGGATAGTAGACGTCACGCAGTGAATGTGTACCGACTTTAAGGTCAATAGTTCAAACGGTTTGTGAGTTACAGGTGATTTAAAATCCAGGACAAACGATCAGCCACAGTAGTATATTATATCAGAAGAACTTTAAAAACTTTTAGCTCCATTTTTGGGCCTGTGCAGACTGTCATTAGATTTGGGGTTAGGCCATTAGGGTTGAGGTCAATCCTGAAATCAGGGCAGGTCTTGCTTTTTGTGGCTTTTCAGGCCTGTTCCCCTTATTGTGCTTCATTGTAGCAGGAATCGCTACATTGATTTTTCTTGGTCACTCATTGACTTCGTGTTTCATCCAGGGTTTGTTCCCTGGCTTATGCTTATTTTTTCATGTTGTTGTTATTTCTGTCATTTTTGAATTATTATTTTTTCATGTGTTTTTGCTATTATATAATTCTTGTTAAGAATATGTTCATATACTGTTTAGTATTTGTATTTTGTGTTTTAATGTTTTATTAGGTTTCTTGTGTTTTATGGGGGAGGCCGCAAGAGGCATGGCTATCACTGTGGCTGGGCTGGGACATCACTGCTGAAGGACACTCCTCAGCCTTTATATTCAAGTTAAAGTGTAGGTCTCTAAGAGGTTCATTGTGATTCTTTTTCATGAGTATTGTGTTGGATTTTTATCTGTATGATTAAATTCTTTGCTTCTTCTTTTGGTTTCTGATTTCTAGATAGTCGATTCAACTTGTTTGCCTTAACCCTTTTTTGCATTTTTGCCTGCTTTGCCTGTTTTCCCTTTTGCTTTTGATAAATTCATGAATTATAAAGGAGCATTGCTTTGCTTAGACCGCTTAAGTCAGAACTTTGCATATTTGTGAATTATATGGATTTAAAGTGCTTGAAGATTTTAATTGCCTGGGTCCAATTTTAAGCATGTGCAGGCCTTCAAGTCTGTCTTTTGTGTTTGAGTTCAGGCTGCCCGGGTTGAGGCCTGTTCTTCCTAAAAAGTTCTTACTACCTTTAATTGTTTTCCTAAAGCTTAACTGTCATGAAGTTTTTTACTTTGTTTTTATCCAAAAAGTTGCATGTTCGCATTCTCATGATGCAGTGTTAAATAATGCCCTCAATTGTGACGGCACATTCAGTATCGCCATTACCCATGGGCAGCAAGAATTCCCTGAAGGAGTGTGAATATAAAATGGTTATCATTAAATTTCACTGGCAAGATGATTAAGAAAAAAATAATAAAAATATAAATAAATGTTCCAAAACCCAAAAAAAAATGTGTGCAATTTGGCCCTCAAGGAATAAAACCAAGAATAATATTCAAGAATTACAACATTTCCATTCCTGGTTACTACAATTGTCTTGATCTTTCTAAAATAAAAACAGCATTATTGGGGACTGCTACAATGTCATTATTTCAGTCAGCTCTCGCTTTTGTTTTCTTTGATTAGTAAAATCTTTTTCATCCTTTGTGACACTTCTTTTTTCAGGGTAGGCTTCTACACAACATATAATGTACATACTAAATGACCCTTAAAAAGGTCAAAGTAGACAGTGTCCCTTCTACCAGTGAAGTCCACTGGAGGATCTCACCTTGGTTGCTGTTCTCTGTCTGCGTGACTCATTTGATTTCCACGCAGGGCTGTCATCACTGAATGTGTTCCTTGACTCCTATCCCAAAACAAAAAAAGTAAAGAATGTATTTAAATTAATTTGGATCTGACATTAAAATACATATTTTCATTTTTTGTTATTTCTGTTTTTTAATTACTGTTTTTCATGTGTTTTTGTTGTTATGCATTTTTTTAAGATTGCTGTGTTTTTATAGTGTTTAGTACTGTATTTATGTATTGTGCATTCATGTTTTTGATTATGTTTCTTCTGATTTTTGGTGGAGTCAACATGACATTACTGCTGGGGGACCACCCTCAGCCTTTATATGCAAGTTAATTAGGTTCATTTTGGTTTGTGTGAGTTCACTGATTCCTATTGTGAGTATTGGATTGGATGTTTTATGGTTTATTGAATTCTCTGCCTTTAGTTTTGGTTTCTAATTTTTGAATATCAAATTAGACTTGTTTGCTTTTTACAACTTGCTTTGTCTGTTTTTTTTTTTTTTTTGCTAAAAATTATAAAAGAAAAAATACAATTTGTTAAAAATTATAAAAGAACATTTATTTGCTTTTTCTCTTTAAGCCAGAGGTTTATGGACATCCTTTCTCTTCAAGGGCATATTTCTATATTTTTTGCATTTAAAGTATTTTTAACTCTTACATGCCTGGGTTACATTTTGGGCCTTTTGAAATTAGGGACAGGCTGACTAATGGAGTCCTGGGTATGTTTTTGTTTATTTTGGACCTGTTCATTCTCTTTCCTATTTCGTGCTGTTTTATCACAACAACAGCGCAGAGGAAGCTAAAAGGTGCTTGCAGACAGATTTTAACGCAGGGCTTTCTTATTCTCCTTTATTCTTTTTTTAAAGAACACAACCTGAAAGACGAAAATTGGAGGGATGGATCAGAAAGTTAAGCTTCAAAGGGGTGAAAACTAAGAATGGTGAAGAAACAGGCCAAGGTCAAAACCAGGAGGGTAGGCAGAATTCCCAATACCTTAATAAGCAAGATGAAATGTGTAGGTCAGAAAATCACTCCTAAAAATCCCTACTACCTATAATCATTTCCTTAAATCTTAACTATCATGAAGTTTGTTTGTTTGTTTTTATCCAAAATCTTTGATGGCCACATCACAGTGGTGCAATCTGAAACCGTGCTCTCAACTGTGATGTCACAATCAATGCTGCTGTCACTCGTGTAAGCTTCTTGAATACACAATGGTGGTGTGAAGATTTCACTTTGAAGACGACTAAAAGTAATAAATATAAACAGTGTTTCAAACCCTGTAATAATGTGTGCAAACTAGTCCTCAGGAAATGAAAACAAGAATACTAATCAAGAATTCTGACTTGCTACATTTGTTGTGATCTTTCTAAGATAAGAACAACATTTATGGGGACTACTACAGTGTCCTCCTTTCGGTCAGCTCTTCCTTT
>JANRMT010049829.1:35496082-35518444 GCA_026402145.1 Polypterus bichir lapradei
GGTCACAAAGTTAGTGATTAATATATATATATATATAGTGAAGGATGGCTGGGGTCCATGACCGGCTGGGACACCCCTTCGTTATGTGCTCAGGGCGAGCAGCCATGGACTGTGCAATACCTCCCCCTGGACGCTAGATGGCTGACCCTCTGGGTTGGAACAGTGCCTTGGTTTCCCACAGGGCTACATTGGAATTGGAGTTGGGTGCTGCCCTGTTGGGTCCCGCAGGTGCTGCCAGGGGGTAATGCAGCTGGAACTCCTGAGCCCTTATGGGCAGTGTTTTTGCCACACCCGGAAGTGCAGCCGGAACTCGGCAATCAAACACCTGGAGCACTTCTGGGTGAACTATAAAAGGGGCCAGTAGCCACCACTCTAGGAGCCAGAATCGGGAAGAGGAGATGAGGTTGCCTGGGAGGAGAGGAGGAAGAAGAAGAGTGTGCTTTGTTTTGTGTTGGTGTTTTATTTGTGCACTTGGGACTGTGTTGTGGCTGGGGGACACGGGGAAGACGTGCCCTCCAGCTGAAGAAAAAATAAAATCAATTTATTGATTGATTGATTGACTTTAATTTAGCATACCCTGACTAGAGCTGCTGATTAGCTGTGCATACGTGCCTCTGTGTCCATCTGTGTTGGGTCAGGCGCCTATATAGCGCCTTTTGTTACTATATATATATATATATATTTTAACTATGTCAGTACTGTAATATATACATGTCATTTGAATTAATAAAACAAATTGAAAGCTTAACATAATGATAACTCGGTGAAATCGATTGCCAGCACAGATCCCTAGCTTCAGAGCCACAATTCCACCCAGATACATATACAGACTATTAAGATCTGAAGATGCTGGCCTGCTTATAATTCCAATGTTTAACAAATTAACAGTGGGAGGTCAAGCTTTTAGTTATAGGGCCTCGAAGCTGTTGAATAGTCTGCCTGCTATAAGAGGTGCTCTTCAGTCTCTTTCCTAATTGCCCTTCCTAAGATTTCTTCCATTTTTTTTCTATATGTTTTTTTTTTGGGGGGGAGTTTTTTTTCCTCATCTTAGAGATTCAAGGCTCAGGGGAGGACTGTCAAAAACAGGGCCTGATAAACCCCACTGAGAATTTTCTTGTGTGATTTTGGACTATATACATTGTTGATATTGATGATGTGAGATGGTAGCAACACCAACCCACTGAACAACCACACTACCAGACAGAGTACAATACTAAACTTACTACTCCTCCTCACTTTGGGATGGTAACTTAGAAAGACTGAACAAATTAATGTACAGGTGCCGGTCATAAAATTAGAATATCATGACAAAGTTGATTTATTTCAGTAATTCCATTCAAAAAGTGAAACCTGTATATTAGATTCATTTATTACACACAGACTGATGTATTTCAAATGTTTATTTCTTATAATTTTGATGATTATAACTGACAACTAATGAAAATCCCAAATTCAGTATCTCGGAAAATTAGAATATCAATTAAGACCAATGCAAAAAAAGGATTTTTAGAAATGTGGGCCAACTGAAAGGTATGAACATGAAAAGTATGAGCATGTACAGCACTCAATATTTAGTTGGGGCTCCTTTGGCCTGGATTACTGCAGCAATGCGGCGTGGCATGGAGTCGATCAGTCTGTGGCACTGCTCAGGTGTTATGAGAGCCCATGTTGCTCTGATAGTGGCCTTCAGCTCTTCTGAATTGTTGGGTCTGGTGTATTGCATCTTCCTCTTCACAATACCCCATAGATTTTCTATGGGGTTAAGGTCAGGCGAGTTTGCTGGCCAATCAAGAACAGGGATACCATGGTCCTTAAACCAGGTACTGGTAGTTTTGGCACTTTGTGCAGGTGCCAGGTCCTGTTGGAAAACGAAATCTGCATCTCCATAAAGTTCGTCAGCAGCAGGAAGCATAAAGTGCTCTAAAACTTCCTGGTAGACGGCTGCGTTGACCTTGGACGTCAGAAAACACAATGGACCAACACCAGCAGATGACATGGCACCCCAAACCATCACTGACTGTGGAAACTTTACACTGGACCTCAAGCAACGTGTATTCTGTGCCTCTCCTCTCTTCCTCCAGACTCTGGGACCTTGATTTCCAAAGGAAACGCAAAATTTACTTCCATCAGAGAACATAACTTTGGACCACTCAGCAGCAGTCCAGTCGAGACGCTTCTGACGCTGTCTCTTGTTCAAGAGTGGCTTGACACAAGGAATGCGACAGCTGAAACCCATGTCTTGCATACGTCTGTGCGTGGTGGTTCTTGAAGCACTGACTCCAGCTGCAGTCCACTCTTTGTGAATCTCCCCCACAGTTTTGAATGGGTTTTGTTTCACAATCCTCTCCAGGGTGCGGGTATCCCTATTGCTTGTACACTTTTTTCTACCACATCTTGTCCTTCCCTTCGCCTCTCTATTAATGTGCTTGGACACAGAGCTCTGTGAACAGCCAGCCTCTTTAGCAATGACCTTTTGTGTCTTGCCCTCCTTGTGCAAGGTGTCAATGGTCGTCTTCTGGACAACTGTCAAGTCAGCAGTCTTCCCCATGATTGTGTAGCCTACAGAACTAGACTGAGAGACCATTTAAAGGCTTTTACAGGTGTTTTGAGTTAATTAGCCGATTAGAGTGTGGCACCAGGTGTCTTCAATATTGAACCTTTTCACAATATTCTAATTTTCCAAGATACTGAATTTGGGACTTTCATTAGTTGTCAGTTATAATCATCAAAATTAAAAGAAATAAACATTTGAAATACATCAGTCTGTGTGTAATGAATGAATCTAATATACAAGTTTCACTGTTTGAATGGAATTACTGAAATAAATCAACTTTGTCATGATATTCTAATTTTATGACCGGCACCTGTATACCGTATATACTCACGTATAAGTCAGATTCTGAAACCTGAAAAATTGATCATAAAATCAGACACCAATTTATATGCCCGTTCAAAAATGCGACACTTACATTTTTTTTTACATCTTCTTGACTCCTCCAATCTCGCATCAGTTTCTCAGACACATCGAATTTTGTTGCAGCAGCACAGTTACCAATTTCTTTTGATACTTCAGTAACGCTTAATTTAAAAACAGCTTAATATTTTCTTTTGATTGAACACTTCATTGTACACCCGCCGTAAAGTCCATTGGCTTATGATTATTTACAAAACTCTCCTTGGTTTTTCCCCTCCTTACTTACAGGAATTGTTACACTTTTCTTCTTCTGTGTATAATACTCGTTCTGCTAATCTGATTCTGCTGACAGTTCCTAAGGCTACTTCTGTACTTGGCCTGTCGTCTTTTCAGAATGCTGCTGCTAGAGACTGGAATGACCTGCAGAAAATGTTAAAACTGACTAATTTCATTCCTAAATCAGTTTTCCAATCACGGATTTTAGCTTATTATAAAGATGTGTGTTGCTGTTACTTAGGCTAGCTACTTCAATTCACTGCTGCTCTACTCATTGTTGCTCCAATGTCTTATTGTTTATATTATATTTTTATGATTTTTTTTTTTCGTAATTTCGTTTATATTGTATATGTGTATCTTTCTTAATATGTTTTATTTTTTTTTTCTTAACCCACCCCCCTATTTCCCTCTTAAGGCTTTGCCCTTTCCAGGCCACAGTTGTAAATAAGAAACATGTTCTTAATCTGTTTTGCCTGGTTAAATAAAGGTAAATAAAAAAATAAAAATAAAAACACTAAATCGTATATAAGGGATGCTCTTACGATAAAGGTGTATGAGGGTGTGAGATACAAAAAACACAAATCAGTGCAAACATTGCTTCGGAATAGTTTGGGTATTACCGTGTGGTCACACAGGCACAATAAAGAGAGAGAGAGAGAGAGAGAGAGAGAGGTTAGGGGTACGCCGTGATACAGCACATTGCCACACCCACATGCTCCATGGTTACTTTCTCAGGTGGGTGTTAACATACAGTATCATAATCTCTTGGACCAATAGTGTGAGTTTTCCACATTCGACTTATACGCCCTACATTATAAAATACCAGAAATAAAAAATCAAGTCCTGACTTATCCGCGGGAGAAATTATCTGCGAGTATATATGGTAGTCATCAATTCGTTTATGATAAATGTATAAGATTCACTTGAATGGCATACTTATTGTGAGTTGATTTGTGTTTTACACGTTCTTGTTTATCATGGTACCGGGAAGTGGCGACATGTTCCATGTTTGGGCATAGAAGTTGGAATTTCACTGTAGTCTTTACACATGACAATACTGCTATAACTACTATCCCATAAACATCCATGTCAATGTAAATGAAAAGTTGGTGAGGTCTCACACACACACACACACATTCTGTGTTTAATTTACTAAGTACAGAAAGCAACAGAGAAATCCATGCACTCACTCAGTACCTGCTGACTCAATGAGGAGGTGGAATGGGTGCGGGTCAACCTCTCACTTCCAGAAATAGACCAAGATCTGTCAGTTCTCCTAGGTGGTATCCCTGAATCGAGTGACTCAAACACCTCCACCAGATCTGCTGCTCTGAGGAGAAATAAAGAAAAGGTTTCATTCTGTTCATGGGAGCTAAACCGGATTTAGTTTCCCATTGCTTCAGATACCATACCTGCGTTCATAACCAAATAGTCTTTCTACTTCTTCTCTTCCAGGACTGCGAGTTCGACTTTTGTTTCCTAAATCTCTTTTCTCTTTACCCAAGGCCTCTCGATGGCTAATCCGTTTTGCTTTCGGGAGATCTGCCAGTAGGGTGTAATCACGTCGAGCCAAAGCAGACCCGGTAGAGACCCAGCTAGACTCCGACTCCAAGGAGCTCTGGGAGGAGCTCAGCCTGGCACTACTACCTCTTAAAGGAGAAGGGCTACGGGACAAAGCAGAGCGTTGCTCCATACCTCGTCTTGGGGAGGAGCTTCTGCTGTCTGTACCCCTTCTGGGGGACGAGCTGCGGGATGGATGTCTAGAAGAGGAGTAGTCAGTAGTTTTGTATTGCAGAGAAGCAGCACTTGTGGAATCCAAGTTCTTAGAACGTCCATCCCTATAGCTGGAAGATGGTCCTGAGTCAAAACGCCTATGAGAGGTAGAATGCTCTTGGCGATGAGCAAAAGAGTTTCCTGTTTCAATGTTTCGGTGTAATGAGGAGCTTCCAGTTTCAATGTTTTGGCGAAGAGAAGGCCTTCCTGTTTCAGTGTTTCGGTGAAGAGACGAGCTTCCTGTTTTAATGTTTTGGTGTAATGAGGGGCTTCCAGTTTCAATGTTTCGGCGAAGAGAAGGCCTTCCTGCTTCAGTGTTTCGGTGAAGAGACGAGCTTCCTGTTTCAATTTTTTGGCGAAGGGAGGAACTTCCCATTTCAAAGTTCCTGTGAAGGGAAGAACTTCCTAAATCAATGTTTCTGCGAAGGGAGGTACTTTCTGATTCAACATTCCGGCGAAGGGAGGAGCTAACAGATTCAGTGCTTCTGTCAAGAAAGGTGCTTCCCCCCTCAATTCTTTGCCGAGTGCTTGATGTCTCATTTGTCTGGCGAAGAGAACTCCTGCCTGTCTTGATTCCATGCTGAAAAGAGAGGCTTCCTATCTCAGTACTCCTATGCAATGAGGAGCTTTTGGATTCCATAGCTTTGTGATTAGACATGTATTTTGAACCCGCATCTTTATGAGAGGATTGACTTACAAGGTCTAAACTTTGTCTTTCCAAAGCGTGGGTTTGTTGAGGGTGGAATGAGTTTTTTGTTTCTGCAGGCTTGTAAGTTAAAGGCTGTTCCCTATCAGAGGTTCTAGGGCCAGAATAGACTCTCAGATCAGGATTCCTGAATGGGATGTGGTTCTTATTATCTGAATGGTGATAAGACAAGCTTTCCAAGTTCCGTGTTTGCAAGACGCCTGATGTTTCTCGTGGAAGAGTCTGTCTTTGGTTCCTCTCTAATGACAAGTAGCCACTTTCAACCCTGGACCTTTTCCATCCCTCAGTGTGTCCTCCACCCTGGTGCATGGAACCTAGTAATAAAAACAGTACAGTGGTCAGCACAGACCAAAAGCATTTACAGAAGTTTAGTGTTTCATAGACTTGGTGACTCCAATCTGTTTTTCAGCATAAGTAGTAAACCGAGAAGAGCTATGAAAGATTATTTATACCAAAGCTAAATGCAATCCAATGTATTAACGATGTTGAAATTCAATACATGTGCAGGTGGGCTATTTAATTTTGGCATGGTTTTATTGTGCCATAATTAAAAGTATATCAACCAAATGATGGATTGCATTTCACTATGGAACGCAATTTTCATATCAGTTTAAAATGTCATACAAAAGCGCATTGAATTATAATTCATGTCCATAGACTGCGTGTTGTAACTAAAAACATTGCAGACGTATTGCATTGCATTTAGCAGTAGCTCCGCATGTATTGCATTTCGATTTGAGAAGACACTTTAATCACGACAGAACTAAAAGTAATCAAATGACTGATCCACATCAAAAGATGGGGCAAGGGGTGTGAACAGTTGTGGGAAAGAGATGTTTTATCCACCAGTGTGTTGCACATGAAAAGAAGGGGAACAGGGAGATGATAAGGCAGGGGATCCACCGTCTTACTGAAGGGGTGGAAGCTGACGATCCAAATGGCCGTTCCATTCAGGAAGACTATATAATATCTGGTTATCACAAAGGGGTATGAATAAAAAGCTACAATAAGAAACCAAGCTTGGTGACAGTAACCAATATTTCACCATATTCAGTATTTAGTAAAAAACGCTGACAACGCACACCACAAAAATTTAACCGCCTCATTTCAGTTATCATTTATAAAAAGAAAATAACTTTAGACAACTTAACATAAGAGTAAACTTTTTCAGCAAGGCCTAAAACAGCAACAACTGCATAGTTCTTATTGACTAAACTTGTAGAAATGTCTGAGAAGGGTCTGGCTGCAGATATCCACTGAGAGCCAGGAAGGGATGTTTCATTATTTGTGGAAATTCAGCCACAAATCAGGCAGGAAGCCTATTGTGCGGAAGGTGGAGCTTTATAAAAGGCATCGTTCAATCCTTTGGGGCTGGCAAAATGGAAAGAAGCCTCTGTGACCAGCCGGTCTAAAATAATGGAGGGACCATCGGAAGCTGGAATTGGTTGGGGGTCCATACTTGGATGAGACATAATCTGGAAGGACAGAGGAGAGCAGTAATTCCTGCCTATATGGCAGAAACTCTGGATATCAGTACCCGTTCAGACACCCGCAGTGAATGCTGGGAATTGTGGCCCGGTAGTACAGCCTTGTTGGGGTCCAGAGGTGACACCAGGGGGTGCTGTGGGGATTTACACTCCCTATTATTTTGAGGCTTCCATATAACCCGGAAGTGCTTCTAACAAGTGAAGCCCTGACACCAGAAGTACTCCTGGGTGTTACATAAAATGAAATACACTGCCTTATCCAGGCAAGTCAAAGCTAGGACCGGACATAGGCAACACTCACTGGAGGAATAGCAGTGTGGGGTGAAGAGAGCGGTGGAGCGAAAGAAGAGAAACATAGTATTTAAGCACTATACAAGGTATTTGTGTAATAAAACCCCTTTGATTTGAACCCGGGACTGTGATTGTGTGTGTGGGGATCCCCCTAGCCTTCACACCACTTATGTCCTCCATATTTAACCCAATATCATCTATAATAATAAAAGGCAACGCCCTCACTGACTCACTGACTAACTGACTGACTCACTCGTCACTAATTCTCCAACTTCCCGTGTAGGTAGAAGGCTGAAATTTGGCAGGCTCATTCCTTACAGCTTACTTACAAAAGTTAAGCAGGTTTCATTTCGAAGTTCTTCGCGTAACGTTTATAACGGTCGACAACGTCCGCCATGTTAAACTTTCTTATTTATGTCCCCATCGTCACGAAATTTGGTAGGCGGTTTCCCTGCGCTAAGCGAAACCAACGTACTTACTTATTTCGGTGGTATGACGCCAATGAAATTTGGTACGCGGGTTCCCAACGCTAACTAAATCCTACTTAAGTACATATATACGTCCATAGCCTGCAGCTTGGTCACCGTGTGAGGCGCTGTTGGGTCCCCCATCCCAACGCCTCCCATGTTGTTGCCTGCCTGCCTATATAAGGCTGTCTGTCGCTCCGGTCTCTTCATTCCCTTCCTTGGTTCGCCACGGTATTCACGTCTCCCTGCTGATAACTGCAGCCTTTTTTATTTAATCCACGGCTTCTCCGCTGTTTTATTGTTTGTTTATTACGATTATAGTTATTGTATGGGTATTTTAGACTTAGTTTACATTGTTCAGGTACCCATTTCCTTTATCGTTCCAACCGTACCCCCATTAACATGTCTATCGAGGTGGTCAGTATCGATCAAAGAACTGTCACTTACTGAGTGGTTTCCATGCTCGGAGATGGCACCTACCTTTTCCATTCTCTTTGTTACATATTGCACGGCCATATCAGGCTCACTCTTGATATCCGGAGGAACAGTGTGTCTTATGTATTGAATACTGGGACAGGTTCAAGGTGTGGACTGATGACGGTACAGGAGATAATTATACTACACAGGAGCACTAGAAGAGTGAAATGCTTAAGCCCTTCACCTATGGTTCTGCATGTGAGTTGATGGCTGCCGCTGAATTGTTTGGTTGTTGCTTTCAAGTGTACTGAAATGGCCAAATATTTTACACCTTTCGACAACCGCCAATGCCTCTTAAACATCTTAGATTCACAGGTGACGATTTCAGTAGTGGACACTTTGATGTTTATGAATGTTTAAACTCTCAAAAGCTGGAGGCGAAGTTATCGATGAAACCGGTTGTATGCTTACAACGCTTGACAGGTGCCGAATGTCACTTCAACACAAGTCCTGCAAATACTGTCGTAATTGAAACAAACCATGAAACTCAAACCGATTATGACAGCAGCAATCCAAGCTGTGAGATTTGAGGCAACATTACTTTTCACATGGCCAACTGTACGTTGCATGCTCAAGAGTAAGCTCAGCACACAGCTTGGTCATATTACAACCAGAGGGCCAAACTGACAATGTGGTATACAAAGAGATCCTTAACAAATAATTATTGGTATATTTTCCCTCAGTTTAAAAAGGTTTACTTTTCTTCTTAATAAAAATTTTAGGGCAGTACTTCGCTGCTGCGAAGCGCGGGTATTTTGCTAGTGTTTGTATAAAGTACAGCTGATTGTTTCACCTTCCCTTTAATAGCTTGTGGGTTACTGGGTAGTGTAAAACGTCACAACAGTCAGACCGCCCCAGATATTTCGAACTTCATCAGTCACACAGTAATGGGAATTTGAAACAAGCTCCGACAAATTGCGTTGACACAGTGAGCTTCTCAAAACTGACGTTAACTTTGATTCCTCGGTGTCAAAAATCTAATCCCTAATCAGATGAGCTTGGGAGTTGGGTGAGGAGAAGAGGCAGCAAGCTCTTCTGGCAGGGAAGAAGAAAAAGACTGCAAGACAGAAAGGGGCTTTATTAAAGAGATATAGCATAGTTAGCCCAAATGTGTGTGGACAGGCCCAAAGGGGTGTCTTTTGCATTGTTTTGTTTGTTTGGGGGGGCACGGAGGCACAGTGTTAACGCTGCTGCCTCACAGTAAAGAGACCAGGGTTCACGTCCATGCATGGAGTCTGCATGTTCTCCCCATGTCTGTGGGGGTTTCTTCCCACAATCCAAAGATATGCCGGTGAGGTGAACTGGCAATCCTAAACTGGCACTAGCTTTCAGTGGCGTAGCTGATGGGGGGTTTAAGGGGGGACATCTGACCCCGGGCGCAGCATCCAGGGGGTGTCAAATTGATGTTACGAAATTATAGAATGAAATGTTTTCCATTCTTAAATGCACTAAAAAGTAAATAAAAAACATTCGCATACTCAGTCCATCACTCCATCAGTATGAGGATATCTTTTTCCTATGTTTTTTGTCTCTTTCTGATTTCGAAGCACGTATTAGTTCTATATACCCAACAGACAATAATTTATCCCCTCCACTACTCTAACATGCTTGACTCCCACCCAGAAACATTTTTGACGTTATTAAACAGGTCGCGCGACTGACATGAGGCATTAGTGTATCCTTGTCTAAGTTGTTGCAAACGCCATTTCTGTGTGCCAAGTGATTTGTGTTTATGTGTTTGATAGAAAATTGGTTGGGCTGTGGTGAAGTATTCTAGTAGATGGCTGCAAAAGTCTAGACGTTTCCCCATCATATTTTCGTATGAATAAATTGTAAGTAATGCAGTTTTTATAAATATATAATTATTTTGCTTTATAATTTGCTATATACTTTCTTTAAAATCATTTTTAAATGCGGAAAATGAATTTTGTCTTACAAAAACTAATGAGAGATTTAGATTTTAAAGAACACGAGGTGGCATCATTTTCGGAGACGTATATGAAAATTTTTTTTTAAAATACTATTATTTTAAATACATTTTTAAAAATTTTCTTTCCCTTCCCCATTGCATTTTGGGAAACAGGAGGGGGCGCGAAATCTTCAGTTGTCCCTGGGCTCCGAAAACCCCAGCTACGCCTCTGCTAGCTTGTGGTTGAGTGTTCACCCTGTGAAGGACTTGTGTCCTACGCTAGCTGAGATAGGCTCCAGTAGACCCCCATGACCCTGTTCAGGACTAAACAGGTTAGGAAATGGCTGACTGTTTCTCTTCTGTTTTGATCACTCCATTATATTTCATTTGTGTATAATAAATTATTCTTCTTAAGTAAAGACTGCACTGGCCAAGTTCAGGGATTGCTCCAGAGAGCCATGTCTTGTCACCCAAGTCTGAACATTTCAACTGTGTGACTGACTCTACATGAGAGGTGGCCATCCCCATGTGTACTCCTCTTCATATCACTGACTTGGATCAGTTGACCCCAATGTGGGTCAGCCTTCTGAGAACTTGAAGAGGCTCCAACATCCTATACAAGGTTAAAAGATGACTTACAAGGTTGCTGGTGTTGATGGAGTGATGTAACAGACATCCTGCAGATTTCCAGTCCCTTTCCTCTCGTTCTTGACTTTGTGGAGGTCACCTCGCTGCTGTTAGCTCAGGCAATTTGCAATGAGCCACACTGTTCTGAGACTGAATGCAACATTGAAGGAGCTTCACATATAAATATCAGCTACGTGTGTCTTGGTACAGATTGATAACCATTGTGCTAACTATCCTGATGTGTCCCTGAGTACTACTACTATCAGATAAGGAAATGAATTTATTTTAAACAGCATTGGCTTTTTGCATTAAGTGCTGTTTGAAATTTATCAGTTTGCTTTCCAGTTAGCTTGGGCTAAACGCAGTGAGAATGGTGTCCATATTCAGATTCTTGTTTCTAAGAGAACTTTCACCATAATGTCTTAAGAGTAAATGTCACACCTTTATTGTGGATCATGGTGGTGCTCCCTCGTGCTTCTTCAAGCCACGTTGATGTCCGACTGTTTCCCAAACTGGTACGGATTGAGGAATTCAGCTTTGACATGTCCGGAGATGGCGGCGACACTGGGCTGCTCAGATCCTTCTCATGAGTGTTGACTCCCCAGTCTGGGCTGCTTGGACAGAAACAGCAATGCAGAAGGAGTTGAATTTAAGGACTTTCTCATTCTGGTGAGTTTCACTACTTAATAAGTTGATCAATCCATCTGTTAATCAGTCTTTATATTATATTATTTATACATATATATATATACTGCTCACATAATGAAAGGAACACATTTTAATCCGAGTATAGCGTCAAGTCAATGACACTTCTGGGCTATTGATCTGGTCAGTGAAGTAGCAGAGGGGCTTGTTAATCAGTTTCAGCTGCTTTGGTGTTAATGAAATTATCAACAGGGGCACTAGAGGGGCAACAATAAGATGACCCCCAGAACAGGAATGAATGGTGTAACAGGTGGAGGCCACTGACATTTTTCCCTCCTCATCTGTTTTTTCACTAGTTTTGCGTTTGGCTACGGTCTGGGTCACTACTGGCGATACCTGGACCCTACAGAGGTTGCACAGGTAGTCCAACTTCTCCAGGATGGCACATCAATACATGCCATTGCCAGAAGGTTTGCTGTGTCTTCCAGCACAGTCTCAAGGGCATGAAGGAGATTCTAGGAGATAGGCAGTTCCTCTAGGAGTGCTGGACATGACCCCTCATAGAAGGGCCTTAACCCATCAGCAGGACCAGGATCTGCTCCTTTGGGCAAGGAGGAACAGGATGACCTCCAGCAGACAGGCCACTGGTGTTAATGTCTCTGACCAAACAATCAGAAACAGACTTCATGAGGGTGGCCTGAGGGTCTGACGTCCTCTAGTGGTCCCTGTGCTCACTGCCCGCCTGGCACCGTGGAGCTCGGTTGGCTTCTGTACACTGTCTGGTTGTTAACAGTGATGATTCCACTACAACTCCTGGGTCCTCCTGATAACTTGCACATTCAGGTTTCACACCGCCCATTGTGTATTTAAATCTAACAAGCTTACTGTGGTGTACTGGGTGTACTGGGGTTCGATGTGCATTATATAAACAAATAAAAACAGTGTGGCTCGTGTGGCCCCCTGGAGATGTTTAGTTGGGTGATTGGGGCTGGCTGTGCTTGCATGTGAGTGTGCAGTTAGCTCCAATTGTCTCAATGACTTCCTGCAGGTTGTAACTGAGGTACTGTGCACATCAAGGGATAAAAGAGGAGCCTGGGCAGGAAACAAGGAGAAGAAAAAAGAAAGGGAACAAGAAAAGAGAGATGAGAGGTGAGAAGGTTAAAACAAATAGAAAAGCAAAGAAGATGGCAGAAGCAAAGTGGTAGAGTGGAGGCAAGTTGCTGGGAAACAAGTCTTGTGGAGGAGCGTATGGGCCGAAAAGGGTCACTCCAGCTGAGCATCCTTGAGTTAGCAGGAGTGCTCAAAGTGGGCTTCTGCATAAGGCTGAGGTGTGGCAGCTGGTGATGAATGAGTGAAGCTTGTTGTAGTGCCCTGTTGGGAGCCTTCATGGCAGCAGGGACCCAGGCCTGGATTTTAAAGATTGGCTGTGCCTGTCAGAAGGACATTTCCTCTTTCTGTGGGATCCCATTAGTTTTGGAAAGATGTACAGTGGCTTGTGCTTGTTTCTAATGGATGGACAGATTCCTACCTATCTGATTTTTATATCTCAGTTTTTACAGATTGTGGTGCCAGGACGCCTACTTAACGGAAAAACATGCTCAGGGTATTATCTCCCCCAGATTGCTAAAATGCAGCTCAACTGGGTTGTTACAGCGCCATAGATTCCCACAGGGCACACTGGGAGTTGGAGTTTGATGGCTCAGCCTTGTTGGATTCCAAGGGTGCCACCAGGGAGTGCTGCAGGCACTGCTGAGCCCCACTTTGTTCGGCTTCTGCCTCACCCAGATGTGCTTCTGGACCAGACTTGCAGGACACTGAAAGTATTCCCGGGTGAAACTGGTTGCTGCAGCTCCAAGAGCCAGAGTCAGGAGAAAGAGAGATGAAGCTTGCAGGGTGAAGGGGGAGACGGAAAGGGAGAGAGAAAGGGAGAGAAGAAGGAAATAAGACAAAGTGATGTGTGCTCTTGATTCTGTGCTTATTGTACTGTGCTGTGGGAAACTCTTACGGACAAGCATTTCCCAAATAAAACCCTTGTGTGTTGCCTAATTTGTGCCTGCGTCTGTCTGTGTCTGATTTTGAGGAGCTGGGGTGCCCCCAAAACCCCCCGGCTACAGGATCAATTTATAGTTTTGTCTTTAACCTCCAATTAGCACCTACTTTTACTGGATTATTTATTGAGAAGGTGCCACCATGCTAATTTGGAACACTTTCTGTTTTAATAAAAGCAAATGGCATTTTTAGCCCTACTCTCTTGCTGGCTGTTTGCATTCTCATTTGCCCAGGTTCTGATGTTGCCAGGGATCATTGAGCGCCACCTTTACTTACATTAACGTTCATCCGCCACAGATCTGTTCAAGCCTGTACACTGTCTTGACGTAAATAGTGATGAGTCCATTATGACTCCTCGTTCTCCCTCATGAGGTGTACCTTCAGGTTTCAACACCCTCATTGTGAAACATTTCTATTTTCTACACGTAAAACTTTACATTTACTTACATTCAATTTCACTGGCCACAAATCTGGCCAAGCCTGCTTCCCCTGTAATGATTCAATTCGTTCTGTATAATATGCCCTTCCACCCAGCCTGGTATCATCTGCAGACTTAATCCACTTTTTATTTACTTTAATTTAGTGTGCATGGTATTCGGACCCTTCACTTTTTTTCACATTGGGTTACACTGCAGGCTTATGCTATAACTCTGCCCAAGCCTGTATGTTGTCTAAGCCCCTCTGACCCAATTTAGCTGCGCCTACATTATCTGCCTTTCCACCTACTGACTGTCCACCATACTTCCTCAGGCCCCCTGATTCTGCCGTGTGTTATCCTCATTCATTTTGTCTGATCTTTGTCCAAAGCCTGCCGAGGCAGATAACTTCAGTAAATGTACACATTGGGGGGGATTGTCTGGGATCATTCAGGGGATGGTCAGGTGTAGTGAGAAGTAGTGAGCCTGAAGTGGGAAAGCCAGCCATTGTGTATTATGGACCCCGTGATCATCAGAGGTGACTGTGGGCAGAGGGTGCAGACCTAAAAATACCTGGGAGTGCAGCTGGATGATAAATTGGACTGGACTGCCAATACTGATGCTCTGTGCAAGAGAGGTCAGAGCCGACTATACTTCCTTAGAAGTTGGCATCCTTCAACATCTGCAATAAGATGCTGCAGATGTTTTACCAGACGGTTGTGGCGAGCGCCCTCTTCTACGCGGTGGCGTGCTGGGGAGGCAGCATAAAGATGAAGGACGCCTCACACCTGGACAAACTTGTGAGACTGTATTGTAGGAATGAAGCTGGACAGTTCAACATCTGTGGCAGAGTGACGGATGCTAAGCTAACTCCTGTCAATCATGGAGAATCCACTGCATCCACTGAACAGTGTCATCTCCAGGCAGAGGAGTAGCTTCAGTGACAGACTTTTGTCACTGTCCTGCTCCACTGACAGACTGAGGAGATCGTTCCTCCCCCACAATATGCGACTCTTTAATTCCACCCAGGGGGGTAAACGTTAACATTATTTAAAGTTATTGTCTGTTTTTTACCTGCATTTTTATTACTCTTTAATTTAATATTGTTTATTTTTATCAGTATGCGGCTGCTGGATTATGTGAATTTCCCCTTGGGATTAATAAAGTATCCATCTATCTATCTATCTATCTATCTATCTATCTATCTATCTATCTATCATGCATTCCGGGTTGCTCTCGCGTAAAAACTAGATGAGTACGATTTCTGGTGTACTTGGTGTCAGGCATATCCTACAGGCTCCTGTCTTAGTCAGTCAGACTCCTCCACTGGTATCACTTTTCCATTTTTAAAATGTGATTATTAAACCGTTTGCCATGCTCATCGCCGACCGCTCTTGGATTTCCACAGAAAAATTGTGGAAAGCTATAAAATGTTCACAGACATCAATCTATCTATCCATCTTTCTATCTTATAAGACCCTCACACTTGCAGTTTGAAGTCAGAGTCTCGCCTGCTCTCTTGGGTAAGTGGAGTTCCCTTTGTCGTAGCTGGATAAGCTGCTATTTTCTGATTTGGAGGTCCTGAGTTTGAGTTCTGTGTGAGGACTTAACTTGATATTATTTTGGATTAATTAGGTGGATAAGATTGGCAAACTTTTGCTGGGCTGAATGGTCTATTCTTGTCAAAACTATATTAACGTTTTCATATTCTAACGTGGAGGAGTGGAGGAGTCAGATGAGGTGGCTCGGGCATCTGATCAGGATGCCTCCTGGATGGCTCCCTGGTAAGGTGTTCCAGGCACGTCTAACCAGGAGGAGGCCCCGGGGAAGACCCAGGACATGCTGGAGGGACTATGTCTCTCGGCTGGCCTGGGAATGACTTGGAATTCCACCGGAAGATCTAGAAGAAGTGGCTGGGGAGAGGGAAGTCTGGGCATCTCTGCTCAAGCTGCTGCCCAAACTCAGATAAGCGGAAGAGGATGGATGGATGGCTGGATATTCTAACATGACACAATGATTTCTTGCTGGTGACAATAACCTTCACACATGGTAACACAACACACACAGTCCAGCTTCACACACACTTTTGAACCTCACAATCCCATCAGCTTCAGTACCTGCTTTCAGCCTCCTCACTTCCTGTACACAAGTACAGATCGCAGTCAGGGGTCAAGATGCACAATCTGACCTCAGCATCATGATGGTGGATATCTTCACTCTGAACATCTTCATCATAAATCACCACCGAGGAATTGCTGGCTTCTAACTGCAAAGAAGTCCAAAAACAAGTCAGCTCGTCCATTGTGGCCCTTTAAGTATGACCGCACTCTATACCCCCTTAATGACATCCCTCATGTCACCTGTCCTCCCACCAAGCACTCCCCAGCAATGTTTGTGACAATCGTCCTCCACCTTCATCATTAAAAAGAGCCAAGAAATGCGACCAAACCTGGAAACGTCAGTCTACATTGAGAGAGACACGGCAGCAGCTGGGTGGCTGTCAGCGACGGGACTTTGACTCCTGAAAACGAGTAAAGCAATGACAGACCTGGATCCTGACAGCCATCTGACAGAAGCCATTGTTGCGCATGCTGGCCCTGAACAAAAGGAGCTCAGTGCAGCCTGTCCCTGTTCCCAGGTCGCAGCCCGAATGGCAGCCTGTCGCCGGTGTTTGTCCCTGGTAACCTGAGCCATCCCTCCACCTCAGCTCATCATTATTGCATGGCGCTTCACGCTGCTCCCCAAGGCTGGAGGGCTCTTACTGCCTTTCACTCCATCACAGACAATGAACACAGCAAACAAACATTCATCAGCTCGCTGCCTCCACAATGCATCCTTCCGAAATGAATCAACTAAAAGCTTATTGAAAAATTAGCATGATTGGCAATAAGGATGGTCCGGAAAGGTAACTGAATTGTGGGCTAGCTGAAAAAAAAACAAAAACAAAAACTGGCCTGCTAAATGAATGTGAAGGCTGAATGCCACAAATATCTATTATTCAGTGAGATGACGCCTGGGCGGAAGGTGGCTGGAGAAGGTCCAGGTGCATCAGAGACAAAAGACTGAGACGCCATTGGAACGCCTGCACCAAAGAAACATAAGAAATCGGACAAATGAGAGGAGACCATTCAGTCCATCCAGCCTGTTTGTTTACCTAATAGCTAAGCTGTCCCAACATCTCATCCTGATTCTTCTTAATGGTTGTCAGAGCTTGGATGGAACCCTAACCCTAACCCTAGCAGGCTGTCTGTATAAAGAAACTAAACGCTCAAAGTGTTCATAGAGGCTGACGTCTGGATATCATCATCAGGGTTAAAGTCTGGCCATCCTGTTGACTTTGGGTCCAAAATGCCCTGCTTCTGAATTTACCAACGGCATCGCCGGTGAAGAAGAGGCCTGAGCTGCCGTGAAAGCTTTCATATCAGGTGTCTTTTGGTTTAACTTCTCACCAGGAAAAAAAAAATCTTAAATAACATTTTTTTACTACTATATTTGATGTTTCCTAATGTAGCTTTATTAAATAAAGACATAGTTTCAAATGTTATATTCTCACAGATATGGTATATTTGATCATTTAGAGTTGAACGATGCTGTGATCTTCATGGAGTCAATAGAGGCTGTGATAGGGGCTCTCGAGAGACTGAGTGAGCGGTCCGAGTGTCTGGACTTGCGATTGTCCTGGTAAAAACCACAACATCCAGGCCTTTAATGACCTCTTGGGCAAGGCCATCACCAGTGTGTCTGTCTGAGAAGAGTGTGTCAACCTTTACTTATCTCGGCAGCGACATTCATGTCTCTGGGGACTCTACCAATGAAGTCAGTGGACGGAGTTATGAGGTCGCTGGAAAGGGGTGTATGCCGCTCCCGATATATCAATGCAAAAGGACAAAGGTCCAAGTCTTTAGAGTCCTGGTGCTCCCTGTCTTGCTAAATGGTGGTGAGACATGGACGCTATCCAGTGACCTGAGACGAAGACTGGACTCCTTTGGTACTGTGTCTCTCCGGAAAATCCTTGGGTGCCACTGATTTGACTTCTTTGTGTCAGATGAGCGATTGCTCATGGAGTCCCGCATGAGGCACATTACTGAATTCTGAGGGAGCGTCAGTTACGGCACTATGGCCATATGATGCGATTCCCAGAGGGTGATCCTGATCTCAGGGTCTGAGAGGCTGGACCAGGCTGAGGGGATGCCCATGTAACACCGGGCTGCGGCAGATAGATTGTCATTTCCAGGGAGTGGGACTGGACTGTGTGTTAGCCTGCAGTGGGGGGGTTGTTTAGGGTCATGGGATGGTGAACCTTCAGCCTACACTGACGTCCAGAGCACTCTAAAGTAGATTTTCTTGGAGGATGTCTCTGCACTCTGCGTGGGTTTCCTCCGGATACTCCGGTTTCCTCCCACATTCCAAAGACATGCAGGTTAGGTGCATTGGCGATTCTAAATTGTCCCTAAGTGTGTGCCTGGTGTGTGGGTGTGTGTGCGCCCTGCGGTGGGCTGGCACCCTGCCCAGGGTTTGTTCCCTGCCTTGTGCCCTGTGTTGGCTGGGATTGGCTCCAGCAGACCCCCATGACCCTGTAGTTAGGATATAACGGGTTGGATAATGGATGGATGAATGGATGTCTTTGCACTTTGCTCCTTTTAGCGGTCCCATTACCCTAACTAGTCTCCCAGCCCCGGCCACTGATAAACAACCCCACCAGCAGGCCTTGGAATGGAACTGTGCAGATGGTGAGTGGTGCCTGGCTTCCTCCAGACATGACACTTGGAACTGTGGCCGGGCACCGCTCAGATAGTCTTCTTGGCTCTGACACGACAAGCTTCACACACAAGTGGATTTGGAGAGTTTCTTATCTACACATCATCTGCAGCTCTGCCAGGTTGGACGGAGACCACCAATGGACAGTCATTTTCCATTCCACTTTGATATGACAAACACAAGACATTGGACAGATGAGCTTCTCCTTCTTTCCACAGCATTAGTTTTTCTTCTTTCTCTGCAGACTCATTGTATGCATTATAATGGCAACTACGCCCTCACTGGCTCACACAGGAGACCACTCTTATGACTTGAGACAAAATCAAAGTGAGCTGCTGCAGACAGGCACTGGGGATGTCATATTACACACCTGGTGGTCACAGATGCCCCCCACTTCCACAGGTGTACATGAAGGCTACAACTGAAAAGCCCTGTGAAAATCGCCACGGTCGACCAGGTCATAGCCGTTCACTTTTTTGGCTGACACCTTTGCCCAAAATGACGTACAACATCTAAGGTACAGGTGGTTACATTTCTTTTGGTTTTCCTCAGGCAGATGAAGTGACCGGCTTGTGGTCAGCAGCAGGATTTGAACCCACAGGGCCTCAAAGTCCAAAGCCTTGACCACTACGCCACACTGCGTGCCCTACATAACCAGGCACAGGTAATAAATGACCTCAGCAGGGACAATTTATAAAGGACAACACTTAAATCAGTCTGTAAGTGACCAGCCCATAAAGGAGCACTGCTTTGTCAGTTCATACATGACCACCACTTACACCCATCCCTATACATGACCACAACTCAGACCAGTCCATAAATGACCACCCGTCACACCCGTCCCTATACATGACCACTCCTCACTCCCATCCCTATACATGACCACAACTCAGACCAGTCCATAAATGACCACATTGTATGCTGCAGTGATTTGCCAGACTGGCACCAAGACATTAGGACCCTCGGTGCAGGACACTTTATCTGAAACACACAAGGGTGGCAGCAAATTTCAAAAGGAAGCTGAAAGCCTGCTGCCCTGCTTGTGTGGCACAGTCACTCACTCGATACATCAAGGTGGCACTCCGCATCTCATCTCACCCTCTGTCTCTCAGCAGCCTGTCTCATCTGCCCTCTTCAATGAGCTTTCCTCCACTGCTAGACTCAACATTCTCAGTCAAGGGGCAGCTTTAAAATGTCCAAGTTGGGGGTCAGCGGGTCAGCCCGGTAACTAAAACTCCCCCTAGTGAGTGGCACACTGGCAGCCTTCAAGCTGGTGTGCTCTGCCAGTCAAGGTGGGTGAGTTTCCACCTAATTTGCTGCCCTCTTGCCTGCCCTGTTCCTAAAGGTCTAACCTGACCTGTAAGAGGGACCCCTTGAGGTCTAAATCTCTTCTTGGACCCTCTCGCTCTTGCTGTACTTTGATTTGGGTATTTCTAGCCCCTGCCCTCTACCAACCCCGGTTGCCACTCTCTTGGTCTTCTCCTAGTGCCCTTGAGTGTTTTTCACGTTTGGGCCAAAGCTCAAAATTGCCAGGTCTCCAGCTTTTGTCTTCCAGCACTGGTGGGTGAAATGTTTCCCTCACAGGCTGTGGGGGTATCCTGCCAGGCCATTCACATCCCACCACCATCTTGATGGCAACACCTTACCCAGTCCATAAGTGACCACCTTATAGTGGTCTTCAAACCACACAGCTACTGCCAGCTGACTGGGTGGCACACCTTGCTTCACAACACGATGAGCCGTGTGTGTGTGTCAAGAACATGCCATCCATGTGTGGGCACCCTGGTGAGCGCAGCACCCTGGGACGAGGGCTGCTCTGCTGAGCGTATCGGGTTACACTATGGCATTAAGTCATGTAAATCTTTCTTATTAATAATTGACTTGAGCCGACGTCCCCTCCCAGCAGCTGCCCTGACCCAGTCAGGGAGGATCACAGAAATAAGTTTCAGACTGGCAGTGCCAATGGACGCACCTGCTTAGCTTCAGGGTGAAGGCTTCGTGGGCGCAGGCAGTTCAGGCAGCGGCTATCATCAAAGATGTTCGCCTCAAACCTCCTGCAGTAAAAGTCTTCTGCTCCCAGTGGCATCCTTCAAAGCGATGTGCCACTCCGGACCCCTCACATGATGTGGCTGTAGGAACATTAAGAGCAAAAAAAAAAAAAAAAAAAAAGTAACTTCAAGGTGGCAGAGCAGCTCAGAACGTTCATGTTGTCCCACCCTGGTTCCTGTGTCTAGGGGGTCTTCACCAGATTCTCTGGTTTTCCTTTCCCATCCCACATACATGTTAGGTTAGGCTAGCTGGCACCATGTCAGTGTGGAGGTACCCTGTCTTGGACTGGCACCCTGTCTAGGCCTGAACTTGCTAGGCTAGACTCTGAAGATGGGTTTAATAGATGGATGGATGGTGGGATAATTTCAAACACTGCGGGTGGGCTTTCGCCCTGCCTGGGGTTTATTTCCTGCCTGGCACCCTGTGTTGGCTGGGATTGGCTCCAGCAGACCCCTGTGACCCGGAAGTTAGGATATAGCAGGTTGGATAAGGGATGGATGGATAATTTCAAACAACAGCGCCAATCACCCAACCAAGAAGGGGCTTTACAGGGCCTCAGCGGGTGGCAGACATGTTACACTTTCAGACCACAGCGTGGAAAAAGAGAAGAAGGAGATTAAATGGGGCACATAGGTGGGTGCAGCCCAAGCCCACCTCAAAGGCAAAGCCACCTGAGTGACTCTTTGGCGACGAGTTCAAGCGTGGGGTCTCTTCCTGGGGTACGTGTCTGATATCAGGATCTTTTGAGCCCCTGCTTTTCTTAAGGGTTTCCACAAGCTTGGCCACCATCTTGGTGTGTGTGTGAGTGCGAGCATTAATGTAAGAAAAGAATGAGAAAGAGAAAGAGAAAGAGGAGCATTTGGGAACAGCAGCCCACAACACAAAACAGCGGAAAACTGGAATCGGTCAGCCCATCTTTATTTTATAATACTGCCGTGGCAAACAAGGCAGTGGGTAGAGATGCCACCTCACCAACTCCACATCCTGGGTTTGAGTTCAGTGCCCGGTCGTTGTCTCTGTGCTCTTGTCTCGTTCACCCATTCAGATTACTCCCACATCTCTAAACAGCCTAACTGGCCACTTTAAACTGGTCCACTGCTGGACTGGTGTCCTGTAAACCTTAGTAAGTGGGTCAGAATATCATGTTAAACTTGCAAAGAAAATTAAGGACAAGAAAAAATAGACCTGGATACTTTAAAGAGAAACAGATATGACTTAGCGCCAAATGGGGTCTCATCTGCTTTACCTGATGTTTTGCCTAATGAGTGGCAGACAGAGAGACGGTGAGCACCAACTAGAACAGGCGGCTCGGGGACATGCAGGGGAGCGGGCATCAGAGAGCTGAGCGAGGGTGGCACCGGCAGGGCCTCGCCTTCTGGCCTCCTCTCATGAAAAGTGTGCTATATGATAGATAGATAGATAGATAGATAGATAGATAGATAGATAGAGTGAAAGGCACTATATTATAAAGTAGATAGATAGATAGATAGATAGATAGATAGATAGATAGATAGATAG
>JANRMT010049829.1:35548444-35574915 GCA_026402145.1 Polypterus bichir lapradei
ATATACAGTGGTGTGAAAAACTATTTGCCCCCTTCCTGATTTCTTAT
Source organism: Polypterus bichir lapradei (assembly GCA_026402145.1). Taxonomy (NCBI): domain Eukaryota; kingdom Metazoa; phylum Chordata; class Cladistia; order Polypteriformes; family Polypteridae; genus Polypterus; species Polypterus bichir. The sequence continues at coordinate 35,548,492 of JANRMT010049829.1, forward strand.
TCTTTTGCATGTTTGTCACACAAAATGTTTCTGATCATCAAACACATTTAACCATTAGTCAAATATAACACAAGTAAACACAAAATGCAGTTTTTAAATGATGGTTTTTATTATTTAGGGAGAAAAAAAATCCAAACCTACATGGCCCTGTGTGAAAAAGTAATTGCCCCCTGAACCTAATAACTGGTTGGGCCACCCTTAGCAGCAATAACTGCAATCAAGCGTTTGCGATAACTTGCAATGAGTCTTTTACAGCGCTCTGGAGGAATTTTGGCCCACTCATCTTTGCAGAATTGTTGTAATTCAGCTTTATTTGAGGGTTTTCTAGCATGAACCGCCTTTTTAAGGTCATGCCATAGCATCTCAATTGGATTCAGGTCAGGACTTTGACTAGGCCACTCCAAAGTCTTCATTTTGTTTTTCTTCAGCCATTCAGAGGTGGATTTGCTGGTGTGTTTTGGGTCATTGTCCTGTTGCAGCACCCAGGATCGCTTCAGCTTGAGTTGACGAACAGATGGCCGGACATTCTCCTTCAGGAGTTTTTGGTAGACAGTAGAATTCATGGTTTCCTCTATCACAGCAAGCCTTCCAGGTCCTGAAGCAGCAAAACAACCCCAGACCATCACACTACCACCACTATATTTTACTGTTGGTATGATGTTCTTTTTCTGAAATGCTGTGTTCCGTTTACGCCAGATGTAACGGGACATTTGCCTTCCAAAAAGTTCAACTTTTGTCTCATCAGTCCACAAGGTATTTTCCCAAAAGTCTTGGCAATCATTGAGATGTTTCTTAGCAAAATTGAGACGAGCCCTAATGTTCTTTTTGCTTAACAGTGGTTTGCGTCTTGGAAATCTGCCATGCAGGCCGTGTTTGCCCAGTCTCTTTCTTATGGTGGAGTCGTGAACACTGACCTTAATTGAGGCAAATGAGGCCTGCAGTTCTTTAGACGTTGTCCTGGGGTCTTTTGTGACCTCTCGGATGAGTCGTCTCTGCGCTCTTGGGGTAATTTTGGTCGGCCGGCCACTCCTGGGAAGGTTCACCACTGTTCCATGTTTTTGCCATTTGTGGATAATGGCTCTCACTGTGGTTCGCTGGAGTCCCAAAGCTTTAGAAATGGCTTTATAACCTTTACCAGACTGATAGATCTCAATTACTTCTGTTCTCATTTGTTCCTGAATTTCTTTGGATCTTGGCATGATGTCTAGCTTTTGAGGTGCTTTTGGTCTACTTCTCTGTGTCAGGCAGCTCCTATTTAAGTGATTTCTTGATTGAAACAGGTGTGGCAGTAATCAGGCCTGGGGGTGGCTACGGAAATTGAACTCAGGTGTGATACACCACAGTTAGGTTATTTTTTAACAAGGGGGCAATTACTTTTTCACACAGGGCCATGTAGGTTTGGATTTTCTTTCTCCCTAAATAATAAAAACCATCATTTAAAAACTGCATTTTGTCTTTACTTGTGTTATATTTGACTAATGGTTACATGTGTTTGATGATCAGAAACATTTTGGGTGACAAACATGCAAAAGAATAAGAAATCAGGAAGGGGGCAAATAGTTTTTCACACCACTGTACATACATACATACAGTATATATATACACACATACACACACTCCTTTAGATTGAATTAATCTTTACTGATGCTGCCACATAAATACATTTCAAGTGCCCATAAGTTTCAATGGAACATTTAATCATCACAGTCTGACACCAAGTCAATTAATCTGCATGAATAGCAATCTGTCCAGTTAGGAAGCTTAAGTGATTGTCAATCAACTTCACCTGCTTTGGTACAAATGAAAGTGAAAACTTGGTGCACTGGAGAGGCAGCAGCAAGAGAACCTCCAAAACAATGCACAACAATGCCTGACCTCGTGTGGCCAGAGTGTGTAGGCAGTTCCTGGATGACAAAGGCTTTAATGCCACTGACTGGCCTGCACAGTCCCTGGATCTGAATCCAATTGAAAACCTCTGGGTTGATTATGTATTGGTACCCGATGCTGCCAAGTAGTGGTACAGACTGTACAGGAGCTCACTGATGCCCTGATCAAGGTCTAGGTGGAGATCCCCCAGGACACCTTCTGATACTGCCTTATAAGGAGCATACCCAGACATTGTCGGGAGTGCATACATGAATGTGGGGGCCATACACACTACCGAGTCTCATTATGTCGTATCAACCTGTGATTTCAATTTTTCACCACAGCCTTATATATATACATATATATATATATATATATATACACACACACACACACACGTTATGTCTAAGGGTGGCACGGTGGGCAGTGCTGCAGTTTCTCAAGTCCAGTGTTCTGATCCTAGCTCAGTCATTGTTCCTGTACAGTGGGACTTTCCTCTGGATGCTTAATTTTACTTCTAATATCTCAAAAGACATTTAGATTGGGTAAGCTGGTCATTCTTGTTTGTTCCCGTGTCAGTTTGTTGGGTCTGTGATGTACAGGCAGCTCGACCAGGACTACTTTGCGCTCAGTTTTGAATTATTATTTGCCCGACACTTTTATCCAAGGAAAACTAACAACATCAAAGATAGAACTGGTTACATTTCTTTTGTTTTTCCAAATTGGGGCACAGACGGGTGAAATGACTTGCTCATGGTCACACAGTGCCAGTAGCAGGGTTCATATTCCAAAGCCTTAGCCAGCACACCACACTAAAGTAATTCACTTTTAAAAGAAATTGTATTTTTTTCCTCCACATGGCCTTGCAAGCAATCATCATTAAAAAGAAAACCAAGTGCAGTAACTTCAAGTTTCATTTCTCTTCACACCAAGACACGAGGAAGGAACACACAGTTTTTTAAAAAACTGTGTTCCAAGGAAGCTAACACCTTCTGCTGGATAAAGGAGACATGGGAGACATTTTCTAGGCAAGTAAAAAGTGTCTGAAATAATCAAGTACAAGAAATATACAAAATCCCGAGCAGTGTAAATTCTAACACTACAGTGTGGGTGGGCTTCATGCAGTATCATATAGCAGAGTAAGCACAGCCTCTGACACTTTGATTAGTATCCACTCAGGTTTGATCGGTAAAGCACTCAAATTCACACTCTAGATGAGCAACAGGTTTCACGCAAATATGCTGGAAGAAAAAAAACACCAGAGATAAACCAGGCAGATGGAGGCACAACTGTTTTATTTTAAAAGTAAGATTTACAAAACAAAATCAAAATGCTCTGCATCGTATCCCCATGTACTAGATTTGTTTATGTGATGTGCAGCAGCGGGAATAACTGATAAAAATATTGTACAAACTCAGACACCACACAAAGATGACTTTTTTACACTAGTTACATAAAATCAATTACTTTTAAACAAGTGCTCATGAATATAACTTTCAACATAAATTAAAACTTTCAAACCTACATAAACATAGAAAAATTACACACAGAAGGTCCTTAAAACATATGCTTCAGAGCAAATGTGGAACTGTTACTGAAATGAAAACATGGGGTGGGGTATCCATCTTACAGACCACCAGCACCAAGCAGAAGTAAGCAGGCGCCACTGCTGAACGCTCCCTCCTACTTTCACTCCTCAGCCCCTCTCTTCTACAAAATTTGATTGCTGGAAGTAAGTCTGACACTCCTACTTTTGTTTTTAATCACAGATAATCCTAGGAACTGTTCATTTTCTCCCATCGTAATCTCTAGATATGCTGTTTACAATTTGTAGCATTTCAATTCAAAATTCATTTAGTTTCCTCCCGAGAGCCTATCTGTGGCCAATCGCTCATTTCAGAATATTGGTCACATCATCTCAACTGCAGTGCACACATCTTACATCAATGGATTTCAGATGTTCCTGGGGTCACATCACAGGTTGCCATTCCAAAACAATCATGTACCTTCAACCATTTAGTTTTAAAGTTAGTCTGACATCATAAAGAAGGGGCAGCACAACAAATCATGCCATACTATAAGGAAAAAATACATACAAAAACTTCTGAGCTTGGAGGAAATCAATCTGTGAATTCAATTTAAATTTTCAAGTTTGGCAGATTTTTCTAAACCTTCAGTAGAATATGTGGAGTTGTGTCTACATGCATACAACCCCTGCTTTATGTTGGCACTGGCTGAAGGCGAATGGCTGTCTTAGAAAAACAACTCTGATGTGATTCCAGAAACCCAATAATATCAGACCTACCAACTGCAGTGGGGTCAATAAGAGGGAATCTCCAATGTACTGCTGGAGAACAATTTTAGACAATGGAGGTAATAGTCAAGGGCTGATGCACAAACTGTGTTAAATAAAGTATGAATTACGGTTTGGTACATTTGATATGCACAGATTCCTTTATTTACAAATGCATGTAGTTTTAGAAGTAAGAATTACAAGAGTCTGAAATGACCACAAGGCAATGGGCCCTTGAGTATTCTAAGCCCACTCCACAAGTGGTGGAAAAAGAGTCCAATGATGTTCCTTGTGTAGTAAAGAAGTGCCCTGGTGTATTTTTCCTCCAAATGATTACTAAATAATATTTGAAAAGTTCTTTTTTTTTTGTTTTCTCACAAATATAACTCCATTGACCTGTACAGGAAGCTATGCAATGAAATACAATCTATATAAAAAAATAAAAACTGCTCTTATGGCCTAAAAAGCACTAGAATAAGCCTTTGAATGGTGAGCATTAAACATTAAAAGGAACGCTTCCAAGAAACTGGCGAGAACATTGTGACAGGTGCTCACCTACTCAAAGCATATAAATATACAAACAAATATATACATATATATCAGTGTGCACTCACCATTGTACACACTTCTCAGCATATCATCAATGGTTCAACATTATTAAAACGGGGTCTTTCAGGGCACATTTTCAGTCAATTACCCATCTTGGTATGACTGAAGGAATCCATCCAAAAACAGTACTGATTCACCCATAATGGCAGGGTGCAGTAAGCATGTACTCTGGAAATGGGCAGATAAGCACCAGCCCACTCAGGGTGTGATCTGGGTAATTGCAATTATAAAACTACACAGTTCAAATTGGATATAGGGGTCCACTGGGTGTACAACACCATCACAAATGATTCAATCACAGGCCCACTGTAATCATCACTCCCTCTGTGTTTGTGTATGTGCACTCATGGCTGGGTGCGAGACTCTCTAATGTCATCGTCAAATCAATGATTTAGTTATCATCCAGTGTAACAAATGAAAAAAAAGAGCAGGAGGTAGAATAAGATGTCTCTAACAATTTAAATCTTACAAAACAAATGTGGAGGTACCCAGTGGAATTGCAAAGATGGGAATCAACAAAATGGTGATTTTTAATGACTTAACACATTTAATTGATCTGCCTTTGTAACAGCAGAACACCTTTGAATGACCCATACCTGATGATCTCCTTATAAATACAACAAACACAAAAAAATTAAACTGGTATAAAGTAATTAAAAGTACCTCAACTGCATGATGTCTTCTTGCCAGAAAAATGAAGCGAAAAGAATTGATGAGATGTTCTAGCCTTTAAAAAAACATTGCCAGTTGAAGGTATAAAAGCCCAGTGTTAACTTAACTAGCTGCCTGTCGTGCTATGGGAATGTTGATGGGTCATTTTTACCTTCATTCAAGCAGAACTCAAAAGGAAGTTTTAAAATGCTCTGCATGTGGTTTCATGCTTAAATTTAAAAACAGTTGAATGTTAATTTCTGCTTTCTCAAAGTTTGTCAGTATGTGGATAAGCCTCAGAATGATTACCGTCATAACCTCTACACTACCAAATCTATGATGGGGTTCCTCCCTATATTTTACAATTCTTGACTGCTACAAAAGCAGATAAGTCAGATGTGACATTCCAATGGTCATATATTATAAATAGAACAGTTTTATTTCATTTTGGGACAAAAAAAAAAAAAAAAAAGAGAGACAGACTGCTCCCTTATCATCCATCCTGGAATCCCGCTATTATGAAGCAGCAATGGTTGTACCTCCGCTCAATTTCAACAGCATTTGCTGGCAGTCATGGACTGAACGCTTGTCTCCGACCCTCTCCAATGTCCGAGCAGCTTCAGCTAGGAGCACTGCTCGCTGTCCAGGGGGAGTCAGAAGAGGCAACGGTAGATGTCGACATGCCAACAAGATGGCATGAGCTCGCTCCCTCTCTCCTGGAAGACTAGCACTGGAACCTTCATTGGGAAACAAACAGAAGAAAAAGCCATCTGTATCACTGACAGCATTCTATGGTCCAATATGGAGATCAAGTTATTCTGGTAAAACGTGTGGCCTTTACTGCCAAACTTACGGTTTTATTTTTTTTCTGTCAGAGAAAATAACAATTTAAGGCAACATCACATTAAACATTTTTACTGATTTTTAGTCACAAACATCATACTACACTTCCAATTATCACCAGTTGTATAGTTCGACATACCCAGGGACTCAGTTGGACTAATCTGCAACTCACCCCAACAAAAATCAAACTTGTTTAAGTCTTAAGGACGAACTTTGTCTGTGACACTTGAGAACAGATGAGCGCTCACCCAGAAGTAAAATGCATATAATGCAGCTATGAAGAGTAAAGAACACGGCTGTTGTGGACCTGACAAACACAAGAGAAACTCATGTGTCCAATAGTCTGTGTTTTACATATCACAACAGAGTTGGGGGGAAAAACAAAGAAGGCACCAGAATGTGGCTGAACTCCTTGAACCTGTAAGGCCTTCGTACAGGATCCAGCTCCATCAGGCACCATGTTATGGGCTGTTAGAGGAAGAGTCAAGCGTCTGATACTTTGGAAATGTGAAACTGTGCTGGAAAGTTGTTGCACAGTCGTCAAATTTGACATCCCCTTGGAAAAGAAGTTGTGTAATGGGACATTGGCTTAAGATGTGTAAGTTTTATTTGTCACAAAAATTATCTACAAGGTCAGAACTAATTGGGTCCCCTTCAATAGAGCGAATTAGATATCATAAAAAAGGCTCTAAAGTTTTAATACTTGTCAGGTTTTCTCTAATGTAGTTCACTGCTTTATATTAAAAACAAAAGAACACAGACAAATTATTTAGCACTGCATTACCTTTAGAATCACAGTTTGGAGCTGTTCTTCTGCGCAGATTATGTTCAAGCAGTTGATGTGTTCGTGTTGGACTTGCTCCTGCCATTAATCGCACTGTGGCTTCATGGAGGAACATCTATAAAATGAAACAGAGGTTAGGATAAGGCAAAAGTGGAGTGTGGCATCAAAAAAGATCCTTTGCTTTCCTTTTTCTTTCACTAAATGCTGACGCAAAAATACAGGACACATTGAACAGGCCAGAAAGGAGTGAAGAATTTTCCAAACTTCTGGTCTGGTTTAAGAGTAGTCAGCATCACCTTGAAGTTAATGGTTAGCCATGCTATTTAATGACACTTCATATGGGCCTGCATATTATTGTTAAAGAATTTATCCATAAAAACATTTATGCTCTTTAAAGCAAACAGTGATTTCCTACTGCTGGCATCTTTGATACTGCTCACCAGGAAACTTCATTTACCTTGCGCTGTGCCTCTCTGAAGCAGTGTCCCAACTTCCGAAGGCTGCTCAGGTCTCTCTGAAAGCCAGCTAACTGTGCTCCAGAAACAAGGGTTGGCTCTCCTCCTACCTCACTACCTCGCTGCCAGAGATCTGTCCGCAGGGTCAGCAACAGGTCACAGATGAGCATCTCCACTGCCTAAGTTGAGTCGATTTAAAGGGAAAAAAAAAAACAACTTTCATGTTCCTTAGCACTGGAGGCCACCTATTCCAATATTCATATTCATAACCTAACATAATTCAACTCGAGGTTGTCTAAGACTACAGCCTAACATAGTGGCACTGAGCACAAAGTAGGAAACGACCCTGGCTTGGGTTCAAGTCCCTTGCAGGATATAACTGTCTCAGACTCAGAGAACATGCAGCCACTGTGTTGTCCTCAAAGAAAACATTTCTGTAATTATTATTATTATTTTTTACATAATTTTATTATTTTAATTAGAAACAGATAATATTCCATACAGTCAAGTCAAATGTAATAAATCAAAGCAAAACTTCTGTAATTATTATGAATATGCTCAAGTTACACAACACTGCCAATTGTAAACATATTAGGATTTCCAGTTTGGAAATAAGGATAGAGTGAACCATAAAGGGAATATTTATCAAGTGTAAATTGGCTGGATTATATTTTCAATACACATCTGCTTAATTTATAATAGATTATATTAAAAGTTCTGTTTTTATTTGTAAAAATGGGGAAAAGTGCAATTAGGAAGAAAGAATAGAGCATTTCACCTGTAATAAATTCATATTCTGAAATTTCTGTTGCTGCCTATCATGTGGTAATTTGACCTAATACTTGAATAAATTAGTTTGCACTTGTCTTTCACCCAGTCTAGAGAACCTGTAGAACTCATTGCGAAATTTATTCAACATTATATAAACAATGTATGTATCTATTGCAACAATTTTGACTTAAATAGGCAACTGAAAACATCAATGCTCATCAATTCTATTAATCTAAAACAGGAATAAAAACCGAGAAGGTTTTTTTTAAGTTTGACTACATAACATCAACATCTGGATTTAAACTGGAGGGCCTCGACTTCCCTGTAACATTCAGAGGTAGCATCTCTACATACAAGTTTACTTCTTTAATTAGTTTCCTTTTAACAAATATTTTCACACACACTAGTGTTTGTGCTTTTCTGATAAGCTTTATCCCTTATAATACTAATTCTATTATTCTTTCATTGACATTGTTTTTTGTCTTTATGTATTATTGTTATTGAATGCATTGTGACCAAAGTAAAAACAATATTAATTTAGTAACAATTGGGATGATTTTGGAAAGCTTCTGTGCTGCACTGCAGACACATTGCACAGGTGAGGCAGGATCATGCAATGCAACTACAATGCACCACAGCCACCTCCTATTAACATCATTAGAGCACACTGTGTGGTGGGACACAAGGACACGTTTTCCTATGAAAAAGCTCATTACCAAGATGTTAAGAATGAAAATCTTTCATAGCACAGTTGTTTGAAACCATCTGACACACCGTGCTTTACACAGAAGGAACTGAACTACACAGAGGAACATGGCACTCAGGGTACTAAATTACTAAATTTTAAGAAGAAGCTTCTCTTATAAACTGTCTTTTAAATATGAAATACACAAAACATTGTCTTTTAAACTTACATAAGTGCAACAACGACTTGTTAAGTGTGGCCTGAGAGCGAAGACACTGAAATGTACAAATGACAATATTGACCTTAAAATCCACAAGACTGTAGGTTGAATTTGCACCAATATCCTGTAGAGTATTTGACCTGTCAAGTCACTTAATCAGCAAGTCCTCAAACTGCAGAAGTGGGTAAACACTTAAACTAAACAGTGATCTTTATGTCACTTTGAAGACAATGGTTAGCTAAATCCATAGCTATTATAAAACCACATCATATGGATTCATCTGGTTCTGCTATTAAAGGCCAAATGACAAAAAAAAAAAAAAATAGAAATAATGGTGTGTCAGCCTTAAAATGCAAGTATTTTCTTTGACAGAGTACAATTCTTTTTAGAGATGCCCAAAACTGAAGATCCTGCCATACCATTATACAAGTCAAGAATATTCCTTTATTATAATTGTGAGACTTGGCAATACACACTTGCTTACTCCAGTTAAATTAGTTAAACGTGAATCTGCTGAGCCACTGTTGTGCTTATGGCAGAGCACAATACACTATGCTACATTAGAACAATTTAGATGAGATCATGCCATTCAGCCCAACAAAGCTCACCAGTCCTATCCACTTATTTCCTCCAAAATAACATCAATACTAGTTTTGAAGGTCCCAAAAGTTCTACTGTCTACCACATTACTTGGTAGCTTATTCCAAGTATCTATGGTTCTCAGTGCAAAGAAAAAATTCTCAATGTTTGTGTGAAATTTATCCCTAACAAGTTTCCAATTGTTACTCTGTGTTCTTAATTAACTCATTTTATAGTGACAGTCTTGATCCACTGGACTAATTCCCTTCATACTTTTAAACATTTCAATCATGTCACCTCTTAATCTTCTTTGTCTTAAACTTTAAAGGCTCCGCTCTTTTAAACTTTCCTCATAACTCATTTCCTGTAGCCCTGGAATCAGCCTAGTCGCTCTCACAGGACTTGCACGCTGCAATGACATTTTATGTTGTCTGGAGACCAAAACTGTACACAGAACTCCAGATGAGGCCTATCTAGTGTGTTATAAAGCTTAACCATAACCTCCTTGGACTTGTACTATACACGCCGTGCTATATAGCATAACATTCATTTAGCCTTCTTAACGGATTCTGAACGCTGACGAGTCCACTATGACTCCTAAATCCTTCTCATAAGGTATACTTTCAGTTTTAAGACCTCCCATTACGTATTCAAACTTAACATTTTTACTTCCTATGTGTAATACTTTACAATTACTTACATTAAATTTGATCTCACACAAATCTGTCCAAGTCAGTTTGTAATGATTCAATGGATTCTAGACTATCTGCCAATTCACCTAGCTTGGTATCATCTGCAGAGGTGGGTTAGTAAAGTGAGCAGCCCAAGCACTGACCCCTGTGGGACTTCACCTAAGATTTCACTCTTAGAATCACCAAATTCTGATAAAGGCACCTCACATCAGAACCCACTATTTCCTGTGTGTGAGCCAATTTTAAACCCATCTACACACTACACCCTGAACTCTCACTTCTTTTAGTCTGATGCCCAACCACATATGTGGTACCTTATCAAATGCTTTCTGAAAGTCAAGACAAATAATATCGTACACACAACTTTCATTGTTCTCTTTTGTTGCTTCTTCACAGAATTCCAGCATGTTAGTAAAACACAACCTCTTTTGTCTGAGCCCATGCTGAGTATTCAGTAAAACCTCATGTTTTTTGTACTGTGTTTGACAATCTTTTTCTTAATAATTACTTCCATTAATTTACAAGTGATGCATGTTAAGTTTACAAGCCCGTGGTTGCTTGGATTAGGCCCAATCACTCTTGTTATATAACAGGATAATATTTGCCATTTTCCAGTCCTTCAGAATTTCCCCAATGCGCAGTAACTTCCTAAAAATATGCATCAAGGGTTTATAGATGTACTCACTAACCTCCTTAAGCACTTCAAAATAATCATTAGCTGGGCCTAGTGAGTTGTTTGATTTCAGCCAATTTAATCTAAGCAGTACTTCTTCCTCTACAATTTCCAAATTACTCAGTACCTCCTTAGTAGTCCCTGTTACCACTGTGAGTTTATCCACTTCCTTACATTTGATTACCATGTATGCTAATACAATGAAAAGTAAGAACTGATTTGACTTTAAATAAATACTCCACCCAAAAAAAAAGTATGTACTTTCTGTATGTTACTAAAACTGTGTAGTTTGTAGTGAACACTAAGAAAATGTTTTAAACTGTGTGTTTTCGTGCAGAACAGAGACATCAAAGTTTCTGATAGAATAGACATCTATCTTGACCAATGCTGGACAACAGCAAACAATACCGAAGTGTCAATAAACATGTTACCTGTGTTATATGATCCACAAGTCAAGTCATCCATATGCTCACAAAGTACCAAACACATGTAGTTTTACAACAATGTTGTTAGATAAATCACTTGCGGAAAATGCCTTTGTGAAATGAAACACACTCAGACGAGAACATACATTTGATTTTATAATTTAACCATACCCTTTCTACTGTATCAGAAAATTTTATGCAGTATAAATGTTTAGAATCATCCACATGACATTAAGACTTTTTGGCACGTGAACAGGCATGTCCCGAGATTTATAATAACCTTGTTTATAAGTCTATTTATAAACCGTCAAAACTGCTGTTGAAAAAACTGCAAAAATTAGAAAGTCTGAATAATATACAGAGGTAAATGTGCTAATATATCCATTACCTTATTCAGCCCATCACTGATATTACTCGTGGGTAAATTTAGACTTCCTCTGAGGTAGCTGCTGGCCTTTTCACACTGCATCAAGGAACAGTGCAGAGCCTCAGCTTTGTTGGAAAGCAGACAGCCCTGCATTGCCCTACAAAGATGAAGAATGGCCTTGGGCAGTGGATGGCTGAAATAGACACAAGACACATTATACAAAATAAAAGCCTACGCTGAAACAAAACAAACTAATTTGCACTGTCATTCCTCTACAACAGATGTAAACAGAATTCAGCAGAGGGATGGCTGATACACTTACTCATGAAACTGCAGGGCCTTAGGCATCCGTTCTATTTCAGGCAGGTAAGATTTTATAACAGCATCATCACCCTGGAGCCACTGAACAACCATGCTAAGGACTAGTGACCACCAGCGGCACACAGGATCTCCACCTAAAATAACCACATTATAATAAAATAAAAAAAGGCTAGTTTAAAAGAAACTCTGAAATGTTTAAACTATTTTTAACAGAGGATAGGATTTTATACTAAATCTTGCGCTGCTTTTTTTTTTTTAAATCAGTAAGCAGATGTGGACATTGTATGAATAAAGGAAAAAGATTTACTGCAGCATTTTTAATTCTGATTCCTGACTGTAGATTTAGACTCTGCTCTTGGTTATTCCTTACCTGAATTGTGGTTAACATTTTCCCTAGGATTGCTTATGTTAAAATGAAATGCTGTGTGCTAATTGCCATAAACATCTGAGAAGATAATAATATGACAACTCAGCCTCAGACACACTGTACACAATAGCACACACACATTCAACTTGTTTACAAATCTGCAAAACAGAACACTAAGTGAGACAGCTGAAGAAAGAAAGAAAGAAAGAAAGAAAGAAAGAATCTTGCCCAGCTGCTCCAAAATATTGTATTGAGTTCAGGTCATATTGGATACGATCCTGAGGATATATTTACCTTGAAATGCAACAGAGCAAACTCGTACAGGTTGAATCTCAGGTGCTAACATAAAATACTAAAACAGAGACAAGACTGGTAATAGGAGCCCTGCAAACTGAAATTAAAACAACTGGCCCGAGTGACAAAAGTGAATAAAGTAGGGCAACACTTAAGACTTTCATGTTTCGTGATACATTTTATGCATTTTGCACATTACTGTGTGGTGTGCCTCAGCTTTGCCATTTTGATATTTTTAATTAATGTGTACAATTGAATGCTTGTGGTTTACCTACACACTATTCAGCCTCTTCCATACTACTTACATCACAGCACAGGAAGTCTCCAAAGGACCATTCCATAAACCTTATAAAGTTTTATTTAAAACGATCATCCCTAGTGCCCTGTTTATATTAAAAAAAGCTAGGAAATTTATGCAGGGCATAACATTCAGGTGCGTTTGAGGGCTGCACAGGCACTCTAGCCCTCCATGGACTTAGTTCAGGAGGTAAGTTCTAGAACCTTCTCAATTCATTTTAGGGTTGTGGAGACCACAAGCTCTCTCCCTAGGACTGGGCAAATGGATGAAAATATGCCTCTGGCCAATTATAGGATCTACTCTCATTCACACAAACACACTCACAAACATTTATTTAATGCCTGCCTTCTCCCATCACCAAAGAGGGATCAGGGAAAGGTGAAAAAAAGCAATTTCATATAGTAAATAAACACATAAGATTCCACAAAGAGCATGAAAATCTAGGAAAATCCCTGGTGGTTTCAAACTTTTTCCATTTTGCAATTATTGAGATCATACTGCTTCTGCTTTATAACTGGGTTTATTCCCTTGCTCTGATCTATGCCTCACCACAATTTGCTCTTGGAGGTTGGCAGAAAGATCCTTGAACTTCACAGTTTGGTTTTTGTCCCAAATACAGTGTGAATTGTTCGACCTTTACTATGCAGGTGTGTGCCTTTCTAAACGCTAGTCGATCAACTCAATTTGTCACAGGTGTACTCCAATTAAGTTCTAGACACATCTCAAGAATAATTAAAGCAAACAGGATGCATCTGACCACAATCTGGAGTGGCATAGCAAATGCTCTGAATACTTATAGAAATAAGAGATTTCAGTTTTTGATTTTTCAAATAAATATACATACTTCTCTGAAAAATGTATTCACCTTTTCATTATGGTTGCTGAGTATATATTGAAGAGCATAAATGGCAAATGTATTCATTTAAAATTAAATCTACAACACAATGAATTGTGCAGAAAGTGAAGGGATCTCAATACTTTCTAAATCTGCTGTATATTTGTGCATTACACAAAGTAGGGCACACTTTACCCTGCAACTATGACATTTAAACACTCACCTCTAAAGGAAGCCAAACTCGTTGAAACAGTAAAAGGTTGACCGTTTGAAGCACTGTCCTCAGAATAGCTCTTCAAGAGTTGTAGATATTCCTGTGCACCTGCAAACTCCCTAACACAACATTAACAAAGACTGGAGAATTTCTTTCTCTTTTATTTTTGTCTATATAACATTACTACACAAAATACATAAGACATAACTATTAATATTAAAATGAAAAGAAAAAAAAGCAAAAAGATTAGCTCAAAAGTTCCAAATTTCAAAAACAACCAGAAACTTTGTTCAGCTGTTCTTACCCACTCTCTTCTCTCGCTGGGTCCAAGTTGGAGTCTGGCTTGATAAGGGAGTGCACAGCCCTCTCCAGCAGCTTTTCACAGAATGCCCTATGGACCTGTGCAATTGGGTCAACTGAAGCCAAACAAATAGGTACATTAGCCTTTACCATACAACATTTTCACTTAAAAAAAAAAAAAAAAATCAAAAATCGGTCTGATTTGCTAAAAATGAAATTTTAAATTACAACTGGATGAGTAGCACATATGCAACACAAAATTAGCTCAGCTAACACACTGTCCTCCTCAGCTTCATTCACCAATTAGCTGTCTCTGCACAAAATCTCTTATACTATTCAGGACCTCGCTGGTGATAATTACTGTCTGTCTAATTCATAGGGACATGCAATACTGCAAAGTGAAGTGGAACTGGCTACTGTTGTGGTGTTTCACCAAGAGTACATGCTTAGTGATAGGCTACAGGCCCGATCTATAGGGTGGTCCAGATCTAATTATGCAATTTTCATTACGTTATAACTTAAGTTTATTACATAGAAAAATCACCCGAAAAATCCCAGACCATCGAGAAGTGTGCGAACTGACGACATGAAGAATTGTCTATGTGCCGAACTGGAATTGTCCCCGCATTAATCAAAGTCATCCAGACGATCTGGATCTGCATAATTAGATCTGGACCACCCTGTATTTCTGTAGAAATAAGGATGAAAAATGTTTTGACAAATTTTTTACCCTAAGCTTGTAATTGTCATTGAAAAAATAGTTTTCACGAAAAAAAAAACCAGCTTGTTTAAATCGCCCAGCACTAAATGCTATTCAGTTTCATTTGGCAAAGGTTAAATCTACCTACTGTTGTACAGTAAATGTTACTTATGGAAAATTCTACAGACACAAAAACAAAAGAGGCAGTTGTCCTTTGAAGAAAACCGTATCTATGGTGACTTTAATTTGAGTACTCACCTGGATCCCTGTAAGAGGTATAAAGGCTGTCCCTGGTTGCTGATTTAACTGACCATTCACAGCTGAGGAAGAACCGATGCCCTAAGGGGCTGAACAACCAACACAAGGAGTCTGGAAGGGTCCTGGAGTCTGTCTGGCTTACCACAGCTTCTGCACAACCAAGTAGATACCCCTAGTGATACAAGCCCAAAATCTGTTAAACCAGGACACATGCATACATAGTACAATAGAGTACATTGGAGACATAAATTCAAAAGTGAGTTTAATAAGAATTTAGAGAATGAAAACAAATTAAAATCTAAACAATTTGGATGTGAGCATCAGTAGGCATTCCGCCCTAGGAACCAAGTTACCCGAACTATTTTATAACATTATTTTATAACATATAATTATTTACTGCTCTGATGCTGATCTTTCTGATCATAAAACAGGTCATTATAATAGCAATTGACAAGAAGAATTCACAATAAATTGCAGAATTATGGTGTTTAAATGATCCTCTAGAGTGTCTCTTTCTCTCATTTTGGCTCAAAAACTAATTAAAACATTGTCATCTCATAACAGGCTTAAGTTTCGAGTTTGGTATTTTTCCATCCAGCCGTTTTAGCTCAACTGACCTTGACAAACTGTGACACACAGACATACACACACCCATCATTGAGATAGAGATGTTTTCAGTATCTAGGGACCCTATAACATTGAAATTCATCGAGAACTGGAGATTGAAATTTTTGACGAATCTAAAGGTTTCGCTCCTTACCCATAGACGATAGGTTATGGTGGGAGGAGAGCGCAAAGCAAAAAGCGAAACAATTTAGAAGACAAAAAAAAAAAAAAAAAAAAAAAAAAAAAGGAATCCACACAGATTATAGGTAGTCATCAACTTACGACTCGACTTATTACTGCTACCATGTCTCAAGGGGCAAACGAGAGTTTTTGCCATGCCAGCTCCATATGCCATGACTCATTCATCTCAATCTCAATTTATTGCCTGCAGCAGTTTTGACTACATTCAGTTACATTTGTCTTACAATTACAGCAAAAGAGGCAAATTGATCCTGACACAAAAATGAAGGTGACCAAGCGTGAGGGAGGAAAGAAAGCAAATGTGATCACATGTGACTTCAATTTATCCTATTGTAACCAGTGTTCGCCACAAGTGTTATACTGCTGCACTCTGGTTTTGAATCTGGTTAACCTCTGAAGCTTCTGCATTGCGACTCATGATGTGCCGCTTTGTATGAACTGCCGTGAAGAGGTAATGAAACCACACTAAACTTCTTTATCTGTTGTTTACTATTAACAGGCTGAAATGTTAAAACAGAAAACATTTCAGTGGTCAGACTCTGACAGTACAATTCCTCCTCTCTTACTTACTACAGTGAACACTGGGATGATGTAACATAACACAATCAAAGAAAGGATTTGCGAAGCTGTTAAAGGTTTGGCACTCATGCGTGCAACAGTAATAACATTAAAAAATATTAAAATAAAAAAATAATTTATGCAAAAAAAAACAAAAAAACTACACAATGTGCTAAGAATGATGATAAAAAAGGATAGACAAACAATATGACTTAAGGGACTTATTATACAGCACTATACATACAGTCAGGTTTGAATATATTTGAATATATTTACTGGTCTGTCTTGTGTACAGATCTACTTACGACCAGTCTGTCGGAACAGAACATGGTCGTACGTCGATGGCTACCTGTATTAATTACTTAGATGTGGCAGGAAGAAAAAAAAAGTACACTAAGTGAAGGATTCAAAGAGACCACAAATAAGGAGGAGATTTTGGTTTTGCTTACTGGTAAGAAATTGAAGCGGCTGCGGAGAGCAGTTTTCAAAGACACTGCAGTAGTGATATACATTTCAGCTTGCAGACTTGGTGGCACTTTCTCCTGGGCACTCTCTGACAGGTTTACAGCATTCAAGGCCAAGTTCAGACCCCACAAAGTGCTACAATGAAGTTTTCCTGATAAGAAACAAAACAAGCAATCAGAGGAATAATGGAATTAATAACAACCTTATGAGCCCAATACATGATTTTCTCCATATTCACAACAAGAATACAATATGTAGTGTAATTTTATCAAAAATATATGCAAGTCACAATATCAATATGACGGTTGAAAATTTTGAGGTCTCAAAAAACAACGCTTGAGCTGTGGACTGAACTCAAAATTCACTTGATTTTTTTTTCCAGTCTCAATGTCTCAAATCCATATGTCATATTTGGTGAATAGTTAAGCAATAGTTCGTAGGCAATGGCTTTTAAAAATTTTGAATTTTAAACACCCGAAGTCTAACACTTGGAATTCACCCAAAACCTAGCTCTTAAAACTAGTACCGTAGATCCCGGAATACAAGCCGAGAATTTCGTCCTAGATTTTTGGCTTGGAGTTTGGGGGTCGGTTTATACAACGAGTATCATTTCAGATTCAAGATTTCCAGCGCAATGCCGGTTTTGCCGATGAATACGGAAGTAAATAATGACGAAACCACAGAGCCATCTTTTAGATGAAGAAGTAACTTTGCATGCCGGTACTTTAAATTAAATAAAGAATTTATTCAAAAAAGTGTTTTAGTTGTTGATTTTATTAATAAAATTTATAATTATCAGGAAGTTTAAAATAAAATTTATTTTGATTTACGATCCACATCTTGTGTTACAAAACGGATGCGGTCACGTGTATCCGCTTGCGCGATTGTAAACAAACAACCGAGAGCGTTAGTAGCGTCAGTCGGAGCCCAGATACATGTGTTTGTGGATGTAATTTCGAAATGAAGATGGACATTGTGTGGAAATATCTCCTCCTCCTCCCTTCCTGCAGCCCAAAGATGTCAAATTAAATGGTGAGTACAGTATGAAATTGTTTCTAGAATAGAATGCCTTTTACTGTCACTATACGCATCTACAATGAGATTAAAAGCAGCTCCTTCAGTGCAGAAAAAAAGTTCTGTATAGGGCTTGTATGGTTGTTTTTTAGCCTTAGCATAACGCCGTATCTGCGGCCCCGCTTCTGCTTTCTTTCCCTCCTCCGTCTGTGTCGTCTCCTAGACCCGACAACAAACCACGGAGAGCTCGCTGGTCTCGCTATGTTGTCTGGGATGTTGTGCGTGTGATGAAAAACACTCAAAACAGATGTCTGGCTCTGGACACCGATGTCTATAAGGTTCTGAATGGTGTAGCGGATGTTCGCCGAACTGATCGTGCACAAACAAGGACAAAAAAAAAAAAAGTACAAAAACAACAAAAAAGTGCACTGAAAAGGAGAGCCCTGAGCCGCTGCGCGCCGCCATGCTCCTAGCCTAATCGAAGTAGGCTAGGCACTTTTTATAACTTTTTGGTTAGTACATTAGAAAAAATATTGGTGTTTTTTATTATGAAAAGGTTAAGTAAGTGTTGTAGTGGGAGGTTTGGAACGCATTATGGGTTAGCCTTTGCGAGCGAATTAAGTTCGTAAGTCAAGGGTCCACTGTATTGCGTATTTAAGTTAATCAAATTTATAACAAGTCTCCGGAAATCCACCCGTCGATGTACCGTATTTGCGTATATAGTTTCAACACAAAGGTTCCAATTTACCAAACTTCTCCGCAATCACTTCCTAGTTTCCATCAAAAATGCCGGCAGTCTCAAATTCTCGCCGATAAACATTATAAATATACCCGAAGAGACACTTTTAAGGAAATTTAGAAAATTTTGCTTGGAGAAGGGGGTCGGCTTAAATACCGGTCATCGGCAAATACATGTAATTTAGTCGGTAGAGAAGGGGATCGGCTAATATACCGGGTCGGCTTGTATTCCGGGATCTACGGTAAGTGCAAATTATCCATAAAATTTGTTCTACTTTTTAATTCAGTTACAGTGTCTGAAAATATTTTTTACCACAGACATACAAACACAGACCTTTCCAAAAATGCTCAAAACAAGTCCAAGTGGTATCATACACTGTTTTTCTGCTGAAAACCAGAAGATTTTTTAACGAAAACAATACCCCTTGAATATGTGAAATATAGAAAAGGTGAAAATTTTCAAAAAGTTCATTAATCCCATAATATTCTTGACAAACCATAACTAAAAATAATTAACAGGAAATTTACCACATTTCTGCATTTTCACATTTCTGAAAGGTGTCAAGTAAAATGCAAAGAGCATTTTTATTAATAAAACACCACCCTCTTACAATTAACCTTAATACATTTTCGGATGAATCATTCAGGTTCAGCATTCAATTACGACCTTTTTGCTTTAAATAAAAACTTTAAACCGATTGTGACTGTGTTTCATTCAATAAGGGATCAATGAGTTGCTGCCTTTATCATCTTTTACTTTGTGATGGATGGCCGGCAGCTCAACCCAGCTGGCACGCCCAAAGAGTGGAAGGATGGGGGAAGGCAGCAAATTTGGGACACTGCCTCCCCCAGGACACTAGTTGTTGATTTCCCTGCAGCATAGAGGTGCGCCCCAGATTCCTGCAGGGCAGCATGGAATATGAAGTTCGGCTGGGTACTGTGAGTGCCACCAAGAGATGCTGCAGGGAGCCAGGCGGATTTGGGCTTCCCGCATAGCCCGGAAGTACTCCCAAATCACGGGGACAGAAGCCACAAAGTACTTCCGGGCTGAAGAAAACTTAAGCCCTCCATTTGACCCGGGTCGGGCACTATATAAAGGACTGCTGCGAACCCAGTAATTGAGCTGGAGTTGGAAGATAGTTGACAGAGCTTGCTGGGAGGTGTGGAGGAGAGATTTGTGTTCATTATTTGTGATTATTATTGTATTTATTAATATTATTTGTCTGTGTATGGTGGTTGGAGTGCTTAGAAGCACAAAGGAAAGAATTAAAAAAGTTTTTTGTACTTTTACCTTGTGTCCTGGACGTTTGTCTGTCGGGTTAGAGGAGCGACAACGCCCTCTAGTGTCAAAACTTATACAATTCTATTGCCTAATAATTTGTAGTATTTGCAGGATCATAAAACCCCATATATTTTCAATTAGGAAAAGGAGAGCGAAGGAAGAATTTGAAATTGCTGCTTAGTAAACAATAGGTTTGTTAGCTTATCAGCAAAATTTTACTGTTTTACTTGATAAACATCTTGTATTTGATAGATTTGCGGCTTCTTTAAGTTTGCATTATGTTTATTATTGGTTTGTGTAACAGCATAATTTTTGGTTATAAACAAGCACTCATTCCCCTTTGTGTTTGCCATGTTTTGTGGCATTACAATCTAAAATTAAAAGAATTTTTATTTGGATTTTATGCAATGGACTTAACAATATAGTTGAAATTGCTGAAGTATAATGAAAAATACCTTAGATATAAAGTATAAAAATGAAAAGTTGTGAGTGCATATGTAATCGTCCTCTTTGTTATGAAACTACGCTAAACAAGATCTGGTCCAACCAATTAGCTTCAGAAGTCACATAATTAGTTAGTGCAATCAAAGTGTCACATGATGACTGTATAAACAGACCTGTTCTGAAAGGCCCCTGACTCTGCAACATCACTAAGTAAGCAACACGAAAACCAAGAAGCACATCAAACAGGTCAGAGACTTGCAGCTGTAAATGGCTCTACAAAGTATTGACTTTGTGGGGTGAATAACTGCACATTCATGACTTCCGTTTTTGTCTTAATTATTGTTTGTGTCACAAACAATTGTTTGTGTTTGTTGTGGAAGTCAAATGGTGCTAATCCTCCAAAAATCCATTTTAACTCCAGGTTGTAATGCAACAAAAACAGGACAAACACTGAGGGGGATGAATACTTTTTCAAGTCACACAAATGCACACATTTTTTGTTTATTTCCTTTATTGTTAGTGTCCGGGTACTTCCTGTCTTGCTATATGGTTGTGAGACATGGATGCTATCCAGTGACCTGAGATGAAGACTGGACTCCTTCAGTACTGTGTCTCTTTGGAGAATCCTTGGGTACCGCTGGTTTGACTTTGTGTCGAATGAGGGGTTGATCATGGAGTCCCGAATGAGGCACATTACCTGCACTGTGAGGGAGTGTCAGTTACATCTCTACGGCCATGTGACGCGATTCCCAGAGGGTGATCTGGCTCACAGGATTCTCATTGCTAAGGACCTGTGTGACTGGGTCAGGATAAGGAGACGGCCACATAACACTTGGGTGCTGTAGATAGATGGTCATTTCCGGAGAGTGGGACTGGACCACGTGTCTGCCCTGGGGGTTGGCAGCCAGGATCCCAAGCTGTTTCGTCGTGTGGTGGGTGCAGCAATATGCTGTGCCAGTGTGTGCTCCCCAATCTGACCTGTTACGTAATTTTCACCATTTTTCTTTATTTATTTATTTATTTTTTTAAATTAAGCTTTGTTTCAGATAAGTACCGTATACGAGGTGTGGCAGAAAAGTAATGAGACTGATTTTTTATTTACCAAATTTTTTATTTTTTTCAAACATCAATGTTATCCCCTTCAAAGTAGTTCCCTTGGGCAGCTACACACCGATGGAGACATTGTTCCCACTGTTGGTAGCAGCGCTGGAAGTCTTCAACCGGTATGGTCTTCAGCATGTCCGTTACACTCTTTTGGAATTTTTCTAAAGTCCCGAAATGACGTCCTTTGAGGACATTTTTCAGTTTAGGAAAAAGGAAAAAGTCACACGGACTGAGGTCAGGTGAATAAGGGGGCTGGGGAACCACAGGAATGCGTTTTTTCGATTGTCCTTCTGCTCAATTGTGAGGTTTTTCGGCACCATTTTGGCACAGACCTTTCGCATGTGCAAATGTTCAGTCAAAATTTGATGAACGGTAAATCTGTTCAAATTTAATTGTTCACTCAACATTCTTAATGTTAAACGACGGTCTGATCTCACAAGAGTGTTCACACGTTCGATGTTTTCATTGGTTTTCGAAGTTGAAGGCCTCCCTGAAAAACTTGAGCTCGGGATAAAGAATGTTCCCCATAGGCCTGTTTTAACTTTTCAAACGTCACACTTGCCGATTCTCCAAGCTTAACACAAAATTTAATGGCACAACGTTGCTCCAAATTCCGCTGTTCCATTTTGTGTGACGCACAACCAAAAACACAACTTCGCTAATAGCAGTCACAAAAATCACGTAGTTAACGGAAGGAGTTGAAACTCGCACTGAGCTATGGGAGGGTACTGATGCACGTGCTCTATCAAGGACAACAGCGCAGCGTTGCCAGATCGCTTGCAGTGTTGCCAGTCTCATTACTTTTCTGCCACACCTCGTATACTCGCGTTTAAGTTCTCCCGCGTATAAGTCAGGGCTTGATTTTACTGTATAATTTCCGGTATTTTATAATGTCGGTCGTATAAGTAGAATGTGGAAAACATGCTATTGGTCCAAGAGAGTATGATATGCTAATGCCCACCTGAGAGAGCAACCACTGAGTACACTGCCTTTTTTTCCCTATGTATTGTGCCTAAGTGACCACATGGTAATACCCAAACTATTCTGAAGCGATGTTTGCACAGTTTAGTGTTTTTTGTATCTCACACCCTCATACACCTTTATCATAAGAGCATCCCTTATCTACGATGGAGTGTTTGATCAGAAGAAAATATGAAGCTGGTTTTAAATTAAAAGTGGCGAAAGAAATTGGTAACTGCGCTGCTGCAACAAAATTCGATGTGTCTGAGAAACTGATGCTCAATTTGAAGGAAGCAAGAAGATGTTTAAAAAAAAAAAAAAAAAAAAGTGTCAATATTTTTGAATGGGCGTGTAAGTCAAGGTCTGATTTTATGATCGATTTGTCGGGTTTCAAGACCCAACTTATACGCAAATATATAGGTATGTTACAAAAGTAATTAAACAATATGACAGCTTGTAATTATGAGAAGCCTTAATTTCCTTAATGCCATACTGTATGGCTAAATATTTCTCTATATATTTTATTGATTAAAACAATGTATGTACTTTAAGGGAATTTTATTTATAGTTGCATGTTATTGTTAAAGAACAATAAGCCTACAGAATTTCAATTTGTTAATAAAAATAAACAGGTAACATCTACAGTCCATAATTTAATTATAAAAATATTTAAATACAGATGAAATAAAAATATACATACCTGTCACCTGCAACTGATGTAGCTTGTGGTATACCTGAGCAGCATCTCTGGCGCTCGTTTTGGCTTCTTCCTCCCTAATTCCTGCTCTTTCGCAGCGACTTCCTATTTGTCGAAGGATCCAGCGCATGGGGGTAACTCGATGCAAGCCATACCGAATTAAGTTCCAAGAAAGAGAGCAGGCCAGGTCAAGGCGGGATGAGGGTAGGGCACGGGACAGCACTGACAAACAGGTTTGGAGATGGGAACCTGCAGCTGCATAGTTACCCTTGGAAGGTAAACATAAAAAGGAGCAAATATTAAAATGTTAATGTCTTTACCTACAATACATTATTCATTTTATTTAGCACTTTCCCGTAAATCATTGAATATTTTTACACCTAATTATTTTCTTTTTCTGCAGGTGTAATATTAAATGTTACTACTCAGAAGATGAAAATATTACAATAGTATTAGAAGTTACCATTTGCTTACGGAATTATTGAGTTCCATTAGTTTCGTAAGAAACAAAGTTCCTTGGGCTTAAAAGCAGAAGGTTAGCAAAAGGCATAGGCAGGGTGCTAAGATACTGTAATGTCACTGACAATGTGTGTTGTAAATGTTGTTTTTATAAAGATTAGGCTATATATGATGAAAAGCTTAAATCTTTCTAATAAAAAGGCATTATGGCATACCACTAGTTTAAAAGCATGCATTATATCCTGGCAAGGCATTTATTAACTTTAACTTGAATGTGAGACCAGTCACTTTTTTGGTAACTGCATGATTACCTATGTTATTCTACGATATTCAAAATGTCAAGACCTCTCAAAACCTTATTAGTTAAACTGTTAATTTCTGTTACATTTTGTTGATATTACCAAGTGTCATAGTCACTCATCACTACCACCATGTGGTGTTCTTTACACTCAGTGCTAAACTTAAATAAATAAATCATCGAAAATAAATAATACCAGGTACTTACAAGTTATAAAGATATAAAAAGGTACACAGTATTAATAAATTACAACTTGAAGGAAAATTGCAACATCCACTGTTTGCAACTAAAAAAAATTTAAAGCCCAAGTCATACCACTTTAAGTAAAGTGAAGCTAACAAGGTCAGAATTTCATCACAGTTGATATTAACATTATAAAGATGTCATATTTACTTTGCTTATCTATAGCATTTTTTTTAACCTAAAAGTATTAAAAATATTCTGTCAAACCCATTCTGTAAGATATTTGATTCATGAATGTATAATCATTATTTGTTCATCATTTTCAAAGTGACTGGACCAACACTCATTCACAAGTTTTGAAATGTTCCATAACTGTGATTTCCATACAGAATGCAAATCTTTTTTAAAAAAAAAATAAATTTAGGATTCAGCACTACTTGTCTCTAGTTGACATATAAGACCTTTCTCTTCTCAAGTTTCAAAGGCACGCAGATGCTACTGTTACAGGTTGGAAAGGGCTAACTGGCACATTTTATTGAGAAATAAAGCCTTTAGTGGATTTTGAAAAAGGAAAATATAGTTGTAGATAGGCCTCATTTTTACAGCGACTCAACACAATCTGTAAACCAAAGGTACTTTTCTTCTTTATTCCCAACCTCTTTAGATTCCATGTCTTACTTAAGACAGTGAGAAATACATAGACATGCATTCATTAAATATCCTAACTTTCAAAAATGAAATGTATTTAAATAGCTTTTTAAGGTTGGCCATTTGTAGTATTTGTCATATAAGTAAATGACACAGAGATACTACAATTCACATACAATTTTAACTCAATGTGGTGTCTTCCAAGAGTTCCTTCCACAAAATTAAACAATCTCTAAACAAATGGGTAAAAGTTTGGATTAGATTGGAAATCAAATATGCATCATATTTAAACCAAGATACATTGCAATAATGGCTTTCAAGTTTCCTGCCCATTCTTTGTTGAATATTTATGCATGCGTGAAAAACAAAAGTGTTCATCACATTGAGGCAGAAATGGAGATTCAAAAATTCAGCAGATAAAGGCAACATATACTCTTGAAAGTACAAAAATAATGTCCTTTATTACAAAAAATGATTATTGCAGTGGAAAACTATAAATGCATTTAAAAATTGGGTGTCATGTAAAAACTATACAAAGGTAGTGTCCAAACCCACTCAGATGAAAAAAATACAATAAATACTTGAGGCAGTAAAACTCTGAGGCTATTTACAATATGCACAAGTTCTGGACTGAAGGATTCTGCAGGCAGAAAAAATATACACCCAAAAAACACACAAAGAAAAGGTCCCTTTATTACTCCTTCTTTCATCAGTGTAAACAAAAAAAAAAAAAAAAAACACTATTTACAAAGTTTAAAAACTCCCCAGCTTCTCTCTCTCCTTCTTTGCCGATGTAGTTCCCTACATATGTGACTAGAGGGCTCTCTCTGTGCAACTTCTCGTTATCAGTATTGTCACCAACTAAACACTAGCCCCAGCGTTCACTCTACCTATTTTATAAGGCCGTAGAAATGCAAAATGATAATTCAATTTCTATGCAAGAAATCTGCAAGAGTCTGCTTTCACTTATTTTGTCCCAAGCTTACTGGCTATTAATAAAGGAGGTTAGGGTGGGGTGTTTGGGCCAGAAACAGAATAAAACTTTCTACTTACCCTTTCCAACTCCAGATCTGCTTGCTTGCGGTGTCTCCAAAAAGTGACAGATGACCGAGAGTGCAATGGAGTGACTGGCTCTCCATGAAGCAAGAGCTTTGCAAACACACTGACCACAATTACACCATTAACCATCCAGAGAAGCAGCGTGGGCAAAATCCAGTCTAACCAACCTATGCCAGGAAGATCTGGAGGAATGAAAGAAAAAAATAAT
>JANRMT010049829.1:35575315-35587228 GCA_026402145.1 Polypterus bichir lapradei
GAGTTTCCATTATTTCTTATGGGGAAATTCACTTTGATATACGAGTGCTTTGGACTGCGAGCACGTTTCCGGAACGAATTATATATATATATATATATTATATATATATATATATTATATATATATATATATATATTATATATATATATATATATATATTATATATATATATAAATAAATAAAAATTAAAAGTGCCTGATCCCTACTATCAAGTATTGTTGATGTTCTGTGATGTTGTGGGGCTTTTTTTCCTTCAATGTCCCTGAAACCTTGTTACCTGACATCATGGACACCATAAAATATCAAGTGATTTTTAATTTAAATCTTGCTGCCTCTGCCAAGAAACTAAACTGAGTCATAGTTGGATCTTCCAGCAGGAGAATGATGCAAAATGTATGTCCAAATTAATACAAAAATGGAATACAAGATGAACATAAAAATCAAGCTTCTGCCACGGCAGTCTTACTCCCTGGACCTAAACCCCATTGAAAACCTGTGGGGTGAGCTAAAGAGGCGAATGTACAAGAGAGGACGTAGGACCGCAAATAATGGAAAGATTTCTTAAGGAGGAATGGTCTAAGAATCCCTGCACTATATTCTCCAACCTTAGAAGATGTTATAGTAAAGAACTCAGTGCCGTTTTATTGTTAAAGGCAAGTTGTATAACGTATTAAAGTTAATGCCAGTAATCATGGCATGTGTGGTTTTGTTAAAAATAATTACTTCTTGATGAGTTTTCCTCAGAACAAATTTACTTTTTGGAAAAATGATTTCATTTATTTTGAATAAGTATTAAGTGCTAACAGGATAGTCATGTATCCAAAAACCTGTGGTATACAGTGCTTAGGCATTGTCCATGTCTTGCTTGCATGCTCTCCCTATTTTAATTTTACTCTGGGTACTCTGGTCTTCCTCCACCACAACCAATGACATACAAGTTAGGTCAACTGGTAAGTGCTAGCTGAACTGTGTATGTGTGGACATGTAAGAATTGCCTCTGAGATGGACTCTTTTTGTTTTGCCATGTGCCCTGTGAAATAAGGATAAGAGCTGAGCAAGAACATTAATTGGATTAAACCAGTTTGATAATGAGGATATTCATGTTTTGTCATGTACTTCTTGCTGTCTGCTTTACAAGTTTAAATAGAGAATTTAAGGTACCATAAAGGGAGATTACAAACAAGCCTTAAACAAAAATTAAAAACCATACCTGTGCTCTGAAGTCCTAGCATGGTTCTACTTGGCCCTTGCACCTTTGATCCTAGAGCATCATCCATAGCATGGTTCCCTAGAAGGGAGGTGAGTGGGTTAAAGGAAAGACAGATGAACGTGAGGGCACACAATAGGATTCGTGAGCGATCCAGCATTCCCAGGGTAGGTGGTGAGTCTGGCTCATCCTTAACCTAGAAAAGATAAGAGAAAAATATATTCTTATGGGCACACAGACATAAATGATTAGCCTATACCTAGCTCTAGGATTGTAGACACACTGTGCAATTTCCTCAGACTCCTGGTCATCAGTTTTTCCTTGCTAGTGCTGCCTACATGTTAGGTTGCTTCAGTCTTATCTCACAAACTACATACTTGTTCTATATAAGAGAATGCATTGTAGATTACCCTTTAACACAATATTACAGAGTTATCAGAAAACTTCACATTTTCGCTCAAAATGTCCACAAATCAAGCTACATTTGTCATACTTCCATTTTCCAATGGCATATACAAGTACAAGTGCCTTGTACTTCAAAAGAGTTTGAATGCTAAATTCAAGAAAAATAAGATTTAGAGTTCGAACGAGGTTTCCAAAAAATGCAGCAACAGATGGCATTTATGCATCGAATATAAACGTCTTCTGTTGTGTACTGTCTTGGTGTTAGTACACCAGCTGTTGTTAACATACAATCATAATCCCCTCCTTTTCTCTTACCCGAGTCTCCGGTCCTGTCCTGCAGGTGTACTGTGTGGCCTGCTAACTCAATAGCCTTATATAGAATAAGTGAACAAAGCCATGTCTCAGTAATTAGCAGAATGCAACTGTCCTTAACGGTCTTATTCGCTGCAATCTAGCTTGAATTCGTCCATCTTATTTGCGAGGGATCTTGCATTGGTAAGAAAAATACTAGAAAGAGGCTACTTGTGTGGTCACCCCACCTGAACGCCAGCCCTGCAGTCCCGCTTCTGCCTCCTGTCCCTGCACTGTCTCCGTCTCCTTCCTGTGGGGATGGTAAAACCACAAGGAGCCTTGATGCTGGGTTATGACTGCTGGGATGTTGTGGAAGCAGAGAAAGTCAACTGTAACAGTCCGCTCGATGCATAGTCCTATTTTTAGGAGATCCTGCTGGCTGTAGAAGTTATTCGCCCAGCAGAATGTCATTATGATGAACATCAACACATACACAAAAGAACAAACAAGGCACTGATAGGAAGAGCACTGAGCTGCTGCATTTATGTGCTCCACCATGCATTTTATTATACAGTATTTATGCATTTTATTTATTGTTTAAGTATTTTAATTTATTATTTAAGGCATTTAATTGTGTTACTTTTATTTTAAATGTGTATTTGCTGTTTACGTTTATCAAAATGGGTATTGTTTAGAGTCTGGTAATCAATAAATTCACTTTCTATTATTTCTAATGGGGAAAAAATTAATTTGGCCTTCGAATAATTCATAGTTTAAACTGCTTCCTGAAACAAATTAATTTTGAAGTACGAGACACTGTCCTTTGGTTACAGATGTACAAAGATCTGATGTGCAGCTTAATACTGTGGTTATGTGTTTCCGTTTAAATGCACAGATAATGGACCTGTCTGTATCAGGTACAGCAATGCAAACTAAAATTCCCAATGCAAATTTAAATTTAAATAATTGACAAGATTACTCAGTTTAAACTCTTAATGCATATTACTATAACAATGGTTAATTGTTAACATTCCTAATGAGAACACATCTTGCTTTGTTGTGGTAATCTGATAAGCACCATTTATTTTTAATGTTTTCTTTTTCATCTATTTTTTTTTTTTTTTTTTAACAGCCTAGAAGACATCTAGGATATCCTGAAAGCACCTTCCTACTAACATTTGGGACATGCATGCCTCTGTAGTGTGTTCTACTTAACAAAAGATCACCTTACATATAACAGAATGGCTTTAATTAGTTAAGTGGTTTTAATGTTGCATGTTTGCTCCACCCTGGCATCTTGTAGCACAGCTGAAAAAAAAAACACGTTTTAGAAGGCATGCATGCACATGCTGAAAATATTTGTGTATCTAACATGTCTGAACACAAGATGGATGCTGTTTCATTTTCTTGGATTACAAACTTCATATCAGGTCTTTAATCTAACCATTACATGACGAATCTGGGTACTGCAGCCAACTATCGTTAATATCTTTTCAAAGGTCTTGTCCCATCAAACATTGAGGAAAAGGGCAGGAGTCAAATAAGCCTTTTTAAGAAGTGAACAATAGCACATTACCTGCAAGAATAAGGGTGGTACAACGACTTTTTGTAAGACCCATAGTAAACTTGCAATATGCAGGTTTTGACCCGTCTTGATGTGCTATATCCTCTTTATCACGGCCTCCCCTGCCTCATGGCCAACTGACTGATTTTTCAATGCAATTGATGTATTGATGATACCAGAATGTCTGACCCCAGCAGCGGGGCAGGTAAGCATAGACTACAAACTCTTGAGTTGGTTTGAGTTTAGTAAAATGCCTTGCTCATCTTAAATCTCAGGAAAAATGAAGCAAGTAAAGAAATGTGTTTTAGTGACCTGGATGAATATTTCTGAAAGAATGATGGGAAATGTTGTTATTATATATATATATAAAAAGAGAAGACAAGACAACAGAAGGACTTTACCAAACAGGAAATGTTGAGGAACTGTAGTTTGAACATCCCTTAAGAGACATGTCCAAAAAATGCTGATAAGTTTAACTTGTAACAAATTCTCTATTAAGCCAAAATCTACTGCATCGACGGAAGTAGCCCTGAGATCAAAAAACTTGTCAAGTATAGACTCATTTGCAGAAATGTTGCTTTTTTACAAGACATGCACCCCTCTCATATTTATATTTACTTGCATACCTTCAAAATTACAGAAAGGCTCTTTGACCAACATGGAAAAAGAAAAAACACCTTCTTGTTTATATGTAAATCTATCTAAAGGCTTTTAAAAAAACAGATGTATTTCTTCTAAGATCAAACATGTTTAACTTTTTGGCTTATCTGAAAGTTTGCTGGGCCACTGAAAGTTCAGATATTTGAAGTAAGCATGCCTTGTACTCAATTTATGAAAGCTAATGAGTAACATAATTTTATCTAATTATAACCTGGCTTTAGTAATTCATCTATTTAATTTATGAACCGATGTTTCACTTCATTGGTTAGTATTTCTCAGCTTCTCCATTGTTTTTCAATAAGCTAGGAATGATGCCATGAAAAGGATATTCACATACAGGACTGATATACTACAGATGAGAGCCAAAAAAAGAAAAAGAAAAAAAAAAAAACATATATTTGCACCTGTATTTAGTATGGATATAAAGTGTAGGTTCTGCACTGGAAATTGTATCAGTCATTTAAAAAAAAAGAAAAAAAAAAACACATAGTACTGTACAAAAGTCTGAGCAAGCTGTTTGTTGCATCATCACACACACAGATAATGTGTGAGCTTTTCAGTGTCTTTCCCAATGATGGCACATCATAACACTCTGTTAATTTCTGCCACCATCTACTGGCTTTTTTGGGTATTACTTGTTTGAAGTATTCTATAGGATTTTATTTTTTGGCAGGAATTTAATGTTATTTTATTTGTTCTGTTTCAGAAATCACACACACATATGCAAATAATTATTTAGCATTACGACACTGCAACAAATCCTTCTTCAAAAACGTTTGGAAGTTAATTCAGTCATTCTACTTCAACTCTGGTCTACTTCATCCACCTTATTGGGGGATTAGGAATTGGTCCCACATACACACCAGTTTGAAGCAAGCACTGCTTAACAAGTACATCACATATTACCTTGTCATCAAGAAGTGGGCTTCCAGGTTCAGAATCAATGGAATATGGAGACAGCTCGGCAGGTGAACTAGTATCAGAGGCAGGAGGAGACATGATCAGCAAGTTCGGTTTGAAATCATCGGTTTTCATTTCTATGTCAGTGTCGAGGAGGCTGTTTAGGTCCACACATTTTGTCTGTTCTAGAAAGACAAGAGCAGAGAAGCAAAGCCGAGTGAGTGCATGGAAACAGAAAATAATAAATATGAAAGTGTTATTTAACCTAAGAGGACCATTCAAATATATTCAAGATCTACAGAAAATTTGAGTAAAAGAAGAAGAAAAAAAAAAAAAAAAAGAAGCAAAAAGATAGACAAGATAAAGCCTACACAAACATCCAAACTCATTGAGCAAATGTGTAGCTAAAACAAGTAGTTGACACAAAAATTAGGTGATTATTAGTACTGAAATGGTTCCTTGAATAAAAAAAAACAGTCCTACATAAAAATCATTACACTCAGAAAAATGATCACTCACTGTTTTTCTGTTTTGCCATCTTCAAAGCCATGTTTTCTTGACGCAGTTTCTGGTTCATTTGCTGCAGATATTTGATGTAGTCAATTGCTTTCCGCAGAACTCCGGATTTATGCATCTAAGGAAAAGTAAAGGCATTCAGTCATTAACTAACCAGGGTCTGATTTCTAAATCATTTCTAAGGGTTTAGACATACTGGTCTGGAAGAAGTAAACACCATATGGTAGACAAAATACTTTTAAAATTTTGTTTTTCATTCAAATATCTGTATATGACCTCTCCACCCCAAATTCCAGCAGCTTATAAAAGAATTTATAACACAGAAACCCAATTACTTTGCTAACACACACACACACACACACACACACACACAATACTGTATAATGAGTGAATTTGTGACTGGAAGGAACTGCTTGAAATCAATTAATACAAAACATTTTAAAATAAATCTAAAACTGGCTTATTTTTTCATAGAAAGCTAAAAACGATTTTTCCATGTTCTTTGATTATGGCGTCAAAATTGGCAACATTAGAGCTGGATAAACCAGCCAGGCAATTAATTTCCAAAGGTTCCATTACCCGAATACATACCCTTCATCCACCCCCCAAGAATCCATCCTTTGACTTATCATAAACCTTGCTACATCCACACCATCTGCTGATGTTTAGCTACATGAGATACAGTACAACTCTCCCCCTCTCCTGGAAAACTACAGCTGAACTGACCCAATCAGTCAGTTCCATTTTTCCATCTAGCATTGGGACTAAGTTCAGTATTATTGTATTGCTTATTGTTTTATTTTCTAATCATTCAAACTGTAATGACACAAGCACTCAAACATTTGAAATCACACTGAGATTTTCATACTTCTGATGGAATTTGAAATATTTACATGTTTTTAATATATGTACCATTAAACAGACTTAAAATTCAACCAAGACATTACATACATTGCAGATGTCTATTACTGCTTGAAATGACTGATTTATCACTTATTATTCACATATGTCTGCAAACTCCCACTTTCAGCAGCCATTACACTAGTGTCCTAACGGTATATTCTCAAGGCTCATCCTTAATTAATCTTGTTTAAATGCTAACTCTGTCCTACATGATAAAGTGGGAACCTTTTAATAGGAAAATTTTATTTCCACCAGTCCATCAGATGGAGAAAGGGAGCTGAAAGGAAAAGATAGTAGGATACAGCTTTGGTGGATGACATGCAGCCAGGAGATTATCTAGGTGTCTCAAACATTAAATATAAAGTTAGGGCATGGGAACCTCATGAAAACAGTGGCTTTCAGATAGCTATGCATTGTGGAGACTCCAAGAGTAAAAAGAGACTTTCATGTAGGGCTGGGCAATACATAGAATACAGGGAAATACATTAAATATAATTTTGTAGACAATAAGAAATACACTACATTAAGAGTATCGTTTTCTACTTATAATCCTATAAGGTGACTGAGTTCCAATGTGGAGGACACATGTAAAGATGCAGCGGTTTGGGGGATAAAGAGTAGAACAATGGCAGTTGCTAAAAAATTCACACTCATTGGTATGAAAATGACTTGGTTTTAAGAATTTGAATATACATCAAACTGAGGTATTTTATAGGCTGTGCTAAAATTATGACTGCTGCCAAATCAGGCAACTCAGTTAATCTGTTTGATCACCTCCAACAGCAACCTGCACATTAAGCAGAATGCATCAAACTCTGTGAACCTGTTTGTTCTCTAGCTGTCATGAACACCACAACGCTTCCCACCCAAGCTAAGACGATGGTTTCTTTCTCTCAGGAAGAGCACTATAATATAAAGAGTGTTAAAAGGTAAAACATAATTGCTGTAATTTTGTATCATACAGCCAAAGACTGGGTTCCTGTCAGCACTGTAGAGAGAACATATTACAAACAACTGCTTTTGACCATCAATTGCAGACACAACTTACCAGGACTTAAGTTTCTGCAGAGGAAGCTCTCCCAAAACTATAAATTTAAACTCAAAAATAACACAAATTGAAGTAAGAGTGCTTGTGCCTGCGTGTGTGAGTCTGCCATAGAGAAAGAGAATACTGTACATATTTAATTATACTTGTATTGACCAAATATTTGTGCCATTTTAGAAAAACAAAATATAAGGAAGGAAAATTTGATTGTTGTTGTTTGATTTCATTACAAGTTAAAAGATTTTAGAATATTTAGGGATAACCTTCATTTAAATATATTTATTACATATAGGTAATGATGCACAAGTGTACTGTACATGAAGTATTTGGTGTTTACATAGTGTTTACAAACCATTTCTGTGAAAACACATAATTCCCAGGATACACTGTATATTGGGAAAATACTTAAAATACTGTAATTATATTTTTGCCATATATTATCCACTTCATGGCTGCAAAATTGACTCTAGGGCTATAGCAGGAGTGAATCTAAAGATGTGGTATACAAATTGCCACTACCTTCTATTTACCACTGAATCCTGAGATTAGTCGGGGGATGGAAGCTTCCTGATGTAGAAAATGCATAACCTTGTTTTCTAAAGAAAGAAGAAAATATGAATGGGAATTTTTAGCCCTTGTTTGGGAAACTGGTAAAAAGATAAACTACCATGTCAGCTTTATTTTCTGAGACGTCATATGATTGTTTTAGACCTATGCATGCTATAGATGAATGAGGTTTGAATTTTTAATAATGAAAGAATGCATTTATTACAAATGAATTTGAAATTTCAGTGCTACAGGCAGGTTTTTAGGGGAGATCCTGGAAAGTGGCAATCAGCCTACTAATGTGATTTTTATATTTCACAGTAAAATATGCATTAAAATTTTCTTACATAAGCCTAATTGTGGCACTGATGATAAAAGGGAGAAATGTTCACTGTAATCAATATAAACAAAAGTTTCATGTCAATTAATTGTCAAAAGACATTATTTAGTGATGACCTGCATCACACACACTTTGCTCCTGTATCTATTACTTGCTGGAATTGACTGCAATACTTAGTCATCATAAGCTGTATATCCATTTATATTGATTCTAAGAATGAGCAAAAAGAGCAATACTGGTGAACAGTTTTCTGACCACACCAATGTCCCTGCTCCTTCCTGTGTACTGTATGTAATTTCTTAAACCGTGAAGCAACACATAAAAATATAATTGCTTTCTATAACCTATGATATGCGACTGCATGTGCAAGGAATGCTAGGCTGCTACAGCCAAGACTCACAAGAAGAGAATACCACTGATTGTCACATTCACAAAACCATGACAAAAAAAAAAAAAAAAAAAAAAAAAAAGTACTTGACCCACTCTTCTCAAAAAATCAACAGGTTTCTAGCATTATACAGTGCTAATAACTAGGCAGACACACATCAGAGATGTTTAAAACATGTATATTGGTGTGGAAAGTTTGACTTCATCACAATACGTTTTATTTATGATACATATTCACTTTACATCACAATACTTTTTATTTATGATACACCTCCACTTTACTTATCTCTATAGAACAAAACTAGTTTGAGTGATTTTGCTCAGAATTTAATAGGTTTAAAATACTTTACAAGGTTTGTGTTTAATTCTCACGGAATAATTTAATTTTCAGAAATGTCCGCATACTAACATCAATCCACAAACGGTCAAATTATGCTCAAGTACTCCTAAAATCTGTTAATACAGTAAAATCTTGATTAACCGACAGGGCCAAAAAAATTAAAAAATTGCACACGCCAACACCTAACTATTACTGCCATGCGGTACATGATGATCGATGCACACTGAAACAAGTCTCTCTTTTGCCTTGGTGTAGTGTTCTTCACCAGCACCACGTGTCATGCCGCATTTTGAAATCTCAGCGTCAGTTATGTACCTTCAGTTTTAACAGTGTTTAAGAGCTTTTCTGTTTTGTAACAATTTATCAACTAAACATTGTTATGGCTGGTAAATGTATGTGTGAGGTGTTGAAATTGTCACAAAAAACTGAAATTATTAAAATGTTTATGAAACCGCCAAAGTGATTCAAGTATTGCTTCAATTTATGGAGTAGAAAGAACAACAGTGAACGATATAAAGTGTGATACTGACAAAATTGAAAAAACGTCAAAATTTGACAGTAATGTTATTCAGTATTAATGATGTTGTTCTGTATTGTAATTTTCTTTGTAAATTTTGATATGTTTTGTTAATTTATTGTGACATGAAAAGGAAACATTTTAAAAATAATGTAACATGATTGTCAAAGTAATTGTTTTGTGTATTTGGCGGCAGCGTCACGAAGATGTTTTCGTCTAGCTGCATCAGAAAATGTACCACGACGTCTGACACGCCTCCTTTTTACTGTTTTCTCACAGCTTGGATTGCTGCTGTCATAATGGGTTTGAGTCTACATATATATATAATATATATATATACATACATTTATATATACACATACATATCTTCATATCTATATACATATCTACATATACACATATATATATGCATACCTATCTACATCATATATACACACACAAATTATATATACTGTATGTGTGTATGTATGTACAGTATGTATGTATGTATATATATATTATATATACCTGTATATGTAGACTCAAACCCATTATGATAGGTGTGTGTGTGTGTGTATCTATACTAATAAAAGGCAAAGCTCTCACTGACTAACTGACTGACTGACTGACTGACTCACTCACTCATCACTAATTCTCCAACTTCCCGTGTAGGTAGAAGGCTGAAATTTGGCAGGCTTATTCCTTACAGCTCACTTACAAAAGTTAAGCAGGTTTCATTTCGAAATTCTACACGTAACGGTCATAACGGTCAACAATGTCCGCCATGTTGAACTTTCTTATTCATGGCCCCATCTTCACGAAATTTGGTAGGCGGCTTCCCTGCGCTAACCGAAACCAATGTACATACTTATTTCGGTGGTATGATGCCACTGTCAGCTGCCATATTGAACTTTCCAACGTCACTAATTCTCCAACTTCTCATGTAGGTAAAAGGCTGAAATTTGGCAGGCTCATTCCTTACAGCTTACTTACAAAAGTTAAGCAGGTTTCATTTTGAAATTCTACACAACGGTCAACAACGTCCGCCATGTTGAACTTTTTTATTCATAGGTAGAAGGCTGAAATTTGGTACTTATTTCGGTGATATGATGCCACTGTCGGCCACCATATTGAACTTTTCAACGGTCTTTGTTACTTATGAGCCCATCTTCAAGAAATTTGGTAGGCGGGTTCCCAACGCTAACTGAATCCTACTTACGTACATATATACGTCCATAGCCTGCAGCTCGGTCACCGTGTGAGGCGGCGTTGGGTCCCCCATCCCAACGCCTCCCACGTGGTTGGCTGCCTGCCTATATAAGGCCGTCTGTCGCTCCAGTCTCTACATTCCCTTCCTTGCTTCGCCACGGTATTCACGTCTCCCTGCTGATAACTACAGCCTTTTTATTTAATCCACGGCTTCTCCGCTGTTTTATTGTTCATTTATTACGATTATAGTTATTGTGTAGGTATTTTAGACTTACTTTACATTGTTCAGGTACCCATTTCCTTTATCATTCCAACCGTACCCCCATTAACATGTCTATCGAGGTGATCACCATCGATCAAAGAACTGTCACTTACCAAGAGGTTTCCATGCCCGGAGATGGCACCTGCCTTTTCCATTCTCTTTGTTACATATTGCACGGCCATATCAGGCTCACTATTGATATCCGGAGGAACATTGTGTCTTATGTATTGAATGACTGGGACAGGTTCAAGGTGTGGACTGATGACGGTACAGGAGATAATTATACTACACAATACTACTATAATGCCTCTTAAACATCTTAGATTCACAGGTGACGATTTCAGTAGTGGACACTGATGTTTAGAAATGTTTAAACTGTCAAAAGCTGGATGTGAAGTTATCAATGAAACTGGTTGTATACTTACAACGCTTGACAGATGCCGAATGTCTCTTCAACACAAGTCCTACAAATACTGTCGTAATTGAAACAAACCATGAAACTCAAACCGATTATGACAGCAGCAATCCAAGCTGTGAGATTTGAAACAAGATTACTGTTCACATGGCCAACTGTACGTTGCATGCTCAAGAGTAAGCTCAGCGCACAGCTACAGCTTGGTCATATTACAACTGGAGGGCCAAACTGACAACGTGGCATACAAAGAGATCCTTAACAAATAATTATTGGTATATTTTCCCTCAGTTTAAAAAGGTTTAATTTTCTTCTTAATAAAAATTTTAAGGCAGTACTTCACCGCTGCGAAGCGCGGGTATTTTGCTAGTATATATATATACACATACATACATACATACATACATACATACATACATACATACATACA
>JANRMT010049829.1:35587238-35620348 GCA_026402145.1 Polypterus bichir lapradei
CATACATACATACATACATACATACATACATACATACATACATACATGTATATATATATGTGTATATATATGTATGTGTCTAGATGTATGTGTCTATATGTGTGTGTATAGCTTTGGTCACTGAGTGCAAGGGAAAAATAATAAAATATAGTCTGTAAGTTATTAAACAGTAAAACATTAACGTTTTAAGAAGTACAGGTATATTGAGCACTACTGGAGTGGTTGCGGGTAAACTACATTTTAAAGACTGTGTAACACAACAGGTAAGTAGTACTAACAGCAGCTAAAATGTATATGGATCATCTCTCGGTAGTAGATCCCTTTTGAAATGCGCTACACGACGGCTGTGGTATAGAAATTACATTTTCTATGTGAACGTTCAAATTTCTGCCTCTGGTAATGTGCCTTACAGGCATTACCAGCAATTAAAGAAAATTAGTTTTGTGTCCTCTGCAGTGTTAAGAGAGAAAGGCTTTGGTTTGGGATAAAAGGAAAAAAGGTGTAAAGAAAGGAAAGTTGCCTTTTTCTTTTATATAGTATATAGAGATGTGTTCGCTGACGTTATGATCGCCTTTTGGGGACAGTCGCGGTGGGTCTTGTGTAGACTGGTGAGACGTCCCTGCCATTAATCGGCTGTGATGCCACTGTCAGTCCTCCACTCGTGTGCGTGTCTTCATAATCCGAGCTGACGACCTCATAATCTTATACGTGCAAAAGAAAGTGCGAATCGCCTTAATATTAGTTTGCCGCGGTGTAGAAAAGGGGTCCCGTGTTTGCACTTGTCTGGGCTATAGCTCAGGGGGAGGATGAAAAAAATTAAAAGTGCTCACTTTGACTTAAGGCAGAAGCGCAGTCAGCGTCTCAAAGGCTGGCACAGCTATGCACGCGCGCCGGCTGCTCGACTTTTGCTGGGCAGGAGACCCCAGTTTTTGCAGACACGCTCACGATATCAAAAGTCTCAGCGCTCTTTGGAGGTCATTCACACATTATATATATATATATATATATATATATAGCAAAATACCTGCGCCTCACAGCAGAGAAGTAGTGTGTAAAAGAAGTAATGAAAAAGGAAACATTTTAATAATAACGTAACATGATAGACATTGTCATGAGTGTTGCTGTCATATATATGCCTGCCTAAATAAGTCACCCTCGCTTCGCTCTTACTTTTTTACCGTTCATTTAATCATGGCTAGTGGCGGAAAAATTATAAAATGGAAGGAGGATTACACTGAGTATGGCTTTACCAAAACAATTATTGATGGCGAATCGATTATTCATAAAGCTTGAACTGGTGATCTGTTTTTCTGTGTTAACCTCATATTTTTTCATACTTCTTCTCAAACCAAGGTGGTGCGAGGGTAAAATGAATCGGGATGCGCTGATCAATGTAATCGGTGTACCAGGAAATCATGCATTGACAAAAGTTTCCCATTGCTTGTAATGCAAAGTGTGATTAAATTTATTATTTTTTAACACGTTATGGAGCACATGCATCGAAGCTTCTCAGCTGTGCTTGTGCTAAGAAAAGGAAAGATTTTAAAAATAACGTAACATGATTGTCAATGTACCCTTTTGTAAGTAGTGCCTGGAGGATTCAGTGTGGAGAAACTCTAGAGACAGCGTGTGTATTATTAACTTGTGGATTTTTCTGTGAGTATTTGGCAGCAGTGTGACGAAGTTGTTTCGGAAGACGGCGTTAGCCGCGGAGCTCAGCTCAGAGCGAAATGAGGTAAATGGGAGGGGAGATGATGACGTGACTCCCCCACCCGCCTTAACTGTCAATTCCCCACAAACACAGTCTCTCGGAATTTGCATAAGCACACCCCTTCACCTGCAATTTTAACTTAGTTACAAAGTGATCAAAACTCTCGTTTATATCCTGCATCCTCTCATTAAACTTGTATCCCGCATTACCCGTGGGCATGAGAAACGCCAGCGGCAGCCTGTCTATGAACTTAATTTAAAGTTTAAGTTTACACCGTGCTTTGTTTCCGTAGTAGCAGCACTCATGAATGTGGTTGTATATGTCACTCGCTCGCTTCTTATTGTTTCGCTGCCTTCTCAATTATATAATGCATGTTTTCTTCAGCGCTTTTTGGAGGTCTTCCTGGTTATCTACACACTGCGTTGACAGTCAGTTCACGTGATTACGTGGGAGGCGTGATGATGTCACACGAAACTCCGCCCCCACGGCTTTCGAGCTCAACTCCATTGCAATATATGCAGAAAAATAGCTTCCAGTTATGACCATTACGCGTAGAATTTCGAAATGAAACCTGCCCAACTTTTGTAAGTAAGCTGTAAGGAATGAGCCTGCCAAATTTCAGCCTTCTACCTACATGGGAACTTGGAGAATTAGTGATGAGTCAGTGAGTGAGTCAGTCAGTCAGTGAGGGCTTTGCCTTTTATTAGTATAGATTTTGTTAATAATCTGAATTTCTCTTTGGGAATCAATAAAATTCCACCTAATGGACATTTTTATTTTACTTTTTGTGCTTTACATGTTGTGCTGCATATAGTACTGCCGTCTAGTCCCTCTATCTCAAATAATTATTATTTTCAAAAAGCCATTCAATATTTTAGTTATTACACTAATAACATATCTCTTTAAGCCAATCAAGTGTTGGGATACAACACATAATACAAACTGGACCCCATAGCAATTCAAGCCAGCAAACAAAATTAAATAACATTCTTAATCCTGCTCAAGTCAGTTAAGGCTTACGTTTGGGGCATAGTGGGACTTGAGTAATTGAGGCTAGACAGGACTGCTAGTCTACATGAACAATTAAACACACTTTCTTATTCAGTGAGAAGTAAATGAAAAAGCATACAATCAAAGCTTTCAATTTAGACTCACCTTTGCATCGGTACCCATTACCAGGTCTTTTAGCTCAAGAATCTTATCATTGATAGAGGAGCGGTATCTTTTTTCAATAATGTTGTGAGTGGTTCGACGTTCACCCTCTTTCAGGCCACCACCTCCTCCACCTCCTCCCATTTCTTGAGACATCTTCACTCCACCTCCACCAGAAGTAGACATGTGCTTGATAGGCATCTTCTCTGGGCCCACCACAACAGGCAAAGTCGTGAGGATGGCACTGTTCCCACTGACCAAAGTCTGTCCAGAAGAATGGAAACAGGGAATGATTAGTGAGAGGACTAATTTAAGAATTAGGCAAGAGCAGAACTTAAATGGAAAAAAAATCATGGCAGATACAATAATTAAAACTATACCGTCAAAATCATACCCAACACATAATTTCACTTTTATTAACATTTAGACATGCTTGAGCAAATTGGATTATTGTTTGTTTTTAAAATCGAGTGCCCAAAATACTGGGACATTAAACAGAAGCAGTTTTCTCTGTCATCAAATGGTATATTTCTAACAAATTTAGTTCTGGTAAAACAACAAGCCTCTCAAAATGTATACTTCACAATGAAACAATGAGCATTGTTCAGAAATAGCCAGCTTTATTAACCTATAAATAGCATCTAGTATCAAGATTACTTTGTAACAAAAAAGTAAAGATTTTAAAACTGTCTTTAACTCAAGGACAATAAAGCAGTTATAAATGCTTGGAATAATGGACCTTAAAATACTTAAGACACTCTTAAGAAAACTTGAGATACCCCTTAGAAATAAGTGTTTTGATTTAGCTTTAGATGTAAACTTCTTTATGTATTCAATTTCTTTTATTGTACATTAACATGTAAAAATATTTACTTTATTTGGTTTAATCTGTGACCTGTGAGGGGGGACAAAATGCCCACTGGAACTGAATAATCTCTCTGACGTTACACTGGATGACGGAATGTATAAAAACTTCCATAGTCCTTCTAACACTGGATCCTTTTCTGCTTGAATGGATTGCAATGAACAATAACTAAATGTATCCAACTTGTAATCTAAGCAAAACTTGTATTCACTTTTTAGTAGATGGATGTTTCAATGATGTCGTCTATCCAAAAATATCCCTTCACAAAGAGTTTATTTGCAAGTCTCCTCTGATTAATTCACACATTTGGGATTGCCGGAATGAATGAATACAGCCGCTCTGGCAAAACGCTAAAGTTACGGGTTTATATCTCATTGATCCTTTATACTTTATGGATTTATATTCATTTCTTTAGCTGTTTCTTTTGTCTTATTTTAGTCATTAAACATCTTGCATGTGGCCAGAGAGCAAACACAGGTTTCAAACAACTATAAATATGGCTATAAAAATTTATTATACTATATATAGGGCTTGAAATTCATTTTTGGAAATGGGGGTGAGGAGGTTCTACCCTTAAATTTAACACAACAGTGTTTCAGACTTACTTCAGACTTTACGATGGGTCCAAGAGCTCTGAACCACTGTCAATACCTTTCGCCCTACTCATATTAAAGTGCCAGATGCGGAATTTTCATGCCATGCAAACATGATCATGTACGTTTTAGCAAATGCTTGTTGGTGTTTCTAACACAAACAACATTTTATATATAAAAAAAAAAAAAAAAACACACACAGCAGTCAACAACTGTTATAATTTTAAATAAAAAAATGTAATAACCAGTACAAACCAGTAACCATCTCTCTCTCTCTCTCTCAGGATTAAGGAGAGAACAGCAATTGTCCCCCAGAAAATCAACATTATCACCATTAAAGGACAAAAAATACATTTCATCACAGCTTCAGAAGATATAATCTTTGAAATCAAACAGTCTCCAAAAGTATAACTCAGTAAGAAAAAAAAACATTGGCGCACCGGGACTTGGAGGGCAGTTGTCTGGAGAGGTGTGGTCAGTGTGGTGATGCCCGGGTTCTGCATGGTGGACAGAACCTGTGTTCCATCTGGCTTCAGAGTTGTAAGAACCAAAGAGTCCGTCTTGATGATCTGAGGCTGATGGACAAGCACCTGTGCAAATTGAAAAGTGTTGTTGGAAGCAATAATATTGGAACATATAATAAAAGACAGAAAGAACCCATCATCACAAGAAAGTATTTTACTTTAAGGTTAAACAGAATTTCAGTTTTTCAAATGGATTAAATAAAGGGAATACCAAGTTTTATTAACTTAATTGCTCGTCAGAAACCATAATTCGCAGGTTAGAGACAGGTAAATTACTTTTTCGACACTAAAACTTTAAGAAGGTTTATGTTTGCTAAATTCACATTAGTTATTATTGAATATACAATGTAACTGGTAAAAAACTACTAATAAGGGTTTTTACAACAGGCCTACTAGAATAATGACAAAAACAAACATTTTGTATGTCTAGTCTATGGGTACGGGTCCTATGGTTTTGGCTGAAACCTAATTTCTTAATACCACTGATGCAAATTTCATTTAAACAAAATATTTATCCTTCATTTTGTTAGACTAAATAAGAGGGATAGGCTCCAGCTCCTCCATGATCCTGCATTACATACGTGGGTTTCGAAAATGGATGGATGTTATAAGCAAGAATTGCCCTCTAATTAAACAACTGGGATGAAACAAAAAACTGGAGACACCGTGACCCTCCCCAAACCTGAGGACCCCTGCCTAAGGGATGAACTAACCAAAATGTTGTGTTAAGAAGATTATATATAAATAAAAAACACACACAAAGCAGTACATAAACACAAGTTGGTATTATTGACTGCTTTTTTAATATGCAAGTATGACTGAGTTGGTACAGATCTACCCTCACCTCAAAAAACTCATCTCACACCCAAAATTTTGTTGAAGTCTTCTGACAATATATTTTTGCTCAATATTTAAACTATCATTACAAAATGCAACTAACTCCAGGAGAGTTGAAACTATCTAGGAAGCAATATGGAAAATGCCGGACAAGGGGAAAATCTATCACAGGGCTTACTCATATAAACACCTATAGTTGGCCAATTTGGGATCATCAAGTAATACATACATAACATGCATGTCTTCGGGGATGTGAGGGGGAAAATCAGTAATATGGCTTCTTGTTATTGCCTTGGGTGGAAAAAAAAGAGTCAGGCTAGCCTTACACTTACAACATTTACAGGTATTTTTTTATAATGGTATTAACCAAGGAAAAGTTTGAAAGTTACGTTTGAACTATGGAATTTAAAAAAAAGAAGCAGCAATACAAAATGCTGCAAGGTTTTGCAAATATTTAAATGATATAGAAAAGGCCTACACTAAAAATAAGTTTACAGCTTTGGTTAAAAAAAGGCATCAAAGTTCAATAAAACAACAAAGAAACCAAGGAAAATATACAAATCTCTTCCTTTAATCAAATATTCAATGTGGAAGAAATATCTTTTTATTTTTAGCAACACTAACCGGTACTTGCTGTACTTGCTGTGGTACAGTCTGCACTGTTGGAGGAGCAGAGGTCAGTGTTTGAAAAGTCTGGGTGCACGCTGGTGCCAAGGTTTGAATAGTACTGGCTCCAGTCTGCGTCAGCACTCGCTGGGTTTGCACTTGATGCTGGATTGTCACTGGCTGAACTTGAGATGAAGTCACTAGGCTTTGAACTTGAGGCTGAAGAACTAATTTT
The DNA here is from genome assembly GCA_026402145.1 of Polypterus bichir lapradei. Lineage (NCBI taxonomy): Eukaryota > Metazoa > Chordata > Cladistia > Polypteriformes > Polypteridae > Polypterus > Polypterus bichir. The sequence goes on from JANRMT010049829.1 coordinate 35,593,762, forward strand.
TGAAAAAGGGAAAAAAAAAAAAAAAAATGGTAAGCCAAGTTAGTTGAATGTTTATTTTGGTATTAGCAGTATAAACCAAGTAAGGTCTAATCTTTTAGTTACTCCTTAAGACATTTAAACATAAGTTTGGTAAAACCAACACACTATAAAGAGGTTCATAGTCATTTGCATTTTGTTTTTACTAATAAACATTTCACTTCCTAAATATATATCGAAAACTATATTTCAATGTTAAACAAACAAAATCATATAATTTTGTGTCATTAAAAAAAAAAAGGTGGCTAAAAAACAAACAGGTTTTTGACAATTGTTTTGCATTTCCTGCTAAGTTAGCATCATTTCTTTTTTTAAGTGCAGTGCATCCCTGTGATAGCTGCTGCTTAGCCTGCTCATATTGATATTTACTAAGTTTGTAACAGTTATTTTTTATGACCAAATGTTTGCAGAGATATGATGCTGTAGAAAGTACAAACAGAGTCACGCCAATCACCATAATCAATGAAGCAAAGTTTGAACAGTAATCCGCCTAACCTACGACAAACATCCAATCCCATACCATTTTCAATTAATTTGACTGACTCTTCACATTTCCTTTCTCTTCTTGGAGTTCCCAATAAACTTTTATCAAAATATTAACCCTGATCTGGATTTTGCAGTGGATCAGTCATTGCTAATGATACAGTAGATGCCTGACCTTCGGTAACAGTAATGGTTTGATGCACTATGGACAGACAGACTGGACCTTTAACATGAAGAATTGGGGAAGAGAATTTTTTTTTTTTTTTTTTTTAAACTTTAGGAAATGTATACCTATTTGAAAACACCTTCTATATCATTAGATCTGTGTGCATATTGAATGTAGTTTGTGTATGTAATTCATTATAAGCAAGATGAATTAGTAATAACGCATCTCACATGACTGACTCTATAGTGCAAGCAAGTTTTTGAAAAGTAATTGTATAATTAATAGTAGTGGAAGAATTCATTTATTGTTTAGATGCACTGATTCAAAAATACAACAATAACATGTAAATATTCAAAAAAATCATGTCCTGGGAAAGTTTAAGTATTACCCAACAAACAAGATTTGGTTAATATGTGCATATTCCAAGACAATAAAAAGTTTTGGGCTCCGTTACTTGCCCACGTCTATTATTACTATCCACCATAATCAAAGAATGAGTGTCTGGTTGCCATGTCTACGTCATTCCAATAGTTGGTACATCACAAATATTACCAGTGATTTTATTAATCCCATAACCAATTGGCCTATAACAGACATATGCATTGCTTAGTGCACTATAAACGTTAATGCTGATTACTTAAATAGGTAGCACAAGCTAGTAATATAGAATCTTAATATATTTTAAATTAAATTTTCTTTCAGTAAGTAGCACAAAAATATTGATTGCACTGTCAAATAAAAATAAAGTTAGCTATAAATAAAACATGAAGTATTCATCCCACTAGCATCAATATTTGGTAGTGGCATCAATGTTAGGCATTATAGCCAAGTCTTTACCAGGTTTGTACACCTAGACATTTACGTCATCATTCTTCCAAAAATGAAAAACTTTTTAGTTAAGCATATTGTCTACAAGACAGATTTCTACACTTTGTTATAGTCAATCACTGCCAACCCTTGATTTTTTTTATTTTTAACCCATGTTATCAATGTCATTTAAGAATATGAACCTTTTCTGCAGTCTAAGCACAAATCATCTTGCAGTAATTTATTCTTTTGTTTTATTTCCCCCTTCTACTGATTTCGTTTAATGTCATAAGCCTTTCAGGCTGCAACACAGAAAAATGTTTTTACCTTGGCACTCACTTTTGTTAAGAACTCTGGGGATTATTATTATTATTTTTATAATTTTATTGAATTTATTGCAATCACACAACAATCCATACAAATAGATCAATTTTTACAAAAATAGGATTGAAAACAAATCAACCCCCACAGAACCCTGGAGATTATTGCTTTATGTCTCAGACAGTTCCTTTCAATCAAACTACCTCCTTGACTACTAGCCTGTTAATCCAAATACTCAAGGTCGGAGAATGCTTGGTGCTAAATATGCTCACAGTGGTGCCATATATTTTCTTTCAGTTTATGACTGCCATAACACCGCTCTATGAGATACGTAAAGCTTTTCAAAATGTGTTGTTAATATACAGATTAACTGTATTTTGGTCGTGTTATACTAGAAGAAGCATTGAATATCACTTCAAATAACAACCAAAAAAGCGCACTTAGTTTGGAAACATGGTGACCATTTTCATATTTGAATAGTAAAACGTTGTCCATTTACTTTACCTGTGTTGTCTAATTCGCTTTTATGGTGGACAGAGACTGGCCTGGCAGCACACTCACTCATAACAACAGATTTGTAACTTAATCTTACATTAGGAAGAAAAAATGAGGACAACGAATGAGAAAAAAAGTATTAAAAACCATTTATTTTTATAATGTACTTAAAAAAATGACTGCAGCAGCCAATTCTGTGTCTTCCTAGAGATATTACATATGTAACCTAATTACTTGTGAATAAATAACTGGCCAACACTTAATGAAGTTTATCAAAGCAATTTGGGAGTTTGTTTATAAAACAATTAATATAATAAACTTAATATTTAGAAGGATCTGTAGAATGTTGCTCTTATGTTGATATAGTTTTGCATTGATTAAAGCAGATACCATTTCAAATACCTAAGTATTCTATACTGTAACACAATACAATGTGAAAAAGTCAAAGGGAGGTGACAACTCCACATAGTCTGCAATTGGAATTTTTGTAACAAACAGGCAAATTACACTCTTATACAATTTCTTTTTCTTTTCCTTCAACAAATATTCAAATACTCTGTGACATTAATAAAATCTGTTAAAGCTACCTATGAGTAACAAATGCATTTTGGGAAAACAATTTCAGATGTTTTGAGACAGGTGCCCTACAGGAGAAATGTAAAAAGTGGAATTAGCAAACCTCTTTCAATCAGTAAAACAAGAACATTTGATTTGTTTCCTTCTAATGACACCATAACCCAGACAGCACTAGTGCAGTAACATGTCCACATGTTCCACTTGTAAGTACCAAAGCCTTTAAAGTTGAGAATTGTCTCATAGAAATTCAGCCGTAACTCTTCCAAAAAAGATATTTTATTCCACATGACTGGGAGATTCAAAAATATGTCACATACACACAAATACTAAGGGAGCCTCATATTTGAGATGAACATTTGGTTTTATCAGAAATTATGAGATACAGCTCAGAGATGTGGGGAGGGGATACTAGGAATTTGCATCACTGATTATGGCATAAATCAGAAGAATACAAACACTTAATATAAATAATTCAAAAGACAACCACATTTTATGCAGTCATCTGTGCTGATAATACAATGAAGTCTACCAAATGCTGCTGGTGCCACTGCCAATTCCTGCAGCACCAGGTGCAAACACAGGAGCCAATCCTGGATGGCAAGTCCACCAAAGGGTATACTCATGTAGTTTTACTCATACGGATAGTTTTTATTCATAGAAATCTTTGTAAGATATTTTAGAGATGGAATTTGAGTAGGTCTGTCCCTTTTTTCAATTGCAGTTCAAGGACATCCAGTCTTCTATTTAACCACATGAGACTGTCAACTCTTGTAGGAACTAACCACCAGACCCTGACATGCCTCTGGGTGAATTGGCTCCTTAACACAGAGTTGATCATACTTTCAACAATACAATGCGAACACCAGGTCATTTAATGCAATGTGGTACATACCATTAGAGTGAGAAGACTCACACATTTCATTAAGCACTGTGGTAAATAATGACAAGGCGCCTGTGTGTGTATCCAGAACGTCCTGCTTATAGATTTGCCCATGTCAATCTGTGTGATTGGACCTTATAAAAAAGAACTTAAGAATGAATCAGATATGCAAGAGTGACCGTGACTTGATGCTTGAAACATAACAGGAGGCTATCATGGATTCTCATGAACAGCTCATCTTCAAAACCAGAAATACTTGAGATCTTGTAAAATGCACCAGGCCATTCAGAACCTTCTATGGATTTGGTTGAATTATTTCTACAGTACACAGAACATTGACAGGCCTGGACGCCCTTGTCTACCCATCTTTTATCTTAATGCAAGGAGAATGGGTTTCCAAGGACTTGTGCTGGAAGTCTGTTTCTTTCTTCTCTACTTCTATCAATTCTTTGGCCTTTTTATTTGCTGAATGTTAAACTGTGCCAACCAAACAGTACATTCCTTAGCCTTGCTTGGAGTAACAACCTCATTTTTGATTGAGAAAAAAAAAAAAACGACTTTTTTTTTTTAAGCAAAATTAAAAATGATTACAAATCAGTTAGACTGTTAATACATAGATTTATCGTCTTTTGGACGTAAAAATTCTTTCATCAAATTAGACAGCATTGAACATGCAGAGAAGCGGGTGGGCAACCAATTGGCCGAAGTCTCGTGAGCTGTGCCCGGTTCTGACTTCGTCCTTTATAACTGATAATGTTCCCCTCCAGAGGTTTATTTTCTCCAGGGATGCTGCTGACTGGAGCATTTGTTTTCCTCCACTTTGATTTTAACTGGCCATAGTTCCGACAGTTATGTTGATGGAGAGATACTGTTGGGATCCATTTATGTTAATCAGTTTTGATTTGTGCATCTTCCTGTTTGTTTAAACAAGTGTGTCTTTATGTACATTCATTATGCAACTGCATTCATCTGCAGAATTCTAAAGTAGTCTGAGGCTGCACTTAAGTAAAGAGTGCTATAGAAAATTAAGATGAATTGAATTTGTCACCTAACCTTCTACGCAAATCTTTGGGGAGTAAAATATGAGCACCATGAAAAACACACAGACACCAGGACAGCACTTTCAAACAGTATGCAGGCCTGCTCTAACAAAAAAGTGATGCATAAAAATTAACTGTCTTAGAACAATACCGTATATAAAATGAAGTGCAAATTAAAGAGGAGAAAAATAATCGTATGCAAAGAGTAGGAAAAGATAAAAAGGCAATATGTAGATTGGGAAACAGCTGAGCAAGTGAAGCAGTATCATTAAATAGGCTTGTACATTCCAGAAAATGGAAGGCACAGCATTGAGATTTACGCAGGAAAACAGTAACTTTCAAATTTACAAGACTGTAGTTAACCAAGTCAAGATTCACATATAATGAGAACTGCACACTTGTCACACAAAAGAAAACAAGTCAAAACTAAAAGGAGAGAAATTAAGAAACTGGATGCCTTCAATCAACAGCAAATGATGCTAAGGGCACTGGCTAATTTTTGAGATCAGCCTTTGCTGGGTTAAAAGTGGGGGGTGTTGGGGTTGAATGCCTTGATTTGAAAATAAAAACAGCTTATAAAATGAGCACAAACAAGAAATAATTTACCGACAGGCAGCTCAGCAAAGAACATGTAAATGTACCCTTATCAATACCTAAACATTGTCACTCTGAAGAGGAGTAAGACTGTTTTATATCTCACCCTGGAATCCTGTAGTAGGGCTCTGATAGATGACAGGATGCTGGATTATCCTGGTTTGAGCCTGACTTGGCGTCAACATAACAGTCTGTGTTTGAGTTTGTGGCAGTGACTGCTGAATCTGTTGTGGGGGTCTGGGTTGGAGCAAGGGGGCGCTGCGGGGTTGGGAACTGCCCACAGAGGACACCAGATTAGTCACTGGCACCAGGTGAGGGGTTTGTGCAGGACTCAGAGTTAGGGGCTGAGGTGACTGGTTTACAGAAGCAGGGACTAACTGGGGGGCAGCCTGAACTGGACTCACCCCAACAGACTGGGGTGAGTATAACTGCTGCTGGGCTGGGTGTTGGGTCTGTGGGTGGGTTGGTGTCATCATCTGTTGCTGTTGCTGCTGTGTTGGTGATGGTCTGAAGTTTCTGAGCCCAGCATGAACAGCAGGATCACTAGAAGGTGCAAGGTTAGGATTCAGCTGGTCCTCAAAGATATCTGGAAAATCTCCAACTTGATTGCTGACAAACTGCAACATTTCTGTAAGAAATAAAGATTTAAATATCAACTTACATCGCCTTCACTGGATAAACATTCAAGATGATAAGTCTAATACAGAAACACTAAACCTTTAGAAAGTTATCAAAGGCAGATGGACATGAAGCCCCAAGGAGACCAGATGACAAGAACTGTATTAAAGAACATACTGTAAAACACCAAGGCAAAAGTGGAAGTCCACAGACAAAAGTCAACAGAATATGATACACCAAAAATAACAGTTTGTTACCTGTTACGTACCCTGTATTCTTTGTGGTGATGGTTGAAAAAAATTATAATCTCATGTTTTCATAGAGAACAGAGTTCACAAATGTCTGCCAAGTAATTTTTTTATGTTTTACGTAGCCCATGTGGTTTGTATTCATGGTAGAAAAAAAACAATTGTTTTCATTGAGAATGGAGATATATTTTATGATATAAGAGAATTTAGTATAGGTCTGCATTGGGTCAATATTGAAGAGCAGCAAACAATATTAAAAAGTCACATCCATTTTCTGTTCTAAACGAAGGTCTGCTTCTCACCTTAGTGCTCCACAGTTTTAAATTTGTAACCAAATAATTTATATGTGACTAAAGTGTGCATTCTCAGATTTTATTAAAATAGTGTTTTTATATATTTTGGTGTCACCAAGTAGATATAAATCCCCCGATCCCCCCCCCCCGTTTTGAGGTGCATGTGGCTTAGCTGCTGACATGAAGTAACAAGAAGACTGCAGAAAATACTCCTGATACGGAGCTGCGGCATTACATCAGAGAAGTTGTCACAATGGGTTATCCATATGTTACTCATACTTGAATGCCCGACAAACATGCAACATGTCAATTAAAAGTAAGAATGACACACAGATTGTGAAATTAGTTAAATAAAACTTGCACCCCAGGGTATGTCCAGGACTGGACTTGACATCTACTGCACTAGGGCAATCAAGGGCTCAGTTTTATTTATTACTAGCAAAATACCCGCGCTTCGCAGCGGAGAAGAAGTGTGTTAAAGAAGTTATGAAAAAGAAAAGGAAACATTTTAAAAATAACGTAACATTTGCTTTCTATTCGTTTGCATAAGCACAGTCCTTCACCAACAATTATTTAATGTTAGCTCAGACCCAGCACTTAAAAGTTTCTCTTGCACTTTTGCTGAGTTTGTGCCAAACACTATTCTATCCCTGACCATCTCATTTTTGTTTGCATAAGCACAGTCCTTCACCAGCAATTTTAACTTAGTTACGAAGTGATCAAAAGTCTCGTTTATACCCTGTGTCCTCTCATTAAACTTGTATCTTGCGAATATTGTATTCGTCTTAGGCATGACAAACGCCAGCGGCAGCATGTCTATGAACTTAATTTAAAGTTAAGCTTTACACCTTGCTTTCCTATTTGTCTGCATAAGCACAGTCCTTCACCCACAAGTTTAACTCCATTACAAAGTGATCCAAAGTCTCGTTTATACCTCGTGTCTTCTCATTAAACTTGTATCGCGCGAATATCGTATTCGTCATAGGCACGACAAACGCCAGCGGCAGCGTGTCTATAAACTTAATTTAAACTTACGGTTTACACCGTGCTTTGTTTCCACAGTAGCTGCACTTATGAATATGCTTGTATGCGTCACTCGCTTCATATTCTTTTGCTGCTTTCTCAATTGTGTAATGCGTTTTTTGTTCAGCGCTTTTTGGAGCTCTTCCTTGTTCTCTACGTACTGTGTTCCCAGTCAGGTCACGTGAGCCGCTCTCTTGTGTGATCTTGCGATGTCCACGGCTTTATTTAATGTTAGCCAAGACCCGGCACTTAAAAGTTTCTCTCGCACTTTCGTTGAGTTTGTGCCAAACACTAGACCATTTCATCTTCGTTTGCATAAGCACAGTCCTTCACCCGCAAATATTTACCTTATATTGGCAGGCACTCAATTACATGGGAAGCGTGATGATGCGGGACGCAACTTCGCCTCACACGGCGACCGAGCTGCAGGCTATGGCCGTATATATGGTCGAAAGTAGGTTCCAGTTATGACCGTTACGCATAGAATTTCGAAATGAAACCTGCCTAACTTTTGTAAGTAAGCTGTAAGGAATGAGCCTGCCAAATTTCAGCTTTCTACCTACATGGGAAGTTGGAGAATTAGTGATGAGTGAGTCAGTGAGTGAGTGAGTCAGTCAGTCAGGGCTTTGCCTTTTATTAGTATAGATTTTTGTTTATAATGCACTGTGATCATAGACAACTGAAAATTAAATGAAAACCCTTTTGTGAATAAGCAATGGTGATTGTACTAATATAAGAGTTAGAGAAAGATAAACAAAAAATGATCAGAGTCAAGGTTAAGTGCCACATTTCCTTCAAGCGTCCTTCACTCTGAAGTCACTACTGGTAGGACCAGAGGTATGCTTCAGCTAGACAGGACACCGGCATATTTTGACCTCCTTAACAAACAATTCAATTACTGTACATGCAACAGTATTTTAGGGGGTGTATTTAGGCCAATAGGGATTTCAACACACAGCAGATTCCACTCCTTTGAACTGTATATGGCTGAGTTGTTGGCCGTAGCAAACATTATATTATTTATATTTGTGTGATTTGTAAATGTATCTGTTTTCTAGACTCCGTTGTACGGGTCGTTAGAAGAAAGGTATGTAAATCTTCCTTTCCTTTTGCAGCAAAAAGCTTTGTGACCTCTTGTGAAATCCCACATACAGTGGAAACAAAGCACCAAGCCAAACAGCGGCACAACCACACCTCTGCTTAGAATGCTGTCTGCAAGCGCAGTGCCACAGCTGTCAATTTTCTGTATTGTGCTGTTAAAATTAAAGAAATCTGGCGCTGGAAGCACTTTCCATTTAAAAAAGGGAAATTAGAACTGCAAATTTTTTTTGCTTTTAGCAAACTGAAAAGTTAACAATATAGCTTTGAGCATTTGAAAAAGGGTATTGATATTCACAGCAATATTTTACACATAGAGCATATTTCAGGACTTTGAAAAAATTTTATTGTATAAATACAAAGCTGTCCTTTTTGCTAATTAAGCTAGAACAAACATGACAATAGTTTGATCAGTTTTCCCTTTATATAATGATGCATATCCAGGTCTTTGGCATCTATATTGATTTCAGATTCATTTTACATTCCTCATCCTTCATTCATTCGTTCGTTCGTTCGTTCGTTTTCCGATACTTATCAGGAGCAACCGTCTTAGTAATGAAGCCCATATGTCCTTTTCCACAGCCACACTTGCCAACTCATACTGTGGGATCCCAAGATGGTCCTAGGCCAAGAAATAATCCTCCCAGTGAGCCCTGGGGTCTTCCCTAGAGTCGCCTCCAAGCTGGTCATGCCCATAAAACCTCAATAAAAAGGTGTCTGGGAGGCATCCATATTAGGTGCCCTAACCACTTCAATTGTCTGCTCTTGATGCCGAGATTCAGCAGTGCATTCTATCTACAGTACAAACCCCAACATGGCATCGGCCAGGCAAGGACTCAATAAGAAGCCCACTCCTGCCCTACGTTTTTCTCCCTGGGCGACTCAAAAGTAAAGCAGAGTCCAGCCTTTTTCGTAGAGAGGTAACATTCCACATCCCAAGAGTCAGTTTGTGTGCCTGGGTTCCAGTCCGCAAAGGCTTCTGCCTTTGACCGTCACCCAGATCACATTGTACCCAGCCCCTATTCCTCCTGTAGCTGGTGGGACTACAGGAGAATACTTCACTGGCAATGCAAAAGTCATGAAAGTCTCTGTCCAAATTATTGATAGAGGAGAAAAACATCTCATCATAATTATATCAACCTCCAATAGCTGAACTGTCTCCAAATACCTAAGTGAGGAAAGTATGTGAGCAGATGATGCTGAAGACATTCCACAACATCGATAGCAGCCCAGATAAACTTTCAAGTCTAACAGGTGGAGTCAAGTTTTTTACAGTCCAAACCATCTGACCCTTTAATAGACATCAGAATAGTTGTATTGTCACATATACAGAATACAGTGAAATTCTTTTTTGTGTGTCCGACTAACATGTCCAGTTTCTGGTGACATGATACACAAGAATACATTAAAAGACTGACCTTCACGTAAGTGTTTTCCATAGAAAGAGTTTTTAAAACGTACCCATTTGGAAATTTGGCTTTTTATTGAAGCTCTTTAAATAAATAAATGGACAGATATAAAAATATTATACACACACACTATAATGTGAACACACCTGAATGACTAAAAAGGAAGAAAATTAAAAAGAAAAAGAAAAAAAACCCTTCTGGCTTGGCAGTCACAGTCTTCTATATTAAGAGATCAGAGTGCAAAGATGGTAGATCCACATGAAAACTGAGCGTGTTAGTGTGGAGGAGTTACAAGTTGACCCTTAGCTAGAGATCATGGCTACAATTAGTAGAATAATAGGGCAAAAGTAGTGGGAAGGAATGCAGGGCAGTGTTTGGTTTTTGTTTTGCATCCAGTGATACTAAGATAGACCCCTTCCCCCTGGGGCCCTGAACTGGTTAAGCCTGTTGGGAAATAAATGCATGGATCTAGCTATGGGTAATTTTTAGAATAGTCATTAACATTTACCAGCATCTACCTAACTCTCATGAACAGTATTTATACTTCAAACCCTAATTAATAAATCTACTACATTTACACAATATGTGCTGTATATATACAGTATGTTGCTGAAGAGATAAGGTAAGGTTCAGTAAACTGCTCATTCTACTGTGATTTTGTTGCAAGATGACAGCAATACAGTTATTGTTACAGCAAAAAAATCTTCAGTGGCCATTTTAATTACTTGTACCTTATAAGCAAGTTAGTTCTTCCTTTGCCCTCAGAACAGACTAAAAATTATCAGGACATGGACTCTACAAGGTGTCCAAAGGGTGGAATGTGGATGATAAGTTGCATATTAGCCAGAGGATAATCTCTGTCCTACCAGCTCTTTCAATATATCAATATATCTCTGTGCGCCCTCACCATGTTTCACAGCTGTCCGTGCTTCCTTAATATAGGACTCGAAGTCAGTCCTGTTGAGTGCGAACAGTGATGTGTGGGTATGCCCTGCAATGGACTGGCATTTGATCTTGAGTTGATACCTGATAAGTACCTTATGCTGTGACCACAAAATTTTAGGCACATTTGAATATCAGTTAAAGTGGAGACTACGTTTTATATTTAGTTATAACATGTGGCCTGATTGATTGGCCTGGAAGCACATTGGCCATCTAGATATTGCTATTCATACACATGAGCAGACTACATGTTTTATCCTCAATCATAAAACAGTTAGGACAAAGAAGTTCCATTTTTGCACAGAAACATCTAACAGGCCTTCTCTAAACCCTCCATCTCCATCTATAAGGCTGTTTTTTTTTTTTTTATTTTCTTCTGAGCTCTGTAAAAGTATGTGTTCTTATATTTTTATTTATGTCAATTATTTATGCACCTCTTTTCTCAAATCGTCTTTAGTTTCATTTTGTTTACCATAATTTTGTTTTTTTATTTTTTCAAATATATGATCAGTTTTTTTGCTTCAGTTCACATTTGTATTTAATTTTTTCTTGATTATCTGTATTTTTTGTTTAAGTTAATTTGAGTGTTTAGTAGTTGGTCCAAGTCTTATTTGCAGATTAATACCTTTGATCTATATGTTTGTTATTTACATTTTGTTGCAGAGATTTTTCTACTTTTTGTAAATTTCTTTATTTTTTGGTTGGTTTAAATAAATGACAGATTCTTTTAAGGTACTTCCCTTCTAAGTATGAATACTATCTACTCTCTATATATAAAAACCTAAAAGTGCAACGATTTTATGTGACATTTTTATGTTACTTTTTTGTCATGCTTTAAATCAGGCTTATTTTAAAACCTACATATATATGTTTGGTATCATTCTTGTCAGAATTTATCAAACTTTAATGTGATGTTGTTAGGTTTTCAGATTCTTTTTCCGTTTTTAAATTATAAACTAAAAAATATCAAGAACTCACGTCCCGCAAGACGAGACTTTGTGCCAAAAGATTTAACCATGCCTGGGGCTGGAAATAAAAGACAAAGAGTAGGACAGCTGCAGTACGGGCTTTCAAATGTTCAAAGCACCATGCGAGGTGCAAATCATGCGGCACGGCAACAGCGGCAAGCCAGCAGCTGATCGAGCAAAGAGGAGGTAAAAAAAATAAAAAACAAAAACTATTTGTTTCCCATTGTATCACCGTTTAAGAGGAGGTTTCAGAGGAGCGACCACATCTCCTTGGGGTCTTCACAATGTGAGCGGCAGAGACACGAAGTGGCTGGCGCAAAGTGCAGGCCGGGGGGTTAGCAAGTGAAGCGAGGAGGGGGGAACCCCCTAGTAATTATTTAATATTTCAATGACAACATACTTCAAGTAGTATTTTCAGCTTATTTCTTTTGTTTTTTAAAGAAATCCTCCACCCACAAAATTATTTTTTTATGTTACTTACCTAATGTAATGTGTAGTGGTGGTCAAGAAAAATGTTGAATCTTATGTTTTTGTGGGTAAATTACACATCAAAGATTCAAAGTCAAAGGAACCCTGCAGAGACCATTTCTGCCCAACATCCATGGGAAAAAAAAATTCTCATCTAACTTATGTTGCATAATCCATATGTCCGTTTCTCATCCTCAGAATGTTCCAAAATACATGCGGGTAAGAGACTATGAACACTTGCTTCCAGAAAATGCAGCATAAAGGAAACAAGAAACACATATTCCCAAAACACTGTGTGTTTGAATTGAAGAACCACCTCACAAACTACATGGGGTAAGTAATAAATATAAATTTAAATATATAATTTGTGTGTGGAGTATTTCTTTTAATATCCGATGCTGACACCGTAAGGCCACTGTAATTTCAATATATACAAATTGCATTCTGAAAAAAAATTAACACTTAAACAAGGAAAAAGGTGACTAAATAACAACTAAAATTATTTCAGAACGTACTCCTTAATGGTGTATCGCACTGGTTGCATGAACAATACATCTGAACATTTAACAAAAGCAAAACCAATGTGACTGAGACACATAAGGTACAAATAGTAAGACATTTCTATGTAAATAGAACCAATGTTTAAAATATGAGCTGCTCTCCTAAAACAATGTAGTTGCATTCCATGCCATTTCAATGTTCATTTATACTGCAGGACTTCTATAATATCTGAATTGCAGGTTGAGAAATCTAATTTAAAAACAATGTTCTAAAATAAAGGACACGGAATAAATTCCAAAAAAACTGTATTTACTACATTTAATAATAGAACTAAAGATGGCAAATGAAACCTGACCAGAGGTTTTACATTATTATGATTACGAAATTAATTAATAATACTAAATGTAGCATGCAAAACATCTAGTCACTCTGAAAACAGTGTAATAACATACAATTCTGAACTAGTATCTCCACATTTGCTAAAAGAACCATGACTCCAAAACTAGCCCCTTGCCCCAAACCACCACCATCACCACCACCAGACCCCATGCAATATACCAAATATCCTTAGAAACTCTTATTATGCCCTGTCACTAACAATAATAAATGAAGATGGGGCAGGACTCCCTTTACTAACTATCCACCTTATCAATAAGTGCTCAGGTAACACTAGCTTTACAGCTTATGGTTTTAAAAACGTGACTAACACAAACATTTTTTTATTTATTTATTTATTTTTTTAAACACTACAAAAGATATTGTTTAATGGTCTAGGTAACTGTGACCTATTCATTTTACTTTTGGGTCTGGTCATAGATGTCATGTGAAAATGCAGGCAACCTGCAAAGAACTGACAATCAACTTAATCAAGGCTGCCAGAAAAGCTGGTCAGTACAACTAGTAGTGAGAAGACCAACATTATGAAAAATCAGCAATGACCAAGTAAAAACTCTATAATCAACATCAAGTAGCACAGCAATGAGACCGTGGACCACTTTACAGCAAGCTTTAAGCAAGAAGCACAATTATTCCAGGAATGCACTCAAATGTGGTCAAAAACAACTGACGGCACTGCCATGAAGATTCCTGTGCAATGCCTTTGTTTTAACTATTACCATACAGTATATGCGACCAAAACTTGGACAAATACACATTTTGCTTGCATTATAAAACAGTTCACAATCTCAAAGTATTCCACCAGATGCAAAGTCAAAGACAGTTAAGACAAAGAAAATGTGGCCCGTTTTGCTCCAAGAATTGTACAGGGTCCTTTTGAAAAGCTATGCAGCTACCGAAGAGAACACTTTTTTACGTGCCCTACAGTATGGAAGGCCTCCAGTCTAAGACTTCGTCCACACTTACATAGAAAAATTTGAACATTCATCTTTTTGTATTCATCCACACTGAAATGGCATTTTTAACACTGAAAACCAATCTTTTCTTGCTGTTTTATTAAGTGGTAAAGTCCTACTGGGTATGACACCAAAGAGAGCTGTAAGCAGATTAGATCATTAGAACACGTTTTATGAGAACAGGCCATTCAGCTCCATGATGCCAATGGATTGTATTCAACTTATTTTTCCAAAATATTTCTACAATATAGAATATCTAAGAAATAAGGCAAGATTTTAAATAAAGTTTAAATATCAGATGTTCAAAACATGTGGCCCAATGAAGCAAGTGTAGGACAACATCATGATGTTGGATAAACTTTGGAGAGTCAAAAGATGTGTATGATCTAGAATTTTCTGACTTGTTTTGAGGAAAAGTATATGTTGTGAGCTGATTTCAATTCATCATCTGAAAATCTCAATGAAAGGTTTAATTTCAAGTACTTTTCCAAGATAATGCAGATGTTTACTTTTTGACATGGCCAAGAGGTTTAGCTGTTGTGCAAATAAACATTGGAATGGCCAAGACAGACAGACAATCTCAAAGAGTGTTTGGCAGCAGTGGTGATTACAGCATCCCATAACCAGCTGTCCTCCAGGGATTTTCTAGCTCTACAGACCATACAGTGTATTGAGGAATGTGTGATAAATAGTAAAAATCCCATAATTGGCAGTTCTAATGGTGACAGAACACAGAGCAGAATGGTCAGACTCATGCAAAATATCAGAAAAGACACAAACACTCAAGTAATAGCTCTTCACAACAGTGACCTGTACAATAGCACCCCTGAATAGACAAGGCTGTCAAATCATGAAGGGCTGTACCCCTGAAAGAGCAGAAGGAGACCAGGATGACTTCAATTCTTGTCAGCAAACAACTGACAGATAAAGTTACAGTGATTACATTATCACCAAAATAAGATGCCTGAAGACTGGAAAAATATTGCCTGGTTTGAAAAATCTTGATTTCTACAGTGGCATGCAAAATGCAGGGATAATAATTTGATGGAAACTGCACGACACCATAGATCCATCCCAACTACAGTCAACAATATAGGCTGGTGCCGGTAGCGTAATGGTGCGGGGAATGTTTTCTTGGTACACATTGGACCTCTTAATAACAAATGATACTCTTTTGAGTGTCACAGTTTACCTCAATGTAATAGCTGAACATGCGCATCCCTTTATGAACACAGTCAACTCTTTTTCAAAATGGATACTGCAGCCAGATAATATGGCATGTGACAAAATGCACACGATTTCAAACTGGTTCCATGACCATGACAGTGGTTTCAATTTAAAACAATGACTGACACAGTTCCTAGGTGTAAACACAATGAAGAAACTTTGAGATGTTTGGTGGAGGTTGGCAGCAGTAATGTGTGGTCAAAAAATCTTAAAGATCTGCTTGATGATATTGACTCAGTAAGGAGCACAACTTCTGGGACCTCACTGAATCCATGTGTCAAAGACATCAGGCTGTTCTAGAGGCAAAAAATGAGCCGAACAGGTACAGGCCAGGAAGAGCTAATAAAGTGGCCAATGAATGTAAATACATCATATAACTGATTCGATGCAAGACTTGAGAGTATTGAAACCAATATAGGTATAAAACAACTAAACAGGCAAGAAAATGTCTGCACTGCACTCATGAGTGAATACAAAGAGACTAATTACTCTGAAAGGTACAATAAGAAAAAACTTAAATGAAAGCGTCACATAAAAATGGCTCACACTAGTGATGGTATAGCATTGCATTAATGCATGAATTGTTTATAAACAACTGTTTTTGGCTGTGGTATCAAATACGTGAAATTCCACTGGTTATTGGTTTTGACTACAAAAATTCTGGTATTAAGACAGCCCTACTTTTAAATGGCATTTTTTTGCAAATAATAACAATATTAACAATATAAACCAGCACCAAAAAACTACACAAGTTTTCTTCTAGAATGTTTGAGTGCAAAGTGCAAAAGCAGCAAGACAAATCATGATGGCCTGCTCAGTCAGTCAGTCATCATTCAACCCGCTATATCCTCACTCGGTATAAACAGTTATATGTTGCAGGGCTTGAATGTTTCTGTCAAAATTAAAATAGACAGAGCTGTAGCGGGTTTGATTTAATAGTTAATTTTACTCAAACTCCCTCTGAAGGTTATTTGTATTTCTGTTTAGATATGGAAACATTACTGAAAATTATTTATGTTTAGTATTTTTTTTCCCCACCATCAATGACTTCAGTCTCAGAGTGTTTTCTTGTCAGTCCACAATAAATCTAACTGAGGAGAGGTAGGTAAACCAAGAGTTCCAGCTGGTTTGAACCATAAATTAACTGATAGGGAGTGGTACTAATTATAAAATCTTAAGAGTTAGATATAAAGTTTACAGTGTTAATACATAAGACTGTATACTATTTGTGCCTCTGTATAGCATCTTTATTAACCCGAGGTGTTAATGTGTTTACTTACTCTAAATCCCTCATACAATACATCTGACTGAGGAAAGCACTCATGGTAGCTACCCAGCTCCGTTAATAAAAGCCACTAAACTAGACAGTTGGCTCCTGTCCGATGTGTATCTGATAAATTCCAATGCTACGGTGTCACGCACATTCCACAGGACTGGCTACACAACCACCGAAGCCATATTGTAGGGCAAGAAACTGATGAAATGTTAACCTTTATCCTACTATCCACAAAACAGATGAGCTAACAACCTGTTAGGAATATCTTCAAATTTTCCCATATAGTGCAACAAGGATTGGGGAGCATGTATGGACAACTTATAGAAAGGAATAACCACTAAGAAAGAAAGAAAAAAAGTTATTTCTACATGCATGCCAGCCTCAATGACTTTTGTGACAAAGAGATAGCTGTGAAAGACACTATAAAACAGATATATAGGATGTGAAAACACTATATTAGATAGATAGCTGTGAAAGGCACTATAAGACAGACAGACAGATAAGACAGATGCCCCCCTCTAGTATTTATGGGACTTGAGTCTATGAAAAATATACATTTTGCAATCGACCAATATGTAATAGACTTCATTAATGCAGCATGGTTTAAGTGAGAAAAACAAATAAGTAATTTTGGCAGTACTGCATCATTCTTCACTTATCTCATTTAAAATCAGCTGTGGAATATAATGTGTACCATTCCTACTCTGGAAAAGTCACTAAATTACCGAGCAATTCGCAAACACTATGGTACAGTTCCGACTGTGACTATTTTGGGAACTGTTTATCACTTCTCCCCATAAGCTTTGATGTTTTCATGATTCTGCATGATGCTACTTCTTATGGGTGTGAACTGACTTTTAAACGCAGAATAAATGAGCTATCTGTTGTAGTATGCAAGAATGTGACCCCATCTGCATTTTTATGCAGTGGATACTTTTTTTTTTTTTTTTTACTTGCAGTGAGATAATTAAACAAAACACAACCAAGTCTCAAATTTAAAAAAACAGAGTGCACGACAAAACAAACAGCAAAATGCCAAACAATAACAGTGCTGCTTGCATCACATAAAATCTGAGCCTGGGCAATTCAAGGCGAGACCCCTTGTCTGTTGTTCACTTCTTTCCAATAAGATACAAGACGACTTTGCGTAGGCAGCCAATGTACTATATAATAGTATAGATGCTAGATAAAAGTATATAGAATATAATATATAATAGTATAGAATACTCGCTGAAATATAAAATCAAACGCTTGCCCCAATGACCACACTACCTAAGTGGAGAAAATAGAAACACTTTCTCCGTCTAAACATCCAAAATTTAAAAAACTACTAAACTTCTCTTTAAAGGGAAACTCGTAATAAGCGTGGGACTGAGATGGTGCTCTTGTGTCCAAATATGTCTCGTTGTTAAGAACGCGTCTCATGGACCATCTAAAGAAAGAAAATGATTAATTCAAACGGAAGCATCTCTTCCACGCCCGGAATGACCACTATGTCAGGGAACAAGGTAATCACGCCCATGGCGCCAGCCGTGTACATTACCCAGTACTGCAATATAAAGTGTTAAACGTATTATGTAAAAATATCACATTAAGGAAAAACCACGATCCCTTGTATAAAATGGACAGGCTTGCAGATAAAATTTAACAATTCTGTCTTAAATCGAGAATTGATCGGATCAAAACTTTCATTGAACAAAGTAAACTAGCTCTCAATATGTAAACAGCTCCATCACTCTGAAGGTTGAGAAATGTGAGCGTAAAAGTTAAGTCCAGGAGCGACATCCTGTTGTTTTTAACCCGTACGTTCATACTTATGTTAACCGCTTACCGTCAATGTCCCCCAAGGTGAATTCATCTCCCAGCTCTGACAAGCACGGATCCAGCGTCTCCACGGATGTCAAATAATCGCCCTCCATTACACCGGAGCTCTCTTTGGGGTTTAAAAACCCCCTTCGCCTGAAAGAACCAAATCCGAGTAATCCGTGCTTGTACCAACTATAAGAAACCCAACACTTTTATGGTGTTGTTAACTACCGTTTTCAGAAGAAACCATCTAAAACTGCCCCATGTGCCCTATCTCAGAGCCACCCAGCCTGTTGAAGTCTGGCTTCAACACATTGACCACCATCTTGAGTTTCCGCCGTGACGTCACTTACAAACAGCGGCTGGAATCCAGGAAAATTGCTGATTGGACAGAGGTTGCAAGTTGTTGTCATGAGACCAGTGCGGCTAGGCCAATCACACCGCAAAAGCGGCCGTGGCCTGATAGCACGTCACCGATCAGAAGCTTTTTGCTCGTTTTGCATAAAAGCCCGCCTACTCATCCAAAAGATGGGCTACAATTAGAAAACTTAAGATGCGTTGCCTTTGACGTTTAATTAATAATTACTGTTCGGTCTGGAATGTTGTATGTTGGTGTCAATGGCAGTATTGAACAAAATAGGAAAAAAATGCTTCGAGCTTGAAATGCTTTAAAACAAGATACCTTCTGCGTAATTCTTTCCGGTAATGCAATGAGATGCTAAAATGATTACAAATATACAACCTAACAAATAAAAACAAATTATGAATATGTTGTAATCTTGTATAATTTAAATACGTTTTCTTTCTATTATTTCTGTCGCGATTTGGTTCCAAGGGAAAGCAACTTAATATAAATAAAAATTCTTATCAAAGATTACTAAATGTTATACAACACTTTCAAGCCCGTTTAGTCCCAAATCAGAGTCGGGGGCGCCAGATCCAAATGCATCCGTTTGAGCCCACTTGCGCGAAGTGTGGCCCGTTTAGTCCACGGTTTGCACTTGTAGAAGACATCAAGTAGTTCGTTACTCGTCATGACAGAGTGAACCAGGACTACTTTTTGACGTTATTCCTTGTCTGTAGGGCTGTGCACTTGAAAAATGGTATATAACACACATAAAAAACTGACATTGTTCCTGTGCTATGCATTTCCAATTTGACACACTTAAATAAGTTTAAACAAAAATATATATGTATAGGAACTTAAATATTGCATATACACGACTTCGTATTTACCTTTTTCAGTCTTAAGAGGAATACACCAAACTAAAGAGACGATAAAAATAAAATATCCACGAGCCATCCATTTCTGTATATTCTTTATTAAGCATATGGTTAAATCATCCTAGAACACATCCATATCATCAGATCATCATTGATCATCAGAGGAGACTTTGTGCAGAGGGTGCAGACCTATAAATACCTGGGAGTGCAGCTGGATGACAAATTGGACTGGACTGCCAATACTGATGCTCTGTGTAAGAAAGGTCAGAGCCGACTATACTTTCTTAGAAGGTTGGTGTCCTTCAACATCTGCAATAACATGCTGCAGATGTTCTACCAGACGGTTGTGGCGAGTGCCCTCTTCTACATGGTTGTGTGCTGGGGAGGCAGCATAAAGATGAAAGACGCCTCACGCCTGGACAAACTTGTTAAAAAGGCAGGCTCTATTGTAGGAGTAAAGTTGGACAGTTTAACATCTGTAGCAGAGCGACAGGCATTAAGCAAACTCCTGTCAATCATGAAGAATCCACTGCATCCACTGAACAGTGTCATCTCCAGGCTGAGGAGTAGCTTCAGTGACAGACTTTTGTCACTGTCTTGGTCCACTGACAGACTGAGGAGATCGTTCCTCCCCCACACTATGTGACTCTTCAATTCCACCCGGGGGAGTAAATGCTAACATTACTCAAATTTATTGTCTGCTTTTACTTGCATTTTTATTACTATTTAATTTAATATTGTTTTTTGTATCAGTATACTGCTGCTGGATTATGTGAATTTCCCCTTGGGATTAATAAAGTATCTATCTATCTATCTATCTATCTATCTATCTATCTATCTATCTATCTATCTATCATATCTGAAAAATAAGAGCTTTCTTATAATCAAATGTCTGCATGCCGTGCAGATGCCTAAGGGAATTGGAAAAGAGGATGGAGTTCCTATACTGCCAGATGAATCTAAGATCCTTGAGTTATTAAGCAGCCTCTTGGACCGCCGTACCATTGCCCGCTTGATTATTTCACAAAAGATGTGTATTGAATTAGTTGATGTGACCCTGAAAAGAAAAAGCAGATGGAGATGAATACATTGGAGCCAGTGGTTTAAATAAAGCAGCATTGTATCTTATTTTTACTATTACAAATATAGCACACCATGATTTGCAGTACGTGTTAGAGAATACTTTAGTCATATACAATACAATACAATACAATTTATTTTTTGTATAGCCCAAAATCACACAAGAAGTGCCGCAATGGGCTTTAACAGGCCCTGCCTCTTGACAACCCCCCAGCCTTGACTCTCTAAGAAGACTCCCAAAAAAACCCTTGTAGGCAAAAAATGGAAGAAACCTTGGGAAAGGCAGCTCAAAGAGAGACCCCTTTCCAAGTAGGTTGGGCGTGCAGTGGGTGTCAAAAAGAAGGGGGTCAATACAATACAGTACAATACACAGAACAGAAAAAATCTGCAATACAGTATAAAAATACAAATTTTAGAAGTACGGAGTAGAATTTAACAGTAGATGATATCACATAATATGATTTGGATTTGTTTAGAGTCCTGGAGACATCATCCATCAAGCTGCCTCCCCCATTTGGCCATTCCACAGCTGAAATAGCGCTAATCCAATGAAAGGACCCCTCTTTCCCACAATTCCTGCGATCCTCCATCAGGCATGACTTTACCTTAGGCAAGCAAAACAACTTGGTAGGTGGGCCGTGGCACCAAGTGCCACATTTGATTACCGAGAGAAGAAACAGAATAGGTGAGGGTTAGTATCAAATTATAACTATCAAGCTATGTTTTAGTGCTAATGACTAACAACAGAGATGCAGTCTGTACAGTTAATCAGCAGCTCTAGTCAGGATATGCTAAACTGAAGTAGTGAGTCTTCAGCCGGGATTTAAAAGCTGAGACCGAAGGGGCATCTCTTATAGTATCAGGCAGACCATTCCATAGTTTAGGGGCTCTGTAACTAAAAGCTCGACCTCCCACTGTTATTTTATTAATTCTTGGAATCATAAGCAGACCGGCATCTTGAGATCTTAATGTGCGCTCTGGTTTGTAAGTCATGATAAGTTCAGACAAGTAAGCCGGACCTTGGCCATTTAATGCTTTATATGTTAAAAGGAGGATTTTGAAATCTGCCCTAAACTTAACTGGGAGCCAGTGTAAGGATTTAAGAACTGGAGTTATGTGTTCGTATTTTCTTGTTCTTGTAATAATTCTTGCAGCAGCGTTTTGGATTAACTGGAGATTGTATAAAGAACAGTTTGAACATCCAGTGAACACCGCACTGCAGTAGTCAATCCTACTAGAAATAAATGCATGAATTAATTTCTCAGAATCCGGTTTATTTAGAAAGCGCCTTAATTTCCCAACATTTTTAAGATGAAAGAAACATGATTTGGACAACTTTGTAATATGCGCTTTAAATTACATGCTAGAGTCAAAGATAACTCCTAGAATGCGGGGTGATTCAGTAAAGTTAATGGTGATTCCAACCTAGTTAAATGATGACAGAATATTGTTGTGATCAACGTCATTCCCTCCAACAATTAACATCTCTGTTTTATCAGTGTTTAAAGACAAGTAGTTCTCATCCATCCACTCCTTTAATTCACTAACACAACTAATTAAAGATAACATCAGAGAAACTTCATTTGATCTAAATGAAAGGTATAACTGGGTGTCATCTGCATACGAGTGAAAATTAACATTATGTTTCCTAATGATAGATCCCAGTGGAAGCATGTAAATTGAGAATAGTAAAGGTCCCAGTACTGAGCCCTGCGGGATACCATATCTCACTTCTGTGTATAATGATGGAGTACTGTCAGCACATTTCTGTACATATTGGAATCGATTTGATAAATAAGAACTAAACCAAGCGAGCACAGTGCCTGTAAGCCCAACATCGTTTTCTAGCCTGTGCAGTAAAATAGAATGGTCAATGGTGTCAAATGTTGCACTTAAGTCTAACAACATAATTACAGTGGAGTTTCCTTCATCAGAATATCAGAATGTCGTTTATAGACCCGCGTTAAGTGCCGTTTCTGTACTATTACCAGTGTGGAAACCAGACTAGAACTTCTCAAATAAATTGTAATGCGTAAGGTGTGACTGAGGCTGACTGGCGACTACTTTTTCTAGTATTTTAGAGAGAAACAGTAAATTTGAAATAGGCCTATAATTATTTAGTATGTGTGGGTCTAGGTCTGACTTTTTAAGTAATGGTTTAATGACTGACACTTTTAGTGCATCAGATACTGTGCATTGCAATAATGAACTATTGATAATGTTTAGAATAGGCGCTGCAAGAACATCCATTGCACTTTTTACTAGTTTCGTTGGCACTGGATCTAGGGAACAAGTAGTGGGCTTCATTTTAGAAATTAAAATTAAGACTTCCTGCTTAGTTACAGGATTAAAATTACTAAAGTGCTGAATGCAATGTGAGACAGGGTCTGCTAAGTTAGTATTTGGTTTGTACTGTGTTACTGAGATCTGGGATCTTATATTTTTCATTTTCTCATTGAAGAAGTTCATACAGTCTGCACTGCTAATATCTGTTGGTATTTTGCACTGTAGATCAGAATTTCCATTTGTTAATTTAGCCACTGTTCTAAACAGTACCCGAGGATTTTTATTATTGCTATCTATTATTGTAGAATAGTATTCTGAGTGAGCTTTAAAGAGAGCTTTTTTATATTTTTTAACACTCTCTGTCCATGCAATTTGAAAGACATGTAGCTTTGTTGTTCTCCATCTGCACTCCAGTTTTCGACACTTTAATTTAACAGCTCGAGTGTTTTCATATCACCTCTCCTGTCCTGCAGAACAACAGTATAGCTTCCAAAGGTTCAAAAATCCTTGTTAATGATATAAAGACAGCTTACAAGTTATTACAAGCTGGGTCAGTAACAGAAGAGTGGAAAAATAATTTAATCAAAAACCATCAAATGATACCAAACCAGCTACAATTATATACTGATAAACAGCAAGATCATTTATCCAAAAAAAAACAACGTTCACATTAAGTACTACATGTTCCAAATCACACAACTTCCACTTCAAAAGAGATTTCTTTACTTTTCTTTACTTGAGCACATCATTATTAATCTTTATTTTATGTTTTTGGTGCTTCTGAGTGCCACTACCACCTGATCAAAGTCCTATGCCACCCCCTGTAATGTTTGAATGAACGCAGGTACCACAACATGCCATTAGACCCACTGCATCCTCTAAGATGAAGTTAAAAAAAAACTAACAGTCTTTTTGCCTTGGGACCCCTACAGATTTTTTTTTTCTCCAGCTTAACTTGAGTTTTTTTTCTGTCATTTCTGACATCTGACTGTATGATTGGACTCATCTTTAAAGACTTTAAAAAAACAATTTTTATATACAAGGATTCTACTTCTCTGTTAATTATATATATGTGATATGTAAGTTATTTACTCATTTTTAAACCGATTTGTTTTTTTTTGTGCTTGTACCTATTTCTGTCATATCTTGTAACACTCTTTTATACATCCTTTGTATAAAAATGTGCTATAGAAATAAATGTTATTGTTATTAATGACATGAATTCTGCCTTTATCTAATATTGTCAGCTGCACAGAAACCAACTCCTGGCATGACAATTGTTCATAACTGGGTCATACCATGATGATGATGATGATTATTATTATAGGAGTTGTAGTAGTAGTAGTGTTAGCTGGTACTAATGTTGTTATTATAATTATTTGGGAGGGTTGTTTTATGTTTTGTTATATTTATTTATTTTGGGAGCTTCTGAATTTTTTAAATTTCTCCTTGGAGACAAATAAAGTATCTAATCTCTACTTACGATCACCATCATCATCATCATCTTTCCAGATGAGTTCACAGTTTCTTTAGTTGTAATAATTCAACTATAGGGTAGAACTGAACAGTGTACCGGCTTCATTCTGTTTCAGTGACGGAGTACCAGCAGTAAATGTTTGCGCACCGGTAGCGTACTGACACCTCTTGCTCTAATCTTCGAGGCTGACCCACCACTCTTCATTTATAATACATCAGCGCGCTCAAAATTCTACGACCCCCAACTCCAGCTCTTTAATATAACAACACACTCAACGTCTCCAAGCCAATTACACCACCCACCATTCCCATCCCAATGCATTATTATGCAAAATGTTCACCATATCCCGAAGAGGACCAGAATGCTGACATACTTAGAGGGTACCGGCAATTGTCTCCACTTCAAGCACTGGTCAGATGTCACGTTCAAGAAGGTATAGGCTTTAATTGGCGTTCTGGACGATTAGTCAACCGCAAACGTCAAGGAATTATTTGACGACACTGGGCAACAAAGATTTTGTCACAGAACAATTTACCGGTGTTTTAAAAGAGTTTTTCAAGTTGTCTTTAGAAATGCACATTGAAGTTTTCGATATTTTTCTGATATGTCTTTTTTTAACCCTAATCCATGAATGAGGGGGTCTCCAAGACCCACGGTTGCAGATTTTCAAATTCTTTCCCTTTCAAGATAATATGATGGCCATGAAATTTTCTGACTTTTCATTTTGTGTTGTCTTGAAACATGTGCCAAAATCTGCTTCTCAATAGCTTAGTGCAAATAAGTGCTACAGTAGCACAAAGTACTTGGTGGTCTCTGAGACCCCACCATTCATGGAAACTTACCATTTTTGTATGAGCGTTTTTGCTTCGTTTTATATTTTACATTTGAATTTTCTATTTAAATTTGTATTTTCTTTGGTTTAGATTTTCTTAGTCCTGCCTGAGACTTTGCTGGTGTATAGTTTGTTGAGGAGCAAGTCCAGTTGATGTGTTTATGAACAATGAGTCAACGACCAACAAAGAAATTCAATGCAAGTGAAGCCCTGGCTGAAATAATGAAGGAGTTGTCGGATTTCGATACATCAGACAACTCAAATTAAGAGGACATGATGATGGAAGCGACACTGTGTCAAGTGATGAGGAAACAAAAATTGATGATGAAACAGCCCCGTGGAAATGCAGCAAATGTAGCTAAGAAGCGACACTGTCACATGTGCCCAAGGGCAAAGGAGAGAAAGATAAAGGCTGCCTGCTCCCAGTGCAAACTTTCGGTTTGCCAGGAACATTCAGAGCATTTCTTTGTGTGTCTGGCTTGCAAACAAGTTGAAGTTGAGGCAGATTCTGAGTGACTGTTCTGTATGTGAATCAGACGTGTAACTGACATCTTGTTTTAGTGCTACTATGACTGTATTTTATATGATTTGGTGAACACTGAACACGCATTACTATTACAAAAGTAACATGTAAACCATTGAAAATTTACATCACATTTACTTCATTTCAGAGGTTGTGAAAATTTCTGAAGTTATTGTATCGCTTTTTAGACAGATTTAATCAGTTTAAAATGGTCTGCAAGACCCGCATTCATGGAAACGTTATAAAAATGGCATTCATGGATAAGGGTTAAGCTGTAGTACATAAACCCTTATTAAGCAGGTTATTGTCTATTTTAAAATTAAATTCAGGACTAAAATGTTTTCATTGATGTCTGTGAACATTTTATAGCTTTCCAAACTTTTTCCGTGAAAATCCAAGAGCGGTCAGCGATGAACATGACAAACGGTTTAGTAAGCACCTTTTAAAAATGGAAAGGTGATACCAGTGGAGGAGTCTGACTAAGACAGGAACCCGAGGGATATTCCTGACACCAAGTATACACCAGAAATCGTACTCA
>JANRMT010049829.1:35640145-35719789 GCA_026402145.1 Polypterus bichir lapradei
AGTGTTTTGCTGCCCGTGCTCTTATTTGGTTGTAAGTAGGGTATGTATTGCAAGAATCTCAAGTTGTACGTCCCCGTGAGACGGTCCAGGGTCAATCTCTTGGCACCAAGTCTCATGTTTAAGGTCCCCATGAGATGCTCCGTTGCCAATCTCTTTCGTCTCGCGGGTCTTTTAAGTGTCTTCTGTGATCTTCACGTGAAGATCGCGTCTCGTCTCCCTAGTCTTTCTCTCCCAGGATTTTTTTTATAATAGAGAGAAAGGAATTATGAAAATGAACAAGTGAATGGGAAACAGAAAACCAAACTGAAGCAAAAGATGTCCTCCATTAAGTTTGTTTGAATCCAATTCAACGCTAGAGTGAACTACTGCGTCCATTCCGATTTATATGTCTTGGAGCTCATTAACTGATGTTAGCAGAAGGTTTCAGGAAGTATAAGAGCCACGGTCACCGAGAGTTTTGTTCTTAGTCATGGCATCAAATAATGCGTCAAATACATTGCGCTAAGGTTGAATCACTTTTTCGCTTCATTAGCTTCAGAATGTGAAACCACTGATCTAACCAATTAATGTAATGGCAGGCTTTTTAAACAAGAGAAACTATTGCGGTTGTTCATGCGGGTGTGGCGCTGACGTTTTGGAACTGACGCAAATACTCTGGAACCGAGCGGGATGAATGAGTCTGGAGAGGCGGCTTTTTGCTGTTATGCACCTAAAATTTGGAATACTTTACCAATAGAAATTCACCAGGCTAATACTGTAGAACAATTTCAAAAGCTAAAAACCTGTTATTTTAAAATGGCTTTTTCATACACATTTTAGTTGTATCCCTGTTAGTCTATACTGGCACTGGATGATCATTTTCCTCTGGGTTCTGCAATTCCATACTAACCTTTACTCTTTTTTGCTGTCTTTTCCCATTCTTCTTCTGTGGTGGTGATCACCATGACCTGATCAAGGTACCATGTTGTTTATGATTGAATGGTGGGTGACCTATATGCCCACATTTCCACCATCATCAAACTCTTCCAATCCGAAGCCTGAAAACCTCAAGGACTGATTTAGAACTTCTATGCTAGCTAGACTGCCCAGTATGGGCTAGGTGGTCTTTTGGCCTTGGAACCCCTGCAGATTTTTTTTTTCCTCCTTTTCCATTGTTACATATACTGTATAATTTATTGCCTATGCTTGTTTCATGTTTTATATTAACTTCCTTTTATTTCATTTTGTGAAGCACTTTGAGCTACACTGTTTGTATGAAAACATTCCATATAAATAAATGTTGTTGTGGTATATGAGAGAGTCAGTGCGTGGACATGCACACAAATATCCACAATAAGGTGAGTAGTCTGGTTAAGGCAAAAACCTGGTTTCTTAAAAATCCGCATTTATATACGCTAATACACTTCTGGAATTCTCCTTTGGCAAAATGCTCCAACATTTTGTTTTAAATGTAAAATCAGTACCTAATGCATACCAATGTATGCACACCTATCACTCGTAAAAATACTGCAGTTGCTACAGTAGCATTATACTGGACCGTGTAATACCCAGTAGAACCATTGTGTGGCAAAGAGCCATTTCATTCTGGGAGTAGGTTTCTGTAAATGAAGTTGGTTCTTTGGGATTTGAAAAGGTTCCTGTTATGTGGTGTAACAGTAGGTGGCGCTATCACTCCCTCAAACCCTCAGGTACCATGCCAAACACCAGGTAAAAGTCCAATTATTATTGTTTTTATTATAATAACGTGCACCAAGCACTCTCCACTCCACTATATTCATAAACACAATCAAATCAATAATCAATACACAATCCTCCTCTCCCAGACGCGTTGCCACCCTTCCAGCCAGCTCAGCTCACTCGTCTGGGGTTTCTCAAGAGGGGACTGGGCGGTCTCATGGTCTGGAATCCCTACAGATTTTATTTTTTTTTTCTCCAGCCGTCTGGAGTTTTTATTTTGTTTTTTCTGTCCCCCCTGGCCATTGGACCTTACTCTTATTCGATGTTAATTAATGCTGATTTATTTTGTTTTCATATTGTGTTTATTTTTCTATTCTTTATTATGTAAAGCACTTTGAGCTACTGTTTGTATGAATATGTGCTATATAAATAAATGTTGTTGTTGTTGTTGTTCTCATAGTCTTTTATAGTCCATGACACGGAAGTACTCCTGAACCCCTTTCCACGTGACTTCTTAGCACTTCCAGGTTGGATAAAACTTTCCTTCTTCATCCAGGAAGCACGTCATTTCCTCTGTCACTGTGACTAAGATGTACGTACTTCCGGGTTATAGTGCACATGCAAGTCCTTGAGCCTCCCTGCAGCGTCCTCTGGTGGGCCCCACGGTATCCAGCAGGGTTGGGAATAGAAACTCCATTGTCCAGGATTCCCTGCTGGTTTTTGGGGCACTTCCATGCTACAGGGAGGGCTCCATCTGGCAGCCTGGGGTTGTTGGCCGGGATGAACAGCTGGTCATCTCTCACAGTGGACAATACAGTGACAAGTCCAGTTAAATTACTCCTTCTATTGGCTAACTAAAGTACAATAAAATGCAGAAAACTTTGAAGTATAGTAGGAAACCTAGCAGGATACGAATGGATAAAGAAGACCCAACTTTAGCTGTTATATGCAGAAAGACGTCTTTTAAAATCTGTAACCTATTTGCATTTCAGCAATCTGTTATTTATTTATGGAGCCTGTTAAGGATCTAATCTACAACCTAAAGTCAGAAAAAGATGGGATGGTATGGAAAATACAAAAAAAAAACACCTTACTTAGACTTTTATCTCAATGCTGACAGTATGAACCCAATATATTTTATGTTTTGTCAGGTCAACTTCAATTTTATTTGTTAATATCCACCCATTCCTGCATTTCAGGGCTGCAACACATTCCAAAAAAAAAAAAATGGGACAAGGGCAAATTGGGGCCAGTGATGAGGTAAAATAGTAAAAAATTATATGATTTCAAATTGGTGATGTCAACACATGATAATAATCATGATTTGGTACAAATGCAGTATGCAGAAAAGGCTGAGTGTTTGAGCAGCAAAGATGGGCTGGAGATCTCTAGTTGGTCAACAAATGCATGAGAAATGTATTGAAAAGTTTAAAAGTAATGCTCATCAAAGAAAGATTAGAAGGGGTTTGCATAGTTCTCCCTCTACTGTGCATCATATCATTAAAGGATTCAAGGAATCTGGAGGAGTTTCAGTGTCTAACTGTCAAGGGTGCAAGCCTATGCTGAACACTTGTGATCTTCGATCCCTCAAATGGCACTGCATCAAGAACTGTCACTCATCAACAGCTGATATCACCACATGGGCGAGGCCTGATTAGTCTGGCAAACCTTTGTCATTACAGATTGGAATGCTTTACCAATAGAAATATGAGGTGTCAAAACTGTGTAATCTATTTGTTCTAATAAAAAAATCCTGAGACGAGACATGACTTTTTCAGAGAGATACTTTCATGTCCCGCGAGACGAGATTTTGTGCCAAGAGATTTAACCACACCCAGGGCTGGAAATAAAAGACAAAGAGCAGATGACAAAGTAGAACATCATAAATAGGTTCCAAAACGTTGGCGCGATACACATGCAAACCTAGTTAGAGATAATCAAAGTACTAAAATTCGAAAGTCTCAAAACAATGACAGTAAAGATCGCATTAGCACAAAGAAACGGAAATTTCCCTTGGTGAAATAATGGAACAGCGAAAAGAGATTGAATATATTGTTCGGATTTGAACTTTAAGTTGGAGACTTGTAGATTGTCTAATTCGTGTTGCCATCAGGGAAAAGTAGTGTTTCTTCCCAATGAAGAGTCGTATCCATAAGAATGAAAAGATTTGTTATTTGGTGAAAGTGAAATCCACATACGCGAGTGGCAGAGACGCGAAGTGGCTGGTGCATTGCGCAGGCCGGGGGCGTTTGGCGAAGGAAGCGAGCAGGGTGCGAAGCCCACTAGTATATAAAAAGAAAAACTATAAAAACACCATTTCTTTAATTTTGTCTTCCCATAATTTCTCATTGCACCTGTTGTAATTGGTACTACAGTACGAGATACCTAAAGGTTTTGTATTGGTCACTAACTACTACTTTTCTAGGTTTTCTTTTTCCAGTTTTTTTTTTGCGGTGGCGTGCTATGTCTCTGCCAGGTACTCCACAACCATCCTTTGATGTTGAGAGAAATCTGGACACTTCACGTATGGTTTGATGGACCTACCACATTAGATCTTTTAGGACGGTTCACTATAATAATAGTGAATTACTTGATCACTTTCATGTTTTGTAGAATGCCTGGGAGTAATGGCAGTCATTTGAACGGGGAACCCCTCGTTTTATCCCTAAACATTTGTTTTCCTCTCCTCTCTGGCCATTTAACTACAGCATTAGACTGCCCTTTGAATATTGTAACCATCAGTGACTTAAAACTGTATATAGTTTATTGTAATTAAGTTTTGCTTAATCTTGTTAAGGACAACTCTATTTTTTCAGTTTGTTTATTTATAATGTCTATTTTTATTTCTTTACTTTTTTATCTACCTTGGATTCAGACCTGTTCACTTTCTTTGTGTTAAGATTTAATTTTGCATGGATGAATTTGCCACTTTTGCCAATCAATCTACACTCAATAATCCAGAATGACAACGTGAAAGCAGGTTTTTAGAAAGGTGCACAAATTTGTTAAAAATCAAAACTGAATTCTCTCATTCATATAAGTATTCAGACACTTATTTCAGCACTTTGTAGAAACTCTGTTGTCAGTAGTTATGGCTTCAGTTCCTCATGGGTAAATATCTAAAAGCTTTGCACACCTGGATTGAGTAGCCTATGCTGTTCTTCCCGGAAGATTCACTCAAGCTCCATTAGATTGGATGGACAGAGTCCGTAAACTGCCATCATCAGGTCTCTCCGCAGATATTCTATAGGATTTAAATCTGGGCATTGGCTGGGCCACTCAAGGACAGTCAGAGACATGTTCTGAAGCCTCTACCACACTGTCTTGGCTGTATGCTTCGGGTCGTTGTTGTGCTGAAATGTGAACTGCTTGCCCAGTCTGAGATCACTTGAACCTTAGAGGATGTTTTTTCAAAGGCCCTCTCTGTATTTCACTGCATTCATCCTTCCCTAAATTCTGACCAGTCCCCCTATTCCTGCTGCCGAGGAACACCCCCAATGCATGATGCTGCCACCATCATGCTTCTCCATAGCGGTGATATTACGAAAGTAATGAGCACTGCCTCGTTTTTAGCAGACATAGTGCTAGCAAGAGTTCAATTTTTAATAATAATAATAATACATTTTATTTATTCATGGGTGCCTTTCTAAACAGTCAAGGACACCGAACAATAGATAAAACACACATTGTAATTATAAACAAAACTAAAAATACAAAAATTAAAATCAGACAGAGCAATTATAGTCAAAGAGACAAAGCAGTCTTAAACAGATGAGTTTTAAATTTAGATTTTAAAATTGAGAATGAATCAATGTTTCTAACCTCAGAAGGTAGTGAGTTCCCACACTAGGAAGCAGAGCAACTGAATGCTCTGCTCCCCATGGTGGTAAGACGGGGCAGTCAAGTGGATAGAAGAAGAGGACCTAAGGGTGTGTGAGGAAATGGCAACATGGAGGTGGTCGGACAAATATGGAGGTGCAAGGTTGTGGATCACCTTAAAAGTTATTAGAAGAATTTTGAATTCAATGCTGAACTTAACCGGAAGCCTGTGAAGCTGCTGTAAGACAGGCGTGATATGGTGAATAGAGGGGCTTCTAGTAATGATGTAATGATGTGGGCAGCTAAATTCTGGACCAGTTGAAGCTTATAAAGAGATTTGTGAGAAAGACCAAAGAAAAAAGAATTACAATAATCCAAATGAGAGGTGAAGGCAGCATGGTGGCACAGTGGTAGCATTGCTGCCTCACAGTAAGGAGACCTGGGTTTGCTTTCCGGGTCCTCCCCGTGTGGAGTTTGCATGTTCTCCCCGTGTCTGCGTGAGTTTCCTCCCACAGTCCAAAGACATGCAGGTTAGGTGCCTTAGCGATCCTAAAAATTGTCCCTAGTGTGTGCTTGGTGTGTGTGTGTGCCCGGCGGTGGGCTGGCGCCCTGCCCGGGGTTTGTTCTTGCTTTGCACCCTGTGTTGGCTGGGATTGGCTCCAGCAGACCCCCCGTGACCCAGTGTTAGGATATAGCGGGTTGGATAATGACTGACTGACTGACTGACAAATGAGAGGTGACAAGGCTATGAACAAGGATAGCAGTGGTGTGGGGAGTGAGGAAGGGAGGCCGAATACGATTAATGTTATGCAGGTGGAAATATGCAGACCGGGAGATTGATGTGGGACTGAAAAGATACGAGTACTATCAAGGATGACACCCAGACTCTTAACCTGTGGGGAAGAGGAGACAGAGGAATCATCAATAACAAATGAAAATGATCAGTTTTGGATAATGTTGATTTTGTACCATTGAGGAGAACCTCAGTTTTGTCACTATTTAATTTAAGAAAATTTGAAGAAAACCAGGATTTAATTTCTGCTATGCAGTCAGTAAGTGAGGAAGGCGGAAAGGAAAAAGTAGGTTTGCTAGTGAGGTAAAGCTGGGTGTCATCAGCATAACAGTGGAAGATAATATTATATTTATGAAAGATATTGCAGAAGGGAAGGAGGTAAATAATGAAAAGGAGGGGCCCCAGGACAGAGCTCACCTGAAGTAACAGCAGTGGGTTGGGATGTGAAAGTTTTAAGCTGAACAAACTGTGTTTGGCGTTAAGAGGAAGGATCTGAACCAGTCTAATGGAGTGTGGGTAATGCCAATCAAAGATAATCTATTGAGAAGAGTGGTGTGACAAATCGTGCCAAATTCCACACTCCGATCAAGAAGGATGATAATAGTGATTAAACCAGAATCAGCTGCCATAAAGAAGTCATTAGTCATTCTGATAAGTGCTGTTTCTGTGCTATGGAAGGGGCAAAAAGCAGACTGGAATTGTTCATACAGATTATTTTGAGATAAATGAGAATGAAGTTGAATAGCCACTATTTTTTTTAAGAATTTTGGAAATAAAGGGTAGATTAGAAATAGGATGAAAATTACTGAAATTAGTAGGATCGGCACCAGGTTTTTTCAGAACTGGGGTTTTTGCAGCAGTTTTAAGAGATGAAAGGACAGTTCGAGTGCTGAGAGAGGAGTGAATTATAGCAGAAGTAAGGGGGACCAGAGAAGGGACACAGACTTTAACCAGAACTGTGGGAAGGGGATCCAGATGGCAGGTGGATGGCTTCAACTTACAGATGAGATCTGAGAAACTAGGAAGCTGAAAAGAGGACATTTTTTGTCACATCAAACCAGAGAATCTTGTCAGTTGTGCTCTTACAGTTCTATAAACTGTCACATGTCTTTTACTCAGAAGTGCTTTCCATCTAGCCACTCTATCATAAACTCCTGATTAACTCCTAAGTCCTGCTAGATGGTCGTCCTCCAGACAGGTTCTTTGATCACTGCATGGGACTTCTGAAGCTCTTTTGGAGTGACCATTGGGTTCAGGGCCACCTCCCAGACCAGGGCCCTTCTTTCCCAGTTACTCAATTTTTCCAGAAGGGCAATTCTAGGAAGAGTCCTGGTTGTTCCAAACTTCTCGAATTTCACAGTCATTCAGGTAACTGTGAACACACAAATATTTAGAAGTGTTTTTTTTTTGTCCCCTTGCCTTGATCTATGTCGTTGCCAGAGTTTTATCATGGAGGTCCACAGTGAGTTGCTTGGACTTCATGGCTTGGTTTTTCTCCTGACATGCAGTGTGAGTTGTGGGACCTTCTATACACAGGTACACATGTGCCTCTCTAAACTATGTCAAAACAATTCAATTTTCCAGTAGTGGACTTCAATCAAGTTCTAGAAACATCTCAAGGAGAATTAAAGCAAACAGAATGCACTTGAACACAATTAAATATTATAATTATTTTATTTTATTATACTTTATTAATACCGAAGGAAATTACTTGGTTTTTCGCATACCCCTTGGGGTCAGAGCACGGGGTCAGCGCCCCTGGAGCAATTGAAGGTTAAGGGCCTTGCTCAAGGGCCCAGCAGAGTAGGATCTCTTTTGGCAGTGACGGGGATTCAAACCAGCAACCTTCAGGATACCAGTGTAGATCCACTCCACCCATATATGTATTAATAATTAATCTGGAGTGCCACAGCAAAGGGTCTAAATACTTCCATGAATGAAAGATTTCAGTTTGTGAGTTACAGTAAATTTTCTGGAAGCATGTTTTCACTGTGTGATTATGGGGTATTGAGTGTAGATTGATAGGCAAAAATGGCAAATACAAGAAAGTGTGCAGCAAGAGAAGGATCTGAAGACTTATTTTTATAACAGTTTCAAGTCCCCTGCTTATCCTTTCATTTGGAGTCACTTTGTTTGCAAGCAGATGTTATTTTCGGTGTGTAGATGGCCGTTATATTCATTCCTGTTATCCATCTACCCATAGGATAGCCCAATTTTGAATGCTAGAACAATACTCATTTTGTCTTTAGGATAATACTTTATTAATCAATATTTGAACTACAAGCAAGAAACAAATTAATAAAACACTAATTTACCATGTAGAAACCAATCCCAACAGCCCCCTTTTCCCAGGTCTACATATACCCATGTGTTCAGATTCAGAGTCAAGCAAAAGTTGTACCCTCCATGGCAGTATGGAGAACAACATGAGAATGCACTATGCAAATAATGAAGGTAAAAAGTCACGACTACTACCCCAGTGGTGACGACAGTGACCCTGGTGTAGCTCACTGTATTGAATGAGGGGTTGGTATGTAAAACTAGGCCATCGTTCTCAGATACAAGTGGATCGGCAGACACTTGTGCAATATGAGTGTTCCCTTAGTTCAGTGGGTTAAGCTACTTGCTTACCATAAAGTAGAGATTCAGTGCAACTTCAAGTCCCAACAATGGGCCTTCCATGAAAGAGAAATGTAGTGGTTTCACATACCAGGAAGCTCAAGTTGGAACAACTCAAGAAGATTGTCCAAAAATGAGGAGTATAATTAAGGAGCCCCTACAAATACACTGCTACATTCAGGTCGGTCCCTTCACAAGAGAGGATGTACCTGAGCACTGTGCAGCATTACTGGGGTGATTCTGACCCATTGGATGAGCTCTGTGAATAAAATTACACTTTATAAAGTGGTGCTCCAGTCATTACTGGATTTTATTATAACATGCAGTATCTTCTACCACCTGAGCTACAACCTTTAGGGAAAGAGGATAAGCTGGTCAAAGTTAGAGTGAACATTAGAACAATGTAGATGAGAACAGGCCATTAAGCCCAACAAAGCTCGCCAGTCCTATCCAATTAATTCTTCTAAAATAACATCAAGTCGAGTTTTGAAGGTTTCTAAAGTCCTACTGTCTACTAAACTACTTGGTCACTTATTTCATGTGTTTATGGTTCTTTGTATAAAGAAAAGCTTCCTAAAGTTTGTGTGAAATTTACCTTTAACAAGTTTCCGACCGTGTCTCCATGTCCTTGATGAACTCATTTTGTAATAACAGTCTTGATTCCCCTGGACTAATTCCCTTTATAATTTTAAACACTTCAGTCATGTCACCTCTTAATATTCTTTAGCTTAAACTGTATAGGCTCAGCTCTTTTAATCTTTCCTCATAACTCATCCCCTGTAGCCCTGGAATCAGCCTAGTCGCTCTTCTCTGGACTTTTCCCAGCGCTGCCATGTCCTTTGTGTAAGCCGGAGACCAAAACTGTACACAGAACTCCAGATGAGGTGAGTATGTTTGAAAGTTTGAATAGAAAAATTTATTAAGTGTCGGTGTGGATCCCTGTGCCTCGGTAGACGTATAAAAATATCAACTGCAAGAACACGTTCTGTGTCCGCTGGGAGATATTCAGGTGTCCTCCAAGTATCAGCGGTGACAAATTTGAAAGACGTGGTGCATGAAGCATCAACTGGTAGCAGTGCCAAGTGGTGATACCTGCTGGGCTTTCATGAATAAAGCTATTGCCAGGCTGGTCCGTTGATCCAAGCTCTGTTTTCATGTTGCCTCTATACCTTACCTTTCATGCACACCAATATGCTGCTACCCCCCGTGTTTTGCATATGCCACTTCTTAATTCTGCTACCTCTTCCTTTTCTGCCACTTGCATTTCACAGCTACTGTAATAAATTACAGGATGTTCTTTACACTAAATACTAGTGTTATAGGAAAACAAAATACAGGAATGTGAATGTTATTACTTGGCTGATGTCTTTATCTAAGGCAACTTACTACACTGGAGCACAGGCAGGTGACGTGATGGTCATACAGTGTCAGGAGAAGAATTTAAACCCACAACTTCAAGGTGAGTCATTTTCTCACCTGCTTAGGGTGAACAGGGTTGTGGAGGTCTGCTGGAGCCTACCACAACTAGCATAAGGTGCAAGGCAGGAACAAACCCTGAACAGAGAGCCAGTCGATCGCAGGACGAACGCTTGCACACACACACACCAAGCACATACTGGGGACAATTTAGGATCTCCAGTTCACCTAACCTGCATGTATTTAGACTGTGGGAGGAAACTAGAGCATCTAGAGGAAATCCAAACAGAAACGGAGCAACCTCAAGGTTTGAAGTCCAAAGCTTTAACCACTGTGGCACACCCCCCCCCGGCAGTAGTCCCATTTGTATTCATAGCATGGCACACTCTCTAATGACAATTCGAGTTTTAAAGTAGTCCTAAAAAGGATGCCAATCAGTTGCAGGCATGGTACTCGCGGCCACTCACAACTGGAACAAAAGTTGAAGGGTGAAGACAAATGGAACACCCTAAGAACTGAATGAAGTTCCATTCAGAGTGTGAAGGCTGTTTCATATTATTCATTGCTTTTCTGTTTCTTCTGATTTTCAGTTGCAGACTTAATTTACATTATCTCTGTGACATACCCTGTGATTCAGTCGGACCAGTCTGCGACTCGACCCCTAAGTCACAGGGGCTCTTGTTTCATGTAATATTGTGCAGCTTTATAAAGTGTATTGAGACAGAGTTAACTGTGGAAGGAGTCAGTTAAATCATAGAAGGTATTGAAGGGTGATGTATCAACATTTTGACTATCATATGGTTGCTTGTGTGCATGTAAGAGCTTAAAAGCCAAACGGCACTCACCTGGATATATAATACATATCATGCAGTGACAAGGAATAAGGCACGCAGGTATTTGGAACTTACAAACAGCAGTGAAGCTGTCTGTGCGATGTCTTGTATTTCACAAACCAGACTAGGAAGAAGAAAAGGGCAGAGATCGATGCTGAACTCACCATACCTATAAAGTGTCTGCATAGGCACCAGCTCCGTCAGGCAGCACATTATTGGGTGCCAGAAAAAGCAGCAAGCTCACAAAGCATTCGAAAGTCATCCCACAGTTGTCTAATTTGACACATCCCGTGATTTGTACTCCTGTAATCTGACACACACCGGTGACAAGATCTACAGCAGGCAAGTTTGACATCCCCTCTGACTAGAAGTCGTGCCATGTGACATTGGCTTATGTCAACAACAGCACCCATGAGGCAAAATTTGCCCCAAATTAGAAAAATATTTTTATTCCTCCAGCTGCCAATTATAATCAGGTAAGTAATGGGACCTGCTAGGACTTGCAGAGTATATAAACTGTTCAGACTGATGCCCAATATAAAATCTTCAACACAATTCTTTGACATTTAAGATACTGATCTTATATGAAATGCCTCCCTGGTAATTTGTGAAGATGATGTTCATTGTTTTATAAAGAAGTAGGGGAAGACTTACTGATCTATAACAAGAAGGTTCAATGTTTCGCACTTTTTTTCTTGACTGTACTTCAATTTGAGATTGTAAACCCATTCTAAATCCCAGGTTTGCTGAATCACCCCCCTAACTCCTGCCCTATATCCGTGTTCCCATTCCAGACAAAATGTGTTTGTATTTTAGTTTAATGTCTACCTGCTCTTCTTATCTGTAGCGATAAATGTCTAGGTACTGTTGTAAGAAAATATTCAAATTAATGTGACTTGTCTTTACATCAGGGATCAGCTCTGAGCCCTTTCTTATTTGCAATGGTGATGGACAGGCTGACAGACGAGATTAGACAGGAGTCCCCGTGGACTATGATGTTTGCTGATGATATTGTGATCTGTAGCAATAGTAGGGAGCAGGTTGAGGAGACCCTGGAGAGGTGGAGATATGCTCTGGAGAGGAGAGGAATGAAGGTCAGTTGGAACAAGACAGAATACATGTGCATGAATGAGAGGGAGATCAGTGGATTGGTGAGGATGCAAGAGTAGAGTTGGCGAAGGTGGATGAGTTTAAATATTTGGGATCAACAGTACAGAGTAATGGGGATTGTGGAGGAGAGGTGAACAAGAGAGTGCAGGCAGG
This sequence comes from Polypterus bichir lapradei, assembly GCA_026402145.1. Taxonomy (NCBI): domain Eukaryota; kingdom Metazoa; phylum Chordata; class Cladistia; order Polypteriformes; family Polypteridae; genus Polypterus; species Polypterus bichir. Next base: position 35,652,566 of record JANRMT010049829.1, read on the forward strand.
GTGGAATGGGTGGAGAAGAGTGTAAGGGACGGTCTACAGGATGGTAGTGAGACTAGCTAGGTTATATGGGTTGGAGACGGTGGCACTGACTAGAAAGCAGGAGACAGAGCTGGAGGTGGCAGAGTTAAAGATACTAAGATTTGCATTGCGTGTGACGAGGATGGACAGGATTACAAATGCGGACATTAGAGGGTCAGCTCAAGTTGGACGGTTGAGAGACAAAGTCAGAGAAGCGAGATTGCGTCGGTTTAGACATGTGCAGAGGAGAGATGCCGAGTATATTGGGAAAAGGATGTTAAGGATAGAGCAGCCAGGCAAGAGAAAAAGAGGAAGGCCTAAGAGGAGGTTTATGGATGTGATGAGAGAGGACATGCAGGTGGTGGGTGTAACAGAGCAAGATGAAGAAGACAGAACGATATGGAAGAAGATCCGCTGTGGCTGGAGCAGCTGAAAGAAGAAGAGGTAGTCTACCTGCTCTTCTTCCAGACTTATAGGCAATGTTGCTATGAGTGAATGGCTGCACCTTCTGGAGTGTATTGAAGGAGTGTGTCTTTTAGGAGTAACCTATGCTTGTGTGGTCCAAATATTCACAAATGAATCCCACAATCCAAACATCAAAATCTCAGTTGCTTGTCTTTTAGTTGTAAGGAGTGTCAACCATGTGTGTTAAGTGTTGGGTGCACAGGGGAGGGATTTGGGTGTGATGTCTCTTCTTTTAATGCCTTTAGAAGAACATATGATGGTGACCCCATATCCTCTGCCTTTTCCCCTTAAGTAGGATTTCTGACAGGGAGACCAAGGCATTGCTTGCCCTCAACGGGTTATTAAATAGGATTACCCACTTGGTACCCAATGTGCTCTTCTGTCATGTAGTGTTCTTCAGCTTGTATAAATTGTGGCAAGAAAAGAGTTAACTGGTGAAGGAGTCCATTAAATCATATAAGGCACTGAATCACGATAAATCAACATTTTGATCATGACGTGGTTGCTAATTCACGCACCTGTAAGCCATGTGGTCACCGATCCATGTATGGGTAATAGAAGAGCAAACAGACATTACAATTGGAATCAAGGAATGGGGATGAGGCAGTGTGGTGTGAGATGTACAATGAGATTAGAGTCCATTGGAGGTATACCACTCATGCCTGATTTCTCTGTGCTTATCAATGTGGCCTATCTTGTTCCATCTGTACCTGTCATGTCAGTCCCCCAGCAAACCACTACTCACCTTTCAGTTTCTGCTCATATTTCTTTCCATCCTGTGAACATTCTAATGACACATGAGCTTCATAATCTTTTGGAGGCTCAAAAAGACGAGCAACCAAACCACAAGAGATTCTTCACCATATAGTCTTTGGTGTTTTTTTTTTATTTTTCCTGCTTCTCGTTCCCAGATTTCCCATTTCCATTGTTTTGGGAAAGCACCTGGTAGAGCTGCTTGGAGAGCTTTGTCACATCATCTGTCCTTCCCTCATTGGCTGCCTTTGTTATCTCATCTTGTAGTGTGCTGATATCAGATTGATTCATCCTTTGAATCAGATCCACCAAATCTCCCTTCATGGGATCGGGGATAACTGGGGCAAGTGTGGTCGAGGATGGAGCGTTGTTGGGGTTTGAGGTCAGGTCCAAGGGTTCTTCTTCCTCTTCTGTTATGGGAGGAGTATCTCCAACAGCCGCTGCCTCTGCTTCAGCAGCTTCTTCATTTAAATAATTCAGTGGGAGTGTCCCCTGTAAATATGGTGGTGGATGTTCACTAGGGAGGAGAATGTCATCAGGATTTGTTTGCTGGACACCAGGTTGCATCGTGAGCTGACCTGACCAGTCATCAGGACCTGCTATGAAATGCTTCCTCGACTCATTTACAACATCTGGATTAGCCAATGTCGTGGAATATAGATGCAGATTTTCTAAAGTGCTGTTCTCAAAATCCAGGAGTTGACTGGCTGTCCCATTTGTGTTTACCATGGGAGGTGAAGAGGTCTTGATGCCCTGCCAGTTTAGCCCAGCTACATGAGGGTGCAGGCCATCAGATATGTCGTGCTCATTTACTTGACCTTCTGAAGGAGCCATTTTTTCAGAGGATATCGGGCGTTTACTGTGGATAGCATTCAATATCCCTGAAAGTATAGGAGGGGATTTCAGCAGAAGGAGGTCATCTGGACAAGGAACCCTCTATAAAATAGAGAAGGTGAATGTTTAATAAAGAGGATAAACACACAATACTTGAGCATTGGTACTTTCTGTAAAAACTCGAACATTTTGGAAATGTTTGGAGTGACATTTAAACCGTCGCTCCAATGACGTCACAGGTGCTGCACTATCCACTGCATTCTTGGAGAATTCAATGATAACGGGAGATGCCAAATACCCTGAAACTGTAGTGCCATAGGAAAATAAAGGTGGGATCATGGCATAATGGGAAAATTCAACTTAAATTAAAAAACAAAAACTTGTAGGCTCACAAGCTCAAAATTGTGATGAGACACTGTATCTGAGGATTACTGTGAGAGGAGAAAACAAGCAGGAGAATATTATCTGAGCTTAAATGCATCTCTTTTTATCCCTTTACATTATCGCCACCCCAAACACAATGCAGCAGTGGAGACAGGGGGGCAAGGAGATGGCATCCGATTAGGGTTAATCCAGCCCTGGTCATCTTAAGCAAATTGTGTTGATACAAAAGTTTAGTAACTGATAAAGGGGCAAAATATTGGATTTGAATGGCAATCCGTCCAGTATCAGAACAGAAAAGATGGTATCATGCCTCTCTTGTTTCAATCATCTTCAAAATCAAGAAGTGTAAATGTGCCAAGCATAACACCTTAACTCAACTAAAAATTCTCCATCATTCACTCATAGCTTATGTGTCATGGTCCAAAATGCACCTGAGGAAGCACCCAACTGATCAGAAATATCACCAAGCGCCTGCATTGCTAGGTCATACCTTCTGGGAATGTCCTATTCTTAAACCACTTTGGGCAAAAAATATTTCTATATTTCTGAGATGGTTTTAGATTTAAAACCATGCCAAATGCTTTAACAGAAACATTAAGAGTAATATTAGATGGGATAAAAGTGTACTACAGAATACTGGCATTCACGTCCTTGTTTCATGTCCTTCATGTTCAATTGCCTTGTTCCTTGTTTTTTATTTTCCTCTATTACCTTTGTCTTTGACAGAATTTCTAGGCGCAGTCAGGAAGTTGAGGGGGTCCGGTTTGGTGGACTCAGGATTGGGTCACTGCTTTTTGCAGATGATGTTGTCCTGTTTGCTTCATCAGGGCGTGATCTTCAGCTCTCTCTGGATCGGTTTGCAGCTGAGTGTGAAGCGGCTGGGATGGGAATCAGCACCTCCAAATCCGAGACCATGGTCCTCACCCGGAAAAGGGTGGAGTGCCCTCTTAGGGTTGGGAGGCGAGATCCTGCCCCAAGTGGAGGAGTTCAAGTATCTCGTGGTCTTGTTCACAAGTGAGGGAAGAATGGAGCGTGAGATTGACAGGCGGATCGGTGCGGCGTCCGCAGTGATGCGGGCTCTGCATCGGTCTGTCTTGGTGAAAAAAGAGCTAAGCCGTAAGGCAAAGCTCTCAATTTACCTGTCGATCTACGTTCCTATCCTCACCTATGGTCATGAGCTATGGGTAGTGACCGAAAGAATGAGATCGCGAATACAAGCGGCTGTGAGTTTCCTCCACAGGGTGTCTGGGCTTTCCCTTAAAGATAGGATGAGAAGCTCAGTCATCTGGGAGGGGCTCAGAGTAGAGCCGCTGCTCCTCCGCATCGAGAGGAGTCAGATGAGGCGGCTCGGGCATCTGATCAGGATGCCTCCTGGACGCCACCCTGGTGAGGTGTTCCGGGCACGTCCAACTGGGAGAAGGCCCCAGGGAAGACCCAGGACATGCTGGAGGGACTATGTCTCCCGGCTGGCCTGGGAACGCCTCGGGATTCCCCTGGAAGAGCTAGAAGTGGTGGCCGGGGAGAGGGAAGTCTGGGCATCTCTGCTCAAGCTGCTGCCCCCGCGACCTGACCTCGGATAAGCGGAAGAGGATGGATGGATGGATGGATGGATGGATACCTTTGTCTTTGTTGTGTGCCTTGTGTTTTGTGGGTAGTCACAGAAGAGGTGGGGCCACCTGCCAAACGCTACCAAGGACTGTCCTCCCCACTACGTATCTAGAAGGTCTTCCACAGTTCCTGGTGGCTCATTTCAAATGTGCTTAGGAGTTGAGAGTTCTTATGAGTTTTATAAATTCTGTGCCTTTGTGATTTTTCTGGAGTATTTCAACCTTTTGCTCTGTGTTTTGACATTGCTTTTGTAATCTGTTGTTTGATTTGGATTGCCTTCTTGTTACAGGCAATTCCATTTTGCCTTTGTGTTTTATTGTGATTGGAATAATTTTTTTGTGAAGCATAAATCTTTTATTTTATTAAGATTTGGTGCTTGCTCTTATTACTAGCCTGAGTTTGGAATTGAAATGAAGAAATAATTCCATGATTGAAGTATAGACTTTCAGCATTTAATTCAAAGAATTGAACAAAAATATTGTATGAGCCATTTGGGAATGACAGCCAATTTTTTTATACATGCCCCCCACACTAATTTAAAGGGGCTCAAAGGTATTTGGATAATTGATTGACAAGCTGTACCATAGCCAAGTGTGAGAAGGACCCTCATGATTTCATTAATTATTAAGCAGGTAGATGGTCTAGAGTTGTTTCCAAATGTGGAATTTGCATTTGGAAGCTGTTGTTGTGAACTCTCAGTATGAGGTGCAAAGAGCTGTCCATGGAGGTAAAAACAGACTGTTGTTAAGCTGAGAAAACAAAACAAACCCATCCGAGAAAGAAAAAAGAAACACCAGGAGTGGTCAAATCAACCATTTGGTACATTCTTAAAAAGAAGAAACACACTGGTGAGCTCAGCAACACCAGAAGGTCTGGGAAACCACAGAAGATATCTGTGCTGGATGATCACAGAATTCTGTCCTCGGTGAAGAAGAAGAACCAACTCACAACATTTAGCCAAACCAAGAGCACTCTCTGGGAGGTAGGCCTATCACTGCCAAAAGTCTACAATTGAACATCATGAAAGTAAAGACAGAAGGTTTACAACAAGGTGCACACAACTAGTAATCCTCAAGCATTAGAAGGACACATTAGATTTTTCCAGAAAAGATTTTTTTAAAGTCTGACCACTGCTGGAACAGTTTTTTCTTTGGACAAAGGAAACTAAGATCAGTATGTACCAGAATGAAGGATAGAGGAGAGTATTAAGAAGAGAAGAAACGGCTCAGGATCTAATGAATGCCACATCATCTGTGAAGCTTGGTGGAGGCAGTGTTATGATATGGACATGTGTGACTGCCAATGGTAGTGGGGCACTGGAGTTTATTGGCAGAGGTGGGTAGAGTAGCCAAAAATTGTGCTCAAGTAAGTGTAGCGTTACTTCAAAATTATATTACTCAAGTAGAAGTAAAAAGTAGTCATCCAAAAAATTACTCAAGTAAGAGTAAAAAAGTATTTTGTGAAAAGACTACTCAAGTACTGAGTAACAGTTTGAACATAATAAATGATTTATTTTTTAGAAATGTTGTAATAAGACAGACAGAAATATAAAATAATGTGCAAATTCTGCTATTTCCAAATAATCAAATAAAAAAATGAGTAAAAATAAATAACATTTTTACAAAATAAAGATGGACAAATAACACAAAGTTCCAAATCTCAGCTTTTCACAACAAAGCTTTTGAAGCCAATACCTACAGTAGGTAAGGTATATGTTTAAAGTGCAAACTACTTACAGTGACAAGATATACTGACTGTACACTGACGGTGTAATACTGTATATTCACTTTGTGGTGTAGCGGGTCTGCGGCTTCAAAAAAAAAAAGGCCAGTTTCAAATCCATAAAGCTGTATCCCTCTCTGTGGGTGCAATTGCACGACCGCGGGAAGTTAATGAGGTAGTTGGAGTGAGTGGTGCGATCGTTCTCAATTGCTTCATTGGCTTCCTGCGGCGTGTGATTAAGGCCCATGGATACAGGAGTGTATATATACGGGTCAGCACAAAAAAAAGAAGGGAGAATCAAAGAAAAGGAGAAAAGAGCCGAGACAGAGGTCGGTCAAGACGAGCCCGTGGCTGCTGAGTCTACGCTGGCTACGCGAGCAATGGGTGAGCCAGGAGAATGAGAAGGAGGTGGGCTGTGATCGGGAGGAATTAATCTGCATTTTAACCTCAGATTTTTAACGGATTTATTTATTGATTTTTTTTTTATCCTTACTTTTCACAATGATTTTTATGGATTTATATATGTACTGTTTTTTAGAACACTGCACCATTGACACTTTTGTTGATTTTACTTTTGTTTTGACTGGTTTTTAATAAAAGCACTTGAGCACTTTTTCCACCATCCTCTGGCCTCAGCAGTGAATTATCCCCATATGTCAGCTCATCTCGGTCATAACTATCGACGGTGTTGGTTCAACAGACTCCCATGTGGGAAGAGGGAGTCTGTAGGGGACCAGCATCGTCACACACTTGACCTCCAAATAGCACAGCTGATAGAAAATAACATTAGAACACAAGGCAGCTTGTGCACGTACAAGAAGTCTCACTTTACCATGACTGTCTGTGCATGTGTGGTTAAAACGTGTTTGTTCTTCACTCCGTGAAATGATGGTTAAGCTTCTTAAGGTTCTTGTAGTGGAGCTGTGACCGTGTAGCAGTGAACAGGAGCCCTGCATGACTAAAAAGTCTCTCGCAGGCTGCAGAAGCAGGAAGTTTGTGTGTAGTCATGTGACTGCATGGCTAAGTCTGATTGGTGAAACGGAGTCATGTGATTATTGTTGCTACATCTGATTGGTGAAACAGTCATGCAGTAGATCCACTGGCTACTTCTCTCTGGCAAAAATATAGTGTAATGTATAAAAAGTAATGAGTCGAGTGTTGCCCAATGTAGCAGAGTAAGAGCAGCGTTTCTTCGTCACAAATGACGCTTCACTGCACAGTCAAACAATGAGTGAAAATACACTGTGGCAGCAAACCAAGTGTTTTCCAAAGCAAAGTAGTAGAATTTTCTTCAATGGCCAAGTCAATCAACTGACCTCAACCCAACTGGATGTGCATTTCACTTGCTGAGGACAAAGCTGATGGCAGAAAGTCCAATGACCAAGCAGCACCTGGAGACAGCTGCAGTAAAGGACTGGTATAAATATCACTAGGGTGGAAATCCAACACTTGGAGATGGCCATGGGGTCAGATGTCAGGCAGTCATTGACTGTAAAGGATTTTCAACTAAATATTGGTCAAAGCAGTTCTATATCATTATGTTTATGATTTATGTTAGTTTGTCCAAATATTTTTGAGCCCCTAAAAATAGGGGGACCATGTATTAAAATGACTGTCATTCCTAAAGGGTTTAAATTAAAGCTGAAAATCTATACTTCACATGCATAATGATTGCTTAATTTCAAATCCATTGTGGTGGCGTACAGAACCAAAATTATGAAAGTTGTGTCACTGTCCAAATACTTATGGACCTGACTGTATATGTAATATTGTTTGAAAACACATAGTAGTTCTATGTAAGTGGTTCACATTATAACTGGAAAATTTTAACCAGTATGTCTACCATCCATTTTACGAGCCCACTTTAACCATTATCAGACTAGGAGGTGCCAAGGCCTATCCTGGCAGCACTGGGTGCAAGCGGCAAGCGACACCTGCTTATCGGTGCCATTATCGAAACAGCCAATCACAGGCCACGCGATTCATTCGCAATGGTCAATTGAGAGATGGTAATCAACTCATCTTCATTTTATACACAACTCTCACACAGATTACTCTTTCAATGCCTTTTACAAAGCAAACCTGGCTTTGGTGAAACTGTACATTTAAAACAAGCTGTCGTTCCTTACCATTTCAAAGTAAGCTCCGCTCACACACCGGTAAGTTGCAAAAGAACAGAAATTGGGGAAGACCGGGTGATCCTTCACTGTGGTGCAGATGGGTCCTATGGAAGACACACAGCATAGGTGATGACACATGTAAACACGGGGCTCTTGGCTTCATTAACTTACAAGTAGTTCACTCCATGATGGTGGGCTGTTGTCATGTCTTTGCGGACATGACAATCAAGGCCAGAATTCCCTTTCACAGGTCATAGTTTCCTACCCACTTCCAGCTAGAGGTCCCCCCACCTTCACCCACCTACTTAAAAGACTATCTATCTTCTGCTTCTCTGTGCCTGGTGGTTCAAACACTCACCTGTTGGAATACGATTATTATTCTCAACATTATCAAGATCCAGAATCATCTCATTTTCACAGCCATATACCATTCGTATAGAACAAATACTAATCTGTCTGTTATCAACAATCAGACGTTTAAATAATTCAATGTACTCCAAGGGAGTGAGCGGTGACCCCAGTGAGCGCTGAGACTCCGTGACAGGGACTGGGTTGGCCTGAGCACAAACTGAGAAAAAAGAAGAAAGAAAATTCACATTTTATTAATGGTGCTTTAAGTGCATGTTAGAAAAAGAACACATGTATCATAAACCTGCTGAGTGTGAAGAAACACCAGTTACAAACTATTTACAATTTGTTATGAATCAGAATTTGGGTTAGTCAGTTTTCTTATGTTACACTGCCATTGCAAAAAGAGTTTTTCATTAGTAAAATATGCAGTTACGATTAAAAAGATATGAAGTGTTTCCCAAAGTGAAACACACTACTAGAGTTTAACAGCAAGAAACCTGTTTTACACAGAAAAGTAATTAAGGGTTTAGTTACATTGTTGTCCCCAATTGGAAATTTGCTTTGCTCCAGCAGCAACATACAAGAGCATATTGCTACAAACAAGGCATGCAATAAAATACAAATTAGCACCATATTCCCACTATAAAAAAAATCCACCTTAATAAATGAACAAGTATCTGTGTATGTCTTTATAATATGCATTTTGGTATGGGATTAGTAAACGCAGTGCTAATGTCTGTGATGTTGAAATGGAAACGTATTTCATTACTACAAATGTTTCTGATGCACCATCTGTTAGGATGACAAAAACAATTAATTTTATTACTACAAATGTTTTTGAGGCACCAGTTGTTGGAATGAAAAATGCATGCATTTTATTACTACATGCATTACAAAATACACTCCAACCGGTGGTGCAATGCAAAAATAAATACAGAAGTCTATGTTGATTATCTAGATTTCAGCCCATCTTAAAGGGTAGGAAAGCTAGTGCTTCTTGATTATATAATACTAGGGGGCTCTGCCCCCTGCTCACTTCGCTCGCCAGCCCCTGTGCGGGCACTAAACGCTAGCCACTCCGCTTGCATATGGGAAGGTGGATGTACAATTTAAACAGATTTGTTATTTTCATGGGAATTGTTACATATGCATAATAGACCTAAATAGTTTACATTACAGCGAGTAATTAACCATAGTAAAAAATAATAAAATGTAATAAATTGGAAAAAAATTATGTTTCATGTTGCATTAGTGGTATTCGTTGTGTTATACATTTTTATTCTGTTTGGCTTTGAAATTAACACACAAATACTTTTTAAATTTACACTTTTACTATTGATACTTCTCATATTTTCTAAGTAGTTACTTCTTTCAGTACCTCTAGAAATCATTTAGTGCTATTTTGGAAACACAATCTTTTGTTTTCAACATGAAAGCATACAGCTTGTCACTGAGCACAGCACTCGTGGAAATTTAAGAAGAGGTATTTGCTTGACACTCAATAGATGTTGCTGCTGTTCTTTTTTTTACTGCCATTACTGTGGTTATCACTTGCTTTCTTGATCACTTTGCTGTAAAGACACATTCACAGGTCAGGGACCACCAGGTTGGTACTACCTTTTTTTAATGAATTTCTAGAATATATCAGGTCATATGCTTTCAATTAGGACAAAGATCAAGGTCCTTGTCCCAATAGTTTTCCAGTAATCCCATGAGACATGCTCAGACCTTAGCATTATAATATAATATAATATAATATAATATAATATAATATAATATAATATAATATAATATAATATAATATAATATATTGTATTATTAAGGGGCTACACCCCCTGTTCGCTTCACTCGCCAAACCCCCGGCCTGCACTACGCGCCAGCCACTTTGCGTTTCAGCCGCTCGCGTATGTGGATTTCGCTTTCACCAAACAACAAATCTTTTAATTCTCGCAGATACGCCTCTTCATTGGGAAGAAACACTACTTTTCCACTGATTGCAACACAAATTAGACAATCTACAAGTCTCCGACTTAAGGTTTAAATCCAAACAATATATTTGATCTCTTTTCTCTGTTCCGTTATTTCACTGTGTAATAATTTCCATTTGTTAGCGCTAATGCGATCTTTACTATCAGTTTTTTGAGACTTTCGAAATTTTAGTACTTTAATTATCTCTAACCTGCTCTATATGTGTATCGCGGCAACGTTTTTGAATTCTTTACGACGTTCGACTTTCTCATCTTCTCTTTGTCTTTTATTTTCCGGCCCCAGGTATGGTTAAATCTCTTGGCACAAAGTCTTGTCTCGCGGGATGTGAAAGTATCTCTCTGAAGAAGTCTCGTCTTGTCCCCAGATTTTTTTATTATAATAGAGAGATTATATTATACTAGGGGGCTTACCCCCTGCTCGCTTTGCTTGCCACTTTGCGTCTCTGCCGCTCGCATTGTGAAGAGGGGGGCTGAACGCACCCTAAGGAGACACGGTCGCTCCTCTGAAACCCCCTCTTAAATGGTGATACAATGGGAAACAAATAGTTTTTTTTTTTTACTTCCTCTTTGCTCGATCAGCTGCTGGATTGCTGTTGCTGCTGCCGGGCCATGTGATCTGCACCTCGCGCGGCGCTTCAAACATTTAAAAGTCTGTACAGCAGCTGTCCTACTCTTTGTCTTTTATTTCCGACCCCGGGTGTGGTTAAATCTTTTGGCACAAAGTCTCGTCTCGCGGGACGTGAGTTCTTGATATTTTTTAGTTTAGAATTTAAAAATGGAATAAGAATCTGAAAATCTAACAACATCACATTAAAGTTTGATCAATTCTGAAAAGAATGATACCAAACATATATACAGTATGTATGGTTTGAAATAAGCTCAATTTAAAGCGTGACAAAATCATGACATAAAAACGACACATAAAATTGTTGCATAAAATCGTTGCACTTTTAGGCTTAGGATTTTATATAGAGAGAGTATATATTATATTATATTATATTATATTATATCTATACTAATAAAAGGCAAAGCCCTCACTGACTGACTCACTGACTCACTCATCACTAATTCTCCAACTTCCCATGTAGGTAGAAGGCTGAAATTTGGCAGGCTTATTCCTTACAGCTCACTTACAAAAGTTGGGCAGGTTTCATTTCGAAATTCTACGCATAACGGTCATAACGGTCGACAACGTCCGCCATGTTGAACTTTCTTATTTATGGCCCCATCTTCACAAAATTTGGTAGGCGCCTTCCCTGCGCTAACCGAAACCAATGTATATTATAGTTATAACATGGGTGTTTCTGACTGAAGGTTTTTGTTTTCCTCTCCTCCACAATGAACTAGCGATGGCTCAATGATGATGTGAACGGACTGACATTATAAGAATCCTTTTGTGTTACACATTTTGAATGTCTTTGTTTTCCAGTGTTTTTAAACAAACCTGGATCTTTATGTGTATGCATTATGTAATTAGTAATTAGTAATTTTGTACTTGTATAACACCTATATACTTGCTGCAGTGTTCTGAATTTGTGTCCAGTGAAGAGCACTATACAACAATAAATCAAAGTGCACTATAATATTCTCAGCCCGCTTTAATTGTAGCTCTGGGTTGCACAAACTAGAGCTCAGACTCGGCTCCACCACTGGGCTGCTCACAGTCACACTGAGCCACTTTAGAATTGCCAACTTGTTCTCAATTCTACTTTTTATAAATATTGATTGATTTGTATGGAATGATTGCAATAAAATTAATAAAATTTCAAAAAAAAAAAAAAAAAAAATTAACAACTTAATCAACACACACCTTTGGGGATGTAGTTAGATAACCAGAAGAAAACCCAGAAGACGCAAACTGCACACAGAAACAAAAAAAAACCAAAAAAAAAAACAAAAAAAAACAAAGAAAAACCAGGCATGAGATCTGAGCCTAAAACACTGGATTTGTGAGGCGGCCACCCACTTGCTGAACAAATAATTAGAACACCTGCACACCTGCTTATCGGTGCCATTATCGAAACAGCCAATCACGTGGCAGCAGGACAAAGCATAAAATCATACAGATACATGTCAGGTGCTTCAGTTAATGTTCACATCAAACAACAGAATAGGGAAATAATAAAAGCTCAGTGATTTCATTGGTTTTGGTTGGTTCAGAATTGGGTGGTTTCAGTATCTCTGTAACTGCTGATCTCCTGGGATTTTCATGTCCAAGGGCACTTAGACTTTACTCAGAATTGTGCAGAAAAACTAAAGTGAGTAGCAGTGCTGTGGACAGGAACACCTTATTGAGGAGAGAGGACAGAGGAGAATGGCTTTGAGCTGACAGGATGGCTACCGCAAGTCACTAGGACCAACTGTCCAGTCCTGTCTGCTAAGAACAGAAAGCAGAGGCCGCAGTGGGCACAGATTCATCAAAACTAGACAGTTAAAGAATGGAAAAACTTAGTCTGGTCTGATGAATCTCAATTTCCGTTGAGGCACACAGATGGTAGGATCATATGTTGGCATCAACTGCATGATTCCAGGCACCCTACTTTTCTTGCGAGAACAGTCCATGCTGCTGCTGGTGGTGGCGTAAAGGTGTGGAAAATGATCTCTTGGTTGGGTCAGTTATTACCAGATCATCATCACTTGAATACTATGACCTGACTGAGTATTGCTGCTGACCATGTGCATTCTTTTGTGGGCACAAGTAGCCCACCTTTGATTTCCAGCATGATAACACACCATGTCACAAAGCAAAATTCACCTCACACTGGTTTCATGAACATGACGATGAGTTCAGTGTTCTTCAGTGGCCTTCCCAGTAACCAGGGGCCTCACGTAGAACGCCTTGCATAGAATTCACATTAAAACATGGCATACGGACAATGTGTGTATGCACAAAACTTCAGATGGATAAAACGCTGGGTACGCAAAGTTCTAGGCACGTTTCCTTTAAAATCCTAGACAAGCTGAATTTGAACACACGCACGACTCCTCCCGGTATTTCGTATATTTGAACATGCAAATCCAAATATTAGCCCCCTTCCTGTCAGTGTTTTGTTAAAAGACAATGGCAAAAGCTAAAAAAAGTTTTAGCAAATGCAGAATGGAGGTCCTGCTCAGCGAAATGGAGGCAAAGAAAAACGTGGTGGCTTAAGCAACAAAAGGAAACTGGCAGAGTGGCACTCAAACGTTTAAGTTCAGAAAGTCGCACAGCGCCCTAAGTACAAAAAAAAAAAAAAAAAGAAAAGAAGCGGTCAGATATCCAAGTCGACGTGAAAAGGGGGGTCGCAGCCCACCGTCTGAGTGTCATCAGCACTGGACGAGGTAGCGGAATTCCGGGGCTCACAAAGTTTGAACAGCGAGCTGCTGCAGTTATTGATGAGACACGTAATGTATCTCGCCAAAATATTAAGGAGACGCATTTTCGACTCTCATGGTAATTTTCAGATTAACAGAGTGGAAATATTTTCTATTTACATAAGCAAATTCATTCTCTGAAGGCACCTTTATAATGTGCGTGCAGCTGACCGCTCCGATTACATTTGGAAAACTGGACTTTGCTGCGAAGTGCGCTTTGATGTTTCGCAGTTCAACCACAGAGTAAAGAAATCTTACATATCTGGATGACACGCAGATAACACCATCCTACACAGGTGGCATGGCACGACTTGGTGATGTTTGTGAAATACCCGATCGGTCACCAGCTCCTGTACCTAAAAATCCGATGGTGGTCAGAACTTGCAAAGTAGCAGGTAGAGCACAATTCCTCAAAGTCTGTAACGGTTGTCACATATTATGTTCTGTGTACTTTTTAACTGGATCTGCCTCTTGCTTCTTCAGTGGGGTCCTAGAGAATAACTTACTGGGGGTATCTCTTTAAGGGAAGTTGGGGGCCAAACTATGCCTGGGGGTCCTTGCCATACGGTACGTTGGTGTGACGTAAAGGTAAACTGACTTTAAAAAGGCATGGAGGAGCGTATAAAAAAAACCAAGAAGAAACAAGAAGGAGTAGAAGGTGAACAAGAGAAAATGAGCTGGGAAGGCGTATAACAAGGAGCTGCAAGCAGTGAAGCAATCAAGTAAGACTCTGGAATAAGGACTGTTGGGTGCACGGATAGGATTTCCTTTCAACCTAAAAGGACCTTCGGAGTTCACGTCTTGTCTTGACTGTAATGAAGCGGGAGTCGGCCATGGACGAACGCTAGCGCAGAGACTCCCGGGTGTGATGGATTTTCATCCCTCTTCAAAAGAACTGACACTAAGCCGGTGAGATCTGTTCTTGTTATCCGTAAATTCAGTAAAAGTCTCAGCGGCATCACCTCAGGATTGGTCGCTAGTGCTACTGCAGTTTTCCCTGGCCGAGTGAAGATAAACTTTTAAACAAAGTTAATATAAAAGGGACTGGGGTACGTTGCGGGGATTGTATGTATGCATCCGCTGGTTACTTATATATAAGTGTAATATAGATCTACTAGCCATGTGCGCCCAACTACGTTGCGCGTGTTAAAGTTGTCTGTGAAGGGCTCCCTGTTTAAACACGGCTGCCAGTCGTGAACTGGGCCCTTCGTCCACAGCATCATGACTTTTTAATAAGGGAAACAAAATTACAAAAGAAAACCTTTGGACAGTGATTCGATAGGAACGGCCTACTCGGAATCATTGTCCGAATAGTAATTATGTGGTGGTGTAGGAGCATTTGTGCTTCTGTCCGTTCACAGTCCGTCTCGTTTTCACGACGCTGTCGTTTCCTCTCACGATCTCTTCTCAACCTTTCTCCAATCTCACAGGTTGCTTTGTGGCAATCCAAAGAGTAAGGCAATATACACGGAGCAATGGTTATAAAAGGGGGACACATAGGTATCCAGGCTCTTTAAAGCATAAATAGAGATCACTTCACTGACATTTGAGCAAGGCACGGTACAACCGTGAGACGCGCAGCACTCACCGGCTACAACGTAACAATAATAATTTCCGGAACGTGCTGTTACGTTGTCATTCATTTTACCCACTGTCTTTCTTTCATTCATATGTTACGTAGGCACGTACCTTTTATCTTCGGCAATCTCATTCTCTAACCAGGCCTCAGGAGCTAACCAGTGTAACACTGTCCACCACCCCTTTCGCTATTCCGGCACATTGTTGACATCCGTGAGTAACAACAACGTACTAAACAGGAAGGTGGTCTACGTATGCGTGGAATTCGCGGACAAACAAAGATCAAGATCTAAATGAAGATCTCTTTAGTTAATTTAAAGCACAACAATTTGTTTAGTTTGAATGTCTGTGTTTTGAGGTGTGACTGGAGTACTACAGTCTTCAGTAGTATAAGCCTGGAGGAGATTCATAAAGCAATGCTTATGTTTTAGCTGTCTCTCTACTGCCATCTAGTGCTGCTTCTTCTTCCAATTCATTCGCGGGCAAACAAAGATCAAGATCCAAATGAAGATTATATATAGAGATGTAATTGTGAAGATATGTGGGTTGTTTAGAAATAGGATGATTCTTTTTTCAGTGTTTTTCTTTCTTCTGGCTTTTTTGCTTTCTTTGCTGCTGCGCCGAATTCTGGGTAATATATTAGAGTGTTCAAGGGGTTTGTATAGATATAGGAATAGTTATAGGAATTGTTTAAAGGGGGTTTATTGTTTAAGTTATAATATATTGTTTTTGTGATTGAAAAGATTGATTGGGTGATTATTTCTCTAGCATAAATTCACAAAAGTACATTTCATCTGGGAACTCCAAATTGAGGCTTAGGTTCTGTTGGTTGCTGTTCCTGATAGAATTATTTTTTTCCTAAGAGTAGGAGACATTTTGTGTGGGAGGGCTCCTCATGGGTGGCATGGTGGTGCAGTGGGTAGTGCTGCTGCCTCGCAGTTAGGAGACCTGGGTTCACTTCCCGGGTCCTCCCTGCGTGGAGTTTGCATGTTCTCCCCGTGTCTGTGTGGGTTTCCTCCAGGTGCTCAGGTTTCCTCCCACAGTCCAAAGACATGCAGGTTAGGTGGATTGGCGATTCTAAATTGGTGCTTTGTGTGTGTCCTGCGGTGGGTTGGCACCCTGCCCGGGATTGGTTCCTGCTTTGCGCCCTTTGTTGGCTGGGAGTGGCTCCAGCAGACCCCCGTGACCCTGTGTTCGGATTCAGCGGGTTGGAAAATGGATGGATGGATGGATGGGCTCCTCATCCAACAAAAAGGGGAGTTTGCTACAGTCTGCCTTTGTAAAGCCGGAAGACAGTTCAGCACACAGCTCTGTTAGAAATCGAATCGACCAAGAAGCCAGTCATAATCATGGGGCAACAAATCAGTATGATCTTTAAATACGCACTCTCTTCTAATCCTTTCATTTACGATGTCTTCTAATAACGCTAAAACAGTCATGGTAGTTGGAATAGTTTGACCGTTCTGTGAACCATTGATGATTACAATCAAGTGCCTTAAATTTGCAAACGATATGCCCGAGTCGTAGATGCAAATCTGAAAAAGAAAGGGAACGACACAAACAGTAGCACTGCTTTGACGCTGGGTGTCGCCCATTTACAATACTGACCAGAAACGTACGTATGCATAGGCTGAGGCTACTCTGAAAATGTGCATGGCTTTACGCCAAGTTTAATTTTTATACATTTCGACGTGAGCGTAGAAATATATATGAAACATTTTTATGTGTACACACTGTTCATACATGAGGTCCCATATCTGAATCTAACACAAGCTGAACTCATTAGGGATATGGTAGAACGGGAAATTCACAGAATGAATGTGAATAAACTGTGTGATACAATCATGTCGATATGGACCAGAATTTCAAAGAAATGTTTTCAGCATAAGAAGGTGTATTCATTTGGTCAGGGCAGTTTATGGGCATAGGCAGTCTAAGCAAGCATCTAGGACGCCCTCTAGTGGTCAGCGCAAAACTGCAGCCCCGTGTAGAGATTCACATCTGTAATTTGAATTCGGATAGGAACACAAAGAAATGTTTAAGTTGTGCGTCTCCGCAGCGCCTGCACGGTCTGCATTCTGCGCTGCACAATCTGCCCACAAGAAACGTCCCTGGGCGACGTGACATTTTTTAAACAATACGGACGTACGAACACTCTGACTCAAAGCGAATGTCCGATTATGTCGTTTTAAATTATTTTTGCACGCTAGCCATGTTTAGTTTGAACCTACGCAGTTCAAAATTAACACGAACAACAATATCCAACGTGCTACATCCTAATCACAGGGTCTGCTGGAGCCAATCCCAGCCAACACCGGGCGCAAGGCAGGAAACAAACCCCTACGCCAGCCAACCGCAGGGCACACACACACACCAAGGACAATTTAGGATCGCTAAGGCACCTAACCTGCATGTCTTTGGACTGTGAGAGGAAACCCACGCAGACATGGGGAGAACATGCAAACTCCACGCAGGGAGGACCCGGAAAGCAAACCCAGGTCTCCTTACTGTGAGGCAGCAATGCTACCACTGTGCCACCGTGCCGCCTTCACCTCTCATTTGGATTATTGTAATTCTTTTTTCTTTCTCACAAATCTCTTTATAGGCTTCAACTGGTCCAGAATTTAGCTGCCCACATCATTGTCTTTGGACTGTGAGAGGAAACCCACGCAGACATGGGGAGAACATGCAAACTCCCCGCAGGGAGGACCCGGGAAGTGAACCTCCAAACTGCGAGGCAGCAGCGCTACCCACTGCGCCACCGTGCCGCCAATAGAAAAGAGAGACAGACATGACGAAATAAAATCTATATCCTCTATTAATTGTAGATGCAAATATTTGGGATTTCACTTTCATCCCAATTCAACAACAAGCTAATTTGTGATATAAGTTTAAATGTATCATTGTACTTCTCTAAAAGCTGAAATCGTTCGCTTATTGACATTATGGCTGAATCAATTATCACTAAAAAAATAAGTTTTAAAAGTTAATTTTGCATCTGTAGTGCATTTTTCTTTTGATTCGTAGTCAAAACATCTTTTTCTTCTTTGCTCCCTTACATTATCATATAATGTTGGTTCAACATCTATTTCTTCTGCAATTTGTGCTGCACTTTTTATTATCGATTCAAATGATTAATCTGTCCTGAAATCATTCAAGCAATCTTTAAGTTTTTTTCAAATTTTCAAGAGCTTCATTTAAGTTAAAATCGGGACTTTGTAACATTTTACAAAACACATTAATTTTACTCAAAATATCGTGCCACCCAAAAATAGAACATATACATTTAAAATGAGTTAACTTTGAAATTGAATGTGTTGGCCTGAAATCTTGTATCCGTATCTTTTTGTTGTATCATTTGAAATTTCTTTTAAAGCAAGATATCTTTCTTTTGTTTGTAATTTTAAGGGTCTAATTGCGTCGAATTTGCTTTCTCATATTGGGCAATGGTTTCCGTTTCAGTTGGTGAATATACACACAAGCAGAGCGATCTTTCCTCTAAAGAGAGCAGCGTTAGACTGACTGATGCTATGCAGAGTTCACATGAAGCAGGTCATGAGGGAGAACTTTATTACCCCAACTAGGTAATCGGGAACTTCCAGGAGCTTTTAAACGTAGCTACCCAAGGGATAAGAGATGGGTGGGTGAGGGTTTTACAGACTTAATGGAAAAATCAAAGTTGAGATTCTTAGATTATTTTAATCTGGTTATAGTTCCATTTCCAAGAAAGGGTACCAATACAATATAGAGGCTCTTGATGGCCCTGAGAGGCGTGCCTTAACCTGTCTTTCTTTCTTTAACGCTACCTATGGAGTTAGTTAATATTATCGCAAAACTGCATCTGGTGGGAAAGCCCCTTTAAATACCATAGAAACAAAGAACAACCATCATCCAGTAACATTTGTGATGTCGTGG
The DNA here is from genome assembly GCA_026402145.1 of Polypterus bichir lapradei. Lineage (NCBI taxonomy): Eukaryota > Metazoa > Chordata > Cladistia > Polypteriformes > Polypteridae > Polypterus > Polypterus bichir. Next base: position 35,671,653 of record JANRMT010049829.1, read on the forward strand.
TATCGATTCCAGTAAACCGGCTAATTCGGAACAACTTTGTTGCAACATTGTTGCTCCATATTTTGGCGCGGTTCTAGGAAAAATGCGCAAAACGGGGGGAAAAAGCCTCACACGAAAAATTAATACTTTTTTTTTTCGTTCTGGTCTTTTTTCGGTCACCTTTTGGCGCCACCCACAACCTGTACACCCACCTTGCGCCGGCCCTGTTTGTGAGATTCGCTGTGGGCTCAGGAGCTAAAGCAGTCGTGCATTTGTTTGTAGAGGTAAATTGCGTTATTTGTGTGCACAAGCATACAGTAAATAGGAATTGTGGGTAAAGATTCCTATTTACAAAGATAATCATTATATTCTCAATTTCACTGAAAATTGTCATTATGCGAAATTTTCAGTTCATTAATTTAAATGACATGGATATGCTATGGTAATATCATAGTGTGTTATATATATGACTCAAACCACCTACACCTGAACACCAGCAAAACCAAGGAGCTGGTGGTGGATTTTAGGAGGCCCAGGCCCCTCATGGACCCCGAGATCATCAGAGGTGACTGTGTGCAGAGGGTGCAGACCTATAAATACCTGGGAGTGCAGCTGGATGATAAATTGGACTGGACTGCCAATACTGATGCTCTGTGCAAGAGAGGACAGAGCCGACTATACTTCCTTAGAAGGCTGGTGTCCTTCAACATCTGCAATAAGATGCTGCAGATGTTCTATCAGACAGTTGTGGAGAGTGCCCTCTTCTACGCGGTGGTGTGCTGAGGAGGCAGCATAAAAAAGAGGGACGACTCACGCCTGGACAAACTGATGAGGAAGGCAGGCTCTATTGTAGGCATGGAGCTGGACAGTTTGACATCCATGGCAGAGCGACGGGCACTGAGCAGGCTCCTGTCAATCATGGAGAATCCACAGCATCCACTGAACAGGATCATCTCCAGACAGAGGAGCAGCTTCAGCGACAGACTGCTGTCACCGTCCTGCTCCACTGACAGACTGAGGAGACCCCACACTATGCAACTCTTCAATTCCACCAAGGGCTGGGGGGGTTCCCCTTAGGATTAATGAAGTAATCTATCTATCTATCTATCTATATAATTTTGTGTGTGAAGTCTGTCGTCATCATCAAAAGACATGTTTAGTTGGTTTAAATGCACAACTATAGAAAATTAATCTTCATATTTAATAATAACTTATGTGTTTCCTGCTTATTTTCTGAAATGGCACCCCTCAAGAGTGTATTTTTTTGAGACAGTCTTGTAAAGAGACGTTGCTATAACTCAACAATCTCAAATTGTGAATCCTTCACTCTCCCCAGTCCCGTCTCCAGGTCTCAATGTACAGGCTTGGCAGTGACGATTTCTCTCAAATCAAAGGGGGACAGTGGGGTGCCATTTACATCTTCATCTAGGGCAGCAAAGATCTTCCAATTGCCTCTGAATGTCGTTGTTTTAATAATTGGTTCACTGACTGTAAATGATTACAACTCAAAACAACTAGTGTTTTCCATTGTTATGTATACTAATACAATTCAAATGAAATCAAGTTATTTACACTCAAATATGCCGTTACAATTTAAAAAGAAAAGCAAAAAGGAGCACAAATTCAAAAGTGAACAGGAGAGGGCAGCATCTGAATAAACACCAAAAGGAAATTTTCCTTAAAAGCACTACTTTTTTTTCCCTATTTTTCTATTACTTTGATTTTCCTCAGATATTATTTCACTTCCACTTTTTGTCTTATCCATCATCAAAATCAAAGCAAATTGCATTTGATATCATAATAAGAGTCCATTCCCGCGTACTTTACACTCGGATAATATGTAATCTCTCATTCACTGTTCAGATCCACACATATGTGTCCTCAAAAATTTAAAGCTCCTTTTATTTAAAGACAATTTCCAGTAAATCCCACCCATTTCCCATTTCCGAATATCCATAACCCCATCGAACTCCCCAAAGCAGCTGCACATCCCCTCTTCTCCACATCTCTTTGCTTTTCCTTCCACCTCCCTTTCTAAATGCTCCAAGTTAAGCCAACTGACGCCGTGGGGAAGTGTGAGTGACTGACGTCCCATCGAGGGATGAATTTAGCCTTGCACTTCAGCCACAACAATCCTGAACTGGACTAAGCAGTGTGTAGGAGGAGAACTGGCATCCCAGATGAGATGGGGAACAGGCCATTACCCGGATAGGAGGCCAGTGCCACGACGCAGATGGAGTGGCAGGCAGAACAAATACAAAGCTATTTATGTGGCCAGCGTTCACTTAATGGGGGGACCAGGAGAAGCATCTGAAGAGTCTGGAGTGGTTCCATCTCCCATACTACAAGGGGCCAGTAGCCTCCATATGAGAAACCAGTCGGGACACCTGGAGGGTTACTTGGGAGAGGGGGTCTGGAAGTGCAGCCCTGTCAGGGTCCCTGAGTATTGGGAAAGGGTGCTGTTGGGGGAGAATCTCCCTACTTTCCATATGGCCTGGAAGACATTGTGGCACCAGAAGCATTCCTGGAGCTGGCATAAAAAGAAGCCTGCTGCCTTATGTTGCTGAATTAGTGTCAGGAGTCAGCAGGCAACACTCAACTGGAGGGGAGAAAGAGCAAGATGTGCGAATTTTTTTATTGTATAATTGTAGCACATTGCAGGAAGGGGGTCTGTGAAGGTACATTGTGGAATAAATATTCTTTATGTTATCCAACCAACAGGTGGTACTTTACTGTGTCTGTGGTTTGGGGCTCTCTGGCACCCCCTTGTGGTTAGAGCAAGTTTAGGAACTTTATATTATTACTGTATTTGAGATGCCCTGTACTAAGACATTGATCATCTAGAAACAATTCTCTGGGTTATTCTGGTGCTAAGAATGTATGGTCATCATGCAGGGATTGTCATGACAAGATATCTGACTTCCTGTGCCTTATAATATTCCAGGTATACTCTACGCAGTGCCCATTCCAGAGGAATAAGAGCACCTCCTGCTGATGTGAAGATATCGGCTTACCAGCATTCAGAATCAGCAGCCAGAGCATCTTCATTACAACCGCTCACGTAAAAGCCAGTCCAAGAAATGCGGAACTCCATCAGAACACTTCAGTCTCAAGGAGATCAGCAGTTACATCACAATGGAGGGACGTTCCATTTTTAGCTGCAGGTAGAGCATCTGATGACTTGGACACGATGGTTTAATACTATACGGTAAATGCTATAGGAAGCTCATGTATTATTATTATTATTATTATTATTATTAGTTGCCAAAAAATATATTCATAATAACCAGGTATTCTATTTGATTTCATTAATAACCCTAGAAATGAATGGGAGAAGCTCAGTGGGTGTGCACCGCTGATTTGTAAGCTCTTGTGGTCTGTGCTCTTAGAATTCTTAATATACAAATCAAAAGGTTCTTTTCTTCGTTTGTCCAATCATGGATTCTGCCTTGTCCAGATGCACTAAGGTGGGCTCTGGTCCCTGAAACCCTGAGCTGGATAAGCACATTAGAAACTTGATAACATTGGACCAGTGGCAGTAGCCATTTAAAGTGATTAGCATTTTTTTCTTTGCAGAATAAGAATTTAGTAGAATATCAAACTGATCATTATGAGCGTCACCACCAACTGTTATCTTGGCTATTTTTGTTTATTTTTCTTCCAGCTTTGTAATGTCCCTAGTCACAACCTACAGCATACGAGGTGTGGCAGAAAAGTAATGAGACTGGCAACACTGCAAGCGATCTGGCAACGCTGCGCTGTTGTCCTTGATAGAGCACGTGTATCAGTACCCTCCCATAGCTCAGTGCGAGTTTCAACTCCTTCCGTTAACTACGTGATTTTTGTGACTGCTGTTAGCGAAGTTGTGTTTTTGGTTGTGCGTCACGCAAAATGGAACAGCGGAATTTGGAGCAACGTTGTGCCATTAAATTTTGTGTTAAGCTTGGAGAATCGGCAAGTGTGACGTTTGAAAAGTTAAAACAGGCCTATGGGGAACATTCTTTATCCCGAGCTCAAGTTTTTCAGGGAGGCCTTCAACTTCGAAAACCAATGAAAACATCGAACGTGTGAACACTCTTGTGAGATCAGACCGTCGTTTAACATTTAAGAATGTTGAGTGAACAATTAAATTTGAACAGATTTACCGTTCATCAAATTTTGACTGAACATTTGCAGATGCGAAAGGTCTGTGCCAAAATGGTGCCGAAAAACCTCACAATTGAGCAGAAGGACAATCGAAAAAACGCATTCGTGTGGTTCCCCAGCCCCCTTATTCACCTGACCTCAGTCCGTGTGACTTTTTCCTTTTTCCTAAACTGAAAAATGTCTTCAAAGGACGTCATTTCGGGACTTTAGAAAACATCCAAAAGAGTGTAACAGACATCCTGAAGACCATACCGGTTGAAGACTTCCAGCGCTGCTACCAACAGTGGGAACAACGTCTCCATCGGTGTGTAGCTGCCCAAGGGAACTACTTTGAAGGGGATAACATTGATGTTTGAAAAAAATAAAAACTTTGGTAAATAAAAAATCAGTCTTATTACTTTTCTGCCACACCTCGTATATACAGTAGTTTTGGAGGTCTTCTAGATCAACCAGAGATTCTGAACATTCCACCAGCCTTTTAATTTAGTGCTTTGTAGGAAAGGTGATCACTTATGTTTTGTTTTTCTCGAAGCCATGTTGGTTTCCAACAGGTACCGCATATCTATGGGAACGATCACAGCCTTGCATGGGAGACACGGCACTGATGACATCTGATGGGTTTAAAGGCCTTTCAATTTGATGCCATGGCATGTGATTTTAGGATGCCATAACTCTGTCTCGTCCTTGCGATTTAATGTTGATCTTCTACTATTTGACTTCATGCTCCCATTTCCTGGTTTCTGATCCCTGTCATGTGCTCTGTATTTCTTTTATTATTTGGTTGGCTCAATCTCCTGAATTCGATCTCTGCCTTTTTCTGGTTCTGCATTTCTCCTGGTCACTTTCCTTCTCTGTGCCCGTGTTGATGGGACATCAACACTATAAGCCTTCTCTTCAGCATGAACATCAATACAATACAATACAATACAGTTTATTTTTGTATAGCCCAAATTCACACAGGAAGTGCCACAATGGGCTTTAACAGGCCCTGCCTCTTGACAGCCCCCCAGCCTTGACTCTCTAAGAAGACAAGGAAAAACTCCCAAAAAAAAACCTTGTAGGGAAAAATGGAAGAAACCTCGGGAAAGGCAGTTCAAAGAGAGACCCCTTTCCAGGTAGGTTGGGCGTGCAGTGGGTGTCAAAAGAAGGGGTTCAATACAAGTATACAGAACAGAACAAATCCTTAATACAGCATAATAATAAAAATTTTAGAAGTACAGAGCAGAATTTAACAGTAGATGATATCACATAATAAGATTTGGATATTTTTAGAGTGCTGGAGACCTCATCCGTCAAGCTGCCTCCCCATTTGGCCATTCCGCGGCTGTAACGTTGCTCGGCCAGCCAATCCGATGAAAGGGCCCCTCTTTCCCATGATTCCTGTGATCCTCCACCAGGGATGACTTTACCATAGGCAGGCAAACAACTTGGCAAGTGGGCCGTGGCACCAATTGCCACATTTGAGTACCGAGAACAGAAACAGAATAGGTGAGGGTTAGACACAAATTATAAATATCATGTTACTTATGTTTTAGTGTTAATGACTAACAACAGAGATGCAGTATGTACAGTTAATCAGCAGCTCTAGTCAGGATATGCTAAACTGAAGTAGTAAGTCTTCAGCCGGGATTTAAAGGCTGGGACCGAAGGGGCATCTCTTATAGAAGCAGGAAGACCATTCCACAGTTTAGGGGCCCTGTAACTAAAAGCTCGACCTCCCACTGTTATTTTATTAATCCTTGGAATCATAAGCAGACCGGCATCTTGAGATCTTAATGTGCGCTCAGGTTTGTAAGTCATGATAAGTTCAGACAAGTAAGCCGGACCTTGGCCATTTAATGCTTTATATGTTAAAAGGAGGATTTTGAAATCTGCCCTAAACTTAAACGGGAGCCAGTGTAAGGATTTAAGAACTGGAGTTACGTGTTCATATTTTCTTGTTCTTGTAATAATTCTTGCAGCCGCATTTTGGATTAACTGGAGGCTGTATAAAGAACAGTTTGAACAGCCAGTGAACACCGCATTGCAGTAGTCAATCCTACTAGAGATAAATGCATGAATTAATTTCTCACAATCCTGTTTATTTAGAAAGCGCCTTAATTTCCTAACATTTTTAAGATGGAAGAAACATGTTTTTGACAACTTTGTAATATGTGCTTTAAATGACATGCTAGAATCAAAGATAACTCCTAGATTGCGGGCTGATTCAGTAAAATTAATTGGGATTTCAACTGAGTTAAATGTCGACAAAATATTGCTGTGATCAGCGTCATTCCCTCCAACAATTAACATCTCTGTTTTATTTGTATTTAAAGACAAGTAGTTCTCATTCATCCACTCCTTTAATTCACTAACACAGCTAATTAAAGACAACATCGGAGAAACTTCATTTGATTTAAATGAAAGGTATAACTGAGTGTCATCTGCATACGAGTGAAAATTAACATTATGTTTCCTAATGAGAAATCCCAGTGGAAGCATGTAAAGTGAAAACAGTAAAGGTCCCAGTACTGAGCCCTGTGGGACACCATATTGAACTTCTGTGTATAATGATGGAGTACTGTCAGCACATTTCTGTACATATTGGAATCGATTTGATAAATAAGAACTGAACCAAGCGAGCACGTGGCCTGTAAGACCAACATCATTTTCTAGCCTGTGCAGTAAAATAGAATGGTCAATGGTGTCAAATGCTGCACTTAAGTCTAATAACATAATTACAGTGGAGTTTCCTTCATCAGAGGATATCAGAATGTCATTTACAACCCGTGTTAGTGCAGTTTCTGTACTATGACCAGTGCGGAAACCAGACTGGAATTTCTCAAATAAATTGTAATGCATAAGGTGTGACTGAAGCTGACTGGCGACTACTTTTTCTAGTATTTTAGAGAGAAATGGTAAATTTGAAATAGGCCTATAATTATTTAGTATGTGTGGGTCTAGGTCTGACTTTTCAAGTAAAGGTTTAATGACTGACACTTTTAGTGCATCAGGTACTGTGCCATGCAGTAATGAACTATTGATAACGGTTAGAATAGGTGCTGCAAGAACATCCATTGCACTTTTTACTAGTTTTGTTGGCACTGGATCTAGGGAACAAGTAGAGGGCTTCATTTTAGTAATTAAAGTTAAGACTTCCTGCTCAGTTACAGGATTAAAATTACTAAAGTGCTGAATGCAATGTGCGGTAGGGTCTGCTAAGCTAGTATTTGGTTTGTACTGTGATGCTGAGATCTGGGATCTTATATTTTTAATTTTCGCATTGAAGAAGTTCATAAAGTCTGTACTGCTAATATCTGTTGGTATTTTGCACTGTTGATCTGAATTGCCATTTGTTAATTTAGCCACTGTTCTAAACAGTACCCGAGGATTTTTATTATTGCTATCTATTAATGTAGAATAGTATTCTGAGCGAGCTTTAAAGAGGGCTTTTTTATATTTATTAACACTCTGTCCATGCAATTTGAAAGACATGTAGCTTTGTTGTTCTCCATCTGCGCTCCAGTTTTCGACACTCTAATTTAAGAGCGCGAGTATTTTCATTAAACCAGGGAGAGTTTCTATGCGCTTTGATCACTTTTGTTTTAAGGGGAGCCACTGTGTCCAGAGCATCTCTCAAGGTCACATTATAATGTGATATTAGCGGATCTAAATTGTTTTCCATGTTTACATTTGATGTTAACTGATCTAAATGGTTTTCCACAATTACACTCGACTTACTCAAGGTACCTATAAATTTTGAAGCAGAATTACAATCTAGATGTCGCACTGTCTTTGTTTTAATCTGTGAGTGCATTGGCATGGGCAGAACTAAGTCAAATGTAATTAAGAAGTGATCAGAAATAACTACATTTAATGGAGTAATATTTAAATTTTGAATTTCAACTTTGTAAGTTATAATTAAATCTAATGTGTGGTTATGATTATGAGTTGGACCTTTGACAATCTGACAAAATCCTACTGAATTTAACAAATAAGTAAAACATTTGCTAAAAGTGTCAGTTTCCACATCAATGTGTACATTAAAATCCCCCATCAGAACTACGTGATCATAATTTATAGCCAAATCAGACAGAAGGTTGCTAAATTCAGTCATGAACAATGAATATGGCCCTGGTGGTCTGTAGACTAGCACTATAATTGTGTTGGAATCTGTTTTAATATTTAAAATGAATACCTCGAAGGATGTAAAGTTGCCTAAATTTTTAGAAGTGATTTGCATTTTATTACAGTGAATTATTCCAAGGCCTCCTCCTCGACCAGAATCTCTAGACTTATGAAGGAACGAGTATCCATCTGGTGACGCCTCAGCTAGGGGGACAGTGTCACATTTACTAAGCCAGGTTTCAGTAAGAAGACACAGATCAGATTTTGTACTTAATATAATATCATTTACCAAAACAGCTTTAGTGCCAAGAGAGCGAATGTTCAATAAACAGCATTTAAAACTGCATGTTTTTTTCTGAACTGGCGATATATTTTTTGTTTTAATTTGAAGTAAATTTCTATTACAGATGCCCCTGGTGGAGGGTCTGGTTTTATCCCTTGGTCTAATTATACACCTTATTTTTTGGTTATCAATTAATTTAAGGTTTGTATCAAGACTAAATTTACTGGATGCCCCACAACAGGGATTATGGATAACAGCTTCAGGAAAATAACAGGTGGGATAAACAACAGCCTGTGATTTAAGATCACACGACTGCGGCCTGTATGGTGCTCTAATCAGTCAACCAGGCAGTTTTGCTGCCATATTTTGACCAACTCTAAATTAACTAAACATTTTTGGCAGGTGAAGCTATCTGCACTGTCGGCCGGAAAATCTGAGCTGTACATACTGCAGGACACACAACATATAAACGTGCCCTCGATGGGCAGAGAGCAGATAGAACTTACATTAAGTGTTGAAGTCATCTTTGCCGTTTTTATAGGTGCTTCGGCGCTTTCCGTGTTCAGCTGAATCACCGCCGCTTTAAGTTTCCACCACCCGCTGAGCGATCGACTTTAATTTTTCACTGCCGGTTATTTCTGCTGGTCAGCTGCCGGCTTTACCTCAGGTGAACTTGCTACGTGCCTGTCATCATGGGCCATCCTGTCAGCATCAACATTGTAAGCATTGCTGCCAGTATCATCATTATTGGCCACCCTATCAACATTATAAGCATTGCTGGTAACATCAACATTATAAGCCTCCTAATCAAAATAACAGTATCAGCCTTCTCATTAACATCAACATTGTGAGCATTGCCATCAACATTATGAGCCACTCTATCAGCATCAACATTATAAGCATTGCTGTCAACATCAACATTATACAGTAAGCCTCCTCATTAAAAGAAAAGCATCAACCTTCTCATTAATACCAACATTATGAGCATCGCCATCAACATCAACATTATGGACCACCCAATCAACATCAACATTATAAGTCTCCTCATCAACATAAAAGGATCGACCTTTTCATTAACATGAACATTATAAGAATTGTCATCAATATCAATAGTAGGCACATCCCCATCAACGCCAACATTATGAGCTTCACCATCAACATCAACATTATAAGTCTCCTCATCAAAATAACAGCATCAACCTTATCATTAACATCAACATTGGGAGCATCATCAGCATCATCAACATTATGTGCATTGCCATCAACATCGATATCAAAATTTTGTGCCACCCCATCAATATCAACATTATGAGCTTCAACATCAACATTATAAGCCTACTCATCAACATAAGAGCATCAAACTTCTCTTTAAAATGAACATTATAAGCCCACCATGTTTTAGTGTGAATTCTACACACGGTGTTATGCATGAGGCCCCTGATCCTGTGGACTTTCACATAACAATTACCTCACCCCGTAGACTTTCTCAAAACAAATTTCTCTATCCAGTCCAGACCTTCTCCTAACAACCACTTTGACTTGAAGGGCGTATTTGCCACCTGAAGGTGAGCAACACGCAATTACGCTTCCCTTCATTCTCATGTTCCTAATCCCAGGCTGGCTGTTTGATGGTTTTTAGTTAATCAACTGTCAATATTAAGTTGGAATTAGGAGAACCCACATGTGAAAACTGGACTCGTCAACTAATAATTGCTTCTTGCAGCAAGGCTACTGTAATAGACAGCTGTGTCAGTAAGTGACATGCGTAGCTTCACTGATAAGGGCTAAGTTGTGGATGGCCTTGAGCAGACAGGAATGGTGCTTCCTGGCTGCTTGGAAGAAAGAAAAAAATACGGGCCTTTAACAATTAACTCATTTAAAGCTAAAACCTAGCTAGCTTCATACATTTTGATGTAACTTGATTTATTATTAAATAATTCATAAGGAAGCACTGACATATAAGTTTAAATGCTGTCTTAAATGCTGTGTATATATATTAAATACTGTATGCATATCTATATATATATAGATAATTCACTAAGGCAAGACAACCATGGAAGGCACGCCGGAAGGGGCGTGGACTCACTGAGCCGCCGCCAAGTAAGACACCTATGGCGCACGCAGAAGGAGCCACGCCCACCAACTCCTGGCACCTCCGAGCCACGTTGACTGTTCATAGAGGCATGTTTCTCGCGGAGGGATAATCGCCATATGCAGCGTGTTAAACGGTTTGCGAGGGGTATCCCATGGGATCCTCAAAACAATCCTTTACAACTGAGGTTAAAACACAATGAAGTAAGCAGTCTTTAAAAACCGAGTTTTCAGTTACGACACACGATCGGGTGCACCATAGCACACTGTTTTACTGTGTTGGTTCGTTTCGTGCATTGTTATAATGTTGCTTTTCTTGCTGATTTATTACATTACCGATTTTTCGAAAGTTAATTTTCTCCCTGTGCTTAAAAATCACTAAAAAACCAGCCTGATTATGCGGCTTATGGTATGCTGCGGGTTGGCTAGTATATATATATAAAACTATTAATACAGCACATTGATCCTTAATCTAAATTCTCAATAGAAGCTCTAGACATCAGTGATAATCTGCAGAACTGGATCTCAAGTTGATAAACCTGCAGGAGATGAAGAATACCGAGAAGAGGAGGATGTTCTCACTCAGGGTCCGTCCTTGGACCGTTACTTTTTCTGATTTATATTAAAGACGCCAATTCTGGTATAGATATTAAACTTGTCAAATTGGCAGATGATACTAAAATTGGAGGGATGCCAGAAGCAGAGGAGGCAACAAAAGCAAGTCAAAAAGAACTGGGAGAACTCCTGGCAAATTCAGTGCAATGAAAAGTGCAAAGCGCTACTGGTGGGGGAAAAAGGAATGTCAATTATACATACACTATGGACCACAGCTCTAGTGACATCATGCAGCATGACTCCTAGGACTTTGTCCTCTGCAACAAAGCAAAATGTCATGGTAACCAAAATGCAACATAGCAGTGCCAAATGGCAAAAACAATATAGCCCAACATTTTCATGGGCCCTGCCATTTTGGTCTCATTCTGTCTATCATTTGCTAGAAGGTTATTAGTCTGGGACAACCAGAAGTCGCAACATGTGACATCAGTTTTGTGTCAATTTAAAGGTCAGTATCGTGCTCTTCCTGCTTGTCCAAGATTCTGGATATCTTCAACAGGTAATACCTGTCCTGTTTCTGCCAGGCTTTATGTTTATTTTCTTTGTCTGTTTTTTTGACTCTACAGTGTTTTTTATGTTTTTTAAATGTCTGCATATTTGTGTAATCATTCAGTTATTATTTGCTATCTACTAGGGGGCTCTGCCCCCTGCTCGTTTCGCTCGCCCACCCCCAGGCTTGGTTAACCGGATATATAATTTAAAGAGATTGTTATTTTCATGGGAATTGTTACATACTCTTTCAATCCTATGTTGCATCGCTTCTCCATGATCATAAATATACACCGGACCGAATTGTGGTTCCTTGGAAATGAAACTTGTCGTAGCTTTAATTGTTGCGGGACCACAGATTCTCATAGCATACGGTCCATTATTGTGTAAGTCTATATTTTGAGCATTGAATGATGTGAACGTGAACAGATTATTGTAGATTCAGATATTTTGCCTGTAGTGTTTGTGGAGTTCACTTTCACCAAACAACAAATCATTTTATTCTCGCCAATACGCCTATTCATTGGGGTGCAATACTACTTTCCCTGATGTCAACACGAGTTAGACGATCTACAAGTATCCTACTTAAAGTTAGGTTAGTTAGTTAAAGCCTTACAATATCTACATACTTCCAACATATCCGCTATGTCCATATATTCGATCTCTTTTTGCTATTCCGTTATTTCACTGAGTAATAATTTCCGTTTGTTTGTGCTAATGCGATCTTTGCTTTCTTTTTTTTGATACTTTCAAATTTTAGTACTTTCATAATCTCTAACCTGCTCTGCATGTGTATCGCACCAACATTTTTGAACGTTTTTATGGAGTCTTTTATTTCTCACCCCAATTACGCTGCTCTTTCTTCTTCGCTTAGTCGTTGACATGTCATCTAGAACGTATAAAATTTTTAAGAGCTGGGAGCACATGAAGTGTGTCTGCCAAAAGCATTTCAACAACTGAGAGGTTAGATGTCCATGATCTTGTTTTAAATTGGTTGTAAGTAGGGCGTGACGTGCAAAAGTCACCGTCTCAGAGGTCTTGCTTCCAAAGGTTGTAAAGTCTAGTCTCGCGGGACGTCAAAATGTCTTTCCAAGATGATCACGTCTTGACCCAAGATTTTTTTTTTTTTTCTTTCTTTATTAATTTTATTGCAATCCATACAAATCAATCAAGTTTTTACAAAAAGAAAAATTGAGTTAAGGACAGATCGATCCCCACCCCTGAGAGAGCAAGCCAAACGGTGGGAAATCTAAGGCTTGTAAACATACCTAAATTAATAAATTCTCTGTGCCGACCCAAGATTTTTTTGTTATAATTGAGAGATGTATTACCTGTTCTTCTGTGTCCCTTTTGTTTTGTGGGTGGTGCCTTAAGAGGCGGGCCACACTGACATCACCATTGAAGGGCCGCCCTCATCATATATATTGTGAGGCTGGGTGCGGATCCTTCAGCAGTTCATTGACTGTCGCTTGGCATCTGCTCTTCAGAGTCAGTACTGTTATGGTCTTATTTATTTGCTTCTATCTGTGCTTCTTGGCTCTGGACTTCCTATTAGGATTTGTTGCATTTTTAGACATACTCTTTTTCGACTTATTTTTGATTGTTTTTTTTTTATTTTTTAAATTTTTGAAAAAATTCCTTTATAAAGTTTTTAAACTACACTGGCCTCTGACGTTATTGGTTTTACTGTCCCTCTTTTGTGTGGGGTGCTTTGACACATTTTGGGCATTTAAGGTATATTTTAACTTTAAAAGTCTTTTCCCCATTTTGGGGACTTGGATACGTCAAAACCTTCTATTCACCACCATGAACTGCCCTCAGCTCTATAAATGTGGGGACAACCCACAGTCCCTTGTGGTTCATTTTAAATGCACTTGTGGTGTGATGAGTGTCTCTAGTGATTATTTTTCTTTTTGCGATTTATTTGATTTTGTGACTTCTTTTTTTGATTTTCGTTTGTGGATTTGCCTAATTTTAGAGGCATTACCTTCTGTGTCTTTGTGCTCCTTAGAGTTTACTTTTGCTCAGAAGTGGGTTTTTTTTTTTATAAATAAAAAGATGTATTTTAAGGATTCTTTTTTGCCCATTATGTTACTAGCCCTGCGGTGGGCTGGCGCCCTGCCTTGCGCCCTGTGTTGGCTGGGATTGGCTCCAGCAGACCCCCGTGACCCTGTAGTTAGGATATAGTGGGTTGGATAATGGATGGATGGATGGATGTTACTAGCCAGGGTTTAATGGTCTTTCCCCCTCTAATTGGCATTTTGCATGTATTTTGTGACTTATATGCTTGTGGACTTTCCAGTTAATAGCAGCTGGAAGGTTGACATGTGACAGCTACTGTATTTGTGACATGGGCAGTGAATCCTGAGGTTTTCTGTGATTTCCTGCTGGTTTATTTTGAATGTGCTTTGTGATTGCTTGGATTTTCAAACCTCTGCCCTGTTTTTGAGTACTGCTTGGGTTCTGTTTTGGAACTTTGTTTGTTCAGGGTTACCTTATTGTTTCAGGAAATTCCTTTATGTATTTGCACTCGATGGAGCTTCATATTATGTCTGAGCATTTTCATTAAGAATGAACCATTTTATTTTATAAAGATTCTATAAAGCCCTTCTTTGTATCTAACTAGGGTTTAGCAGTATACTCCTCTCTAATGGGCAATTATTGGAAGAGCATTGGGAACTTATTGGAATTTATGTGTACTGGGACTCCTAAGTCACAATAGCAATTAATCAAATTATGATAACTAATATATAAGGTAAGAGTAGACTTTCCCAGAGAAATCAATTCTTAATAAGAAGTTAACAGCAACTGGTATGAAAACAATCATTTTATTTGACAGTAATCTCCATATGTATCATCAGTTACCTACAGTATAATGCTTCGCCCTTTCCCAGGTGATAGTGCTATTAGTCACCAGGTTTTTGGTGATGTATTCAATTAAGATAGCAGATCAACCCTAAACCACATTCGGACCGTGGAAGCGAAAAATACGCTGAAGATTTTCACTTTAAATGAATGCTCTAGGAGTTGAAGGATAGGCAAACAGAGTAATTCAATTTATTGCAATAAACAATAACACAGACTCAACCCAATTAAGCCAAACTGAGCTGAGCCCCGAACAGGCCAAAAATCACAGTTTATATAATCATTTCTTATCATGCTGACCTCATTCACGACAGCTCATTCGCTGTTTCTTCTGACTCCCTTCAGGTTTCATGGGAACAACCATTATCTCTCATATTTTGATATTCGCGATCACTTTTTGCTTCGCTTACTTTTAGGTCGGCCTTGAGCTTGCAGCTGTTCCCCCTCTTCCTCTCTGGGGCTGTCTCTATCTATCATTCTCCGCCTCCTCTGTCCCTCAAGTTGATAAGATATTGGTGGCTACAGCTAAGCTTTAATTAAAAAAGAAATATGGCATGTGCCTTTATTTAACCATTTGCTTGGTATGTCTGACTTGAATTAATACTTGCACTAAGGTTAATGCTTATAAGTTTTTATATATATTTTATGCTAATACATGAATATAATTTCTTATTTTCCATAAGACCCCTTCCTGCAATATTAATAGATTAAATAATATAATTTAAATAACAGGGACAAAATGACATAGACAAAGCGGAGAACAGATATATTAAATCAAATGCATAAGAGCACACAAATAGATGTGGCAGCAATTGAATATGTAAACACACCCATGCCCCCTCGACCAACACATACAAAAAACACAAATAAGACGAACTGAAAAATTCTTCAACCACAGGCAACACGCAAAGTCAATACAGTTCTGTCACTTCTTAAATGAAATTTTCATTCTTTTCTCTCTTTCTCTTAAACACACTATCCCAGAAAACGAAAGATTGCTTTCAGTTCACCCAATCTAATCTCCCTTGACTGTCCTATCTGTCTCTTCCTAGAGCGTGCTGGCCGATGAAGTCTTCGAGGTGGCCACCTCCAAATTGGAAAGGCCTTTAAGTGAGGCAATCTCCTGTCTGGCCGTGGATAGACGACTACATTTGTATTCCCCCACCTCAAAGGCTGGGCTCAGTCTCATTTCACCTTCTCCTGCCTTGTCATTCTCCTTTTCAACTGTAAATTAGCGTCCATTTACCTTAGCGACTTCCCTGAAATGACTGTGTCATACACGTGTGCATGGGAGGCAGCTAAAGGGCTTGAGTAAGGACAGTTCCGAATCATACCGGGATGTGGCAGAGTGCACTGACTCTTTTTCTCCCTTTCCTGCAGACCATTCACAGGAGATTCCACCTGGCCCTCTTGACGTCACTTCCGGGTCCAAGCCTACAGAGGACGGCCTTGCCGGCTCCGGCCCCTGCGATGTCACGTCTGGGCTGAAGACCTTCATGAGCCCGACCCCTTTGACCCCACTTCCTGTCTTCCCCTTTATAAGCCTCCATCCTTTCCCTATTCCCTCATTTCTGTTTTGGACTCGGTTTTGTGCACACCAGTGCTATCATTAACCTCGATGGAAACCAAATACACGGGTGGCTGCCCCAAACCTTGCTATGGCACTTTGTGGCTTTTGTGACAACTGCAAGAAGGCACACCCTGTAAAGGACACAGGATGCTTCAGCAGGGCTTGAATCACAGCGTTTGTGTGACTTTTATTTTGATAAGTTATTGGGTATCTTTGGTTTACATAATTAATTGTGCAGTTTTTGCCGGGAATAGGAAAGGAAAATGGCGACATATGGGGTTAACAAACAAGCACCTCGCTGAACAGTGAACAAGGTATTAATTTCTCTGTGTTATATGTAAAACTAAAGTTATGAATATTTATATTAAGTTATTTAAATGCTTTTTTTAGTCCATACTACTAAGCCGTTCCCACATTCCTACATGTGAAACAGCACAACAGTGGAATCATTTGTCAAAAATTGCAGATGAAATCCTACTACTGCAAGACTGTGAAGCTGGGCTTCTTATAGGATACAACTGCTCAAGAGCATTAATACCTAGGCAGGTAATTGAGGGTGAAAATGAAGAGCCTTATGCAGTGTGCACTGACTTAGGGTGGAGTATTGTAGGGCCCTCATCACCACATATGG
Organism: Polypterus bichir lapradei; assembly: GCA_026402145.1. Taxonomy (NCBI): domain Eukaryota; kingdom Metazoa; phylum Chordata; class Cladistia; order Polypteriformes; family Polypteridae; genus Polypterus; species Polypterus bichir. Next base: position 35,688,429 of record JANRMT010049829.1, read on the forward strand.
ATTCACCTAGCAATATACACTCACCTAAAGGATTATTAGGAACACCATACTAATACGGTGTTTGACCCCCTTTTGCCTTCAGAACTGCCTTAATTCTACGTGGAATTGATTCAACAAGGTGCTGAAAGCATTCTTTAGAAATGTTGGCCCATATTGATAGGATAGCATCTTGCAGTTGATGGAGATTTGTGGGATGCACATCCAGGGCGCGAAGCTCCCGTTCCACCACATCCCAAAGATGCTCTATTGGGTTGAGATCTGGTGACTGTGGGGGCCATTTTAGTACAGTGAACTCATTGTCATGTTCAAGAAACCAATTTGAAATGATTCGAGCTTTGTGACATGGTGCATTATCCTGCTGGAAGTAGCCATCAGAGGATGGGTACATGGTCAGAAACAATGCTCAGGTAGCCCGTGGCATTTAAACGATGCCCAATTGGCACTAATGGGCCTAAAGTGTGCCAAGAAAACATCCCTCACACCATTACACCACCACCACCAGCCTGCACAGTGGTAACAAGGCATGATGGATCCATGTTCTCATTCTGTTTACGCCAAATTCTGACTCTACCATTTGAATGTCTCAACAGAAATCGAGACTCATCAGACCAGGCAACATTTTTCCAGTCTTCAACTGTCCAATTTTGGTGAGCTCGTGCAAATTGTAGCCTCTTTTTCCTATTTGTAGTGGAGATGAGTGGTACCCGGTGGGGTCTTCTGCTGTTGTAGCCCATCCGCCTCAAAGTTGTGCGTGTTGTGGCTTCACAAATGCTTTGCTGCATACCTCGGTTGTAACGAGTGGTTATTTCAGTCAAAGTTGCTCTTCTATCAGCTTGAATCAGTCGGCCCATTCTCCTCTGACCTCTAGCATCAACAAGGCATTTTCGCTCACAGGACTGCCGCATACTGGATGTTTTTCCCTTTTCACACCATTCTTTGTAAACCCTAGAAATGGTTGTGCGTGAAAATCCCAGTAACTGAGCAGATTGGGAAATACTCAGACCGGCCCGTCTGGCACCAATAACCATGCCACGCTCAAAATTGCTTAAATCACCTTTCTTTCCCATTCTGACATTAAGTTTGGAGTTCAGGAGATTGTCTTGACCAGGAACACACCCCTAAATGCATTGAAGCAACTGCCATGTGATTGGTTGATTAGATAATTGCATTAATGAGAAATTGAACAGGTGTTCCTAATAATCCTTTAGGTGAGTGTACGTCGCTGCTATACAGTCACAGTTAAAGAGCTCCCCCTGATGACGTCTGTAGATGCAATTCGTGTTTTGGAATCATATTTCAAAGACACCAATGAGGAGGAAAAAAGGGTCTCTCAAGATGACATCCTTTTTCTGAGAAAATTGCAAGAAGGCATTAAGAAAAACAGCCTTAACCACTATGAAATGCCCCTACCATTCGAGAAGAGACCAAGTCTACCTAACAACAAGTCACTTGCAATTATTCAGCTTGATCATCTGCCGAGGAAATTACAAAAAAATAGGTACAAGGAACACTATGTGATTTTCATGGAAGACATCATAGAAAAGGGTAATGCAGAGGAAGTTAAAGATGAGGGCAATGACCCTCACCTCTTCAATTAGTTTGCTATTTCATCGAGCTTGTTTAGTTTATAAATGCTGTCATCAATTGTCTGTCTTTGTTGAAACCATTATATTTAAATCTGTAATGATTTGGTGGGAATGTAAAGGACACATGATGCTTGAGCAGGGTTTGAATTACAGCATTTGTGTGACTTTTATTTTGATAAGTTATTTGGTGTCTTTGGTTTACATAATTAATTGTGCAGTTTTTGCCGGGAATAGGAAAGGAAAATGGCGACATATGGGGTTAACAAACAAGCACCTCACTGAAAAGTGAACAAGGTATTGATTTCTCTGTGTTATATGTAAAACAAAAGTTACAAATGTTTATGTTATTTAAATGCTTTTATTTTTTGTACTTTGCCTTTATAGCTCTTATGGTGTGTTTATGAAACAAGGTCACAGAAACAGTAACAAACATTCATAAACCATCAGTCTGAGAGTTGACCATCATTCAGCCAGGGTCACTACACACCCTCACAAGTCACAAAGGTCCTCCTTATGGCCGTCTGCTCAATGTGCCTGTCTTTTCCTTCCACTTTATTACAGGTGCTTGGGCGGCGACAGATAAAACAGAGAAACAAAAATACACCAGTATCCTCATTAGTGGACTGCATCTACGACGCGCTGTATTTAAAGAAAATAAATGTTGAAAGGCTGTATCATTTCAGAGTAATGTAGCTGCATTGTCAGCTCTCATGTCTAAAATAATGTCTTTGCATACATATAAACATTAACAAACTATTTCAACAATTCACCACCACTTAGATAAAAGGATGTTCGACAGGTGTCCGGCGCATGTGCTTGGGAGACAACCTCAGAGTTCATCAAATGGTAATTCCACCCCAGGTTGAGAGTTGGTGCCATCACCTTATGCCTCCACTCTTCTTCTATCAGTGGATACGAAGATTGAAGGCTTCATGGTGTCTGACATCACTTCTGTTTTAGGTCTCCTGAACCTGACCCTTTTGCGTTATAAGCAGCTCAACCTCCACCTTGAGTCAGTCCAGCATTATACCGATGGGACATTCTGGTTCAATTTGCTGAACTAATTCGTTCAAACTAATCTAAGTGAGTTGATTGTTTTGAATCATTTTTTAGGAATGGCTGATGCTGTAGTTGGAACACAACTACAGAGGGATCACACTCCTCAGCCTCCCTGGAAAAGTCTATTCGTGGATCCTGGAGAGGAGGGTCTGTCAGATAGTCAAATCTCGGATTCAGGATGAACAGTGTGGTTTTCATCCTAGTCGTGGAACAGTGGATCAGCTCTACACCCTTGGCGGGTTCCCGGAGGATGCATGGGAGTTTGGCAAACCAGTCTACATGTGTTTTGTGGACTTGGAAAAGACGTTTGACCATTTACTGTTTTCCTCGGGAAATCCTCTGTCGGGGTGCTTCGGGAGTATGGGGTACCAGACCCCCTGATAAGGGCTGTTCGGTCTCTGTACGATCGGTGTCAGAGCTTGGTCCGCATTGCTGGCAGTAAGTCAAACCAATTTCTGGTGAGAGTTGGACTCCACCAGGGCTGTCCTTTGTCACCGATTCTGTTCAGAAATTTTACGGACAGAATTTTTAGGTGCAGGCAGGGCGTTGAGGGGGTCCGGTCTGGTGGGCTCAGGATTGGGTCACTGCTTTTTGCAGATGATGTTGTCCTGTTTGCGTCATCAGGCCGTGATCTTCGGCTCTCTCTGGATCAGTTTGCAGCCGAGTGTGAAGCAGCTGGAATGGGAATCAGCACCTCCAAATCAGAGAGTATGGTCCTCAGCCAGAAAAGGGTGGAGTGCCCTCTCAGTGTTGGGAGCGAGATCCTGCCCCAAGTGGAGGAGTTCAAGGATCTCGTTGTCTTGTTCACAAGTGAGGGAAGAATGGAGCGTGAGATCGACAGGCGGATTGGTGCGGCGTCCACAGTTATGTGGGCTCTGCATCGGTCTGTCATGGTGAAAAAGGAGCTGAGCCGAAAGGCAGAGCTCTCAATTTACCAGTCAATCTACGTTCCTACCCTCACCTATGGACAAGAGCTATGGGCAGTGACCGAAAGAACGAGATCACGAATACAAGCGGCTGAAATGAGTTTCCTCAGCATGGTGTCTGGGCTTTCCCTTAAAAATAGTGTGAAAAGCTCAGTCATCCAGGAGGGGGGGCTCAGAGTAGAGACACTGCTCCTCCACATCGAGAGGAGTCAGAGGAGGTGGCTCCTGAACACCTCCCTGGTGAGGTGTTCCAGGCATGTCTAACCGGGAGGAGGCCCAGAGGAAGACCCAGGACATGCTGGAGGGACTATGTCTCCTGGCTGGCCTGGGAACACCTCAGGATTCCGGCCCCGAGGAAGACCCAGGACACGTTGGAGGGAATATGTCTCTTGGCTGGCCTGGGAACACCTCAAGATCCCCCCAGAAGGGCTAGTAGAAGTGGCCAGGGAGAGGGAAGTCTGGGTATCTTTGCTTAATCTTCTGCCCCCACGACCTGATCTCGGATAAGCAGAAGAGGATGGATGGATGGATAGATGGATCTTATGCTGTAGATCCCAGGGGAGTGTTGAATACAGTTAGAAAGTAGCAGTGTGAAGTGGGGTCGATGGACTTCACACGAGGTCAAGACACTCTGTGGTTTCATTACTTGAAGCTGTAGACAAGTTGAAACCATGACACTTCAGTCACCTCATTATTCCAAAGCTGAAAATTTTTGACCAGCAGTTCTTGCAGATGGTCAAATGTTTCTTTGCATTACAGTGTACAATAAATTGAGAAGAGCCAAAAATCAATAATCCTCAGTGCAGATCCTTCAGTGGCTTTTGCACTCCAATGCAGAAATTAGTCCTGATGACTTATACAGGTATGGAGCACGATAAGTGTCGATAGTCTCATTGTGCAAGTGAGCGACAATGCGCATATATATATATATATATATATAAACAACATTATTTACTCCAAGATGGTACACAGACAAAACTTAACTTTGTATTGGCCGACATTTGGAATCTTTTCTGCCCAAAATCTTGCCTGTGATTTTCAATTTTGAGTCTTTTCGGTTGTGACCCATTTTGGCTCCCATTTGGTTTTTGACTGCTGGCCTGCTAGTTTTTTCCACCTTGATCAAACAGTCTTTCAAAGTGATGGAGTTATCCTTGAAAGGTAACACAACTGAGCATGTTTTCCTTGATTATATTAGAATTAGTTGTGTGTATGTGTGTTTTGTTCTTCTACTTCTGTGCTCGTTTTTCCTTTTTGGTTCAGAGTCACACAAAGAGTCAGCTGTGAAGGTGAAACTGAAAAATCCTACGATATGTCATGCCAGCCTTACTTATTAGAAGGAAATGTAAGCTCAGGATTGGCAAGATGAAGGTGAAAATATCATTCGGAAGACCTCCTGTGTGTTGCAGGGAGAGATTAGCTCCATAGATTGATAAGGGTCTCTTCCGGAAAGGTCATTCAACTTGGAGTACCACCTCAAAGCCACAATGGTGACAAAATAACAGCAAGGGAACCCCATTACAATAAAAAGCAAAGTAACATTTAGCTTGTATTAGATCATCATTCAGCATACAAACCATGTCAGGCTCCACTGGGAAATCACTTTTCAAATTCAGCAGGATGAATGCACTTCTTCTCTGTCCCCCATCTCTGTTAGCTGGAGCTTACTCGGTTTTTCTCCAGATGATCTTTGAGCCTACAGGGTGGAAGAGTCCCAGGTTGACAAGGTCAGCGGTTGCAGTGCCCCAGGGGTTTAGGGTCAAGGGTGTGTTAACACTTTTTATAACTTTAACATATCATCATTTTGGTGCAATAAACCAGTCAGTGTTTAACTATGAGTCCCACCCACTTTTGATAGAAATCTCTGGAAATCTTAAAGAACCATGTTGGTGTTTGTCCTGGGATTGCTCAAGAAGCACTTTCTTACAGGTTAGTAAAGTTTAGTCGTTCTCCTGAAAAACAGCTGCTTAGTTTTCTCATATAGTTCTGTAATTTTTTTTCTTCTTTTTAGGGATTTTGTATCATTTTTTGGAATTGGTTTCCTAATCTTTTTCATTTTCAGCTTCTTTAAAATATTTTGCATCACCATTTTGTTTGCCATATGAGGTCCACTGTTTCGAGCTACGTTGCTTATAGTTGTTATGCCGGCTGCTACCACATGACAATGGGAGAATATAAATGTCGGCATTGCTCTTCTCCCCTTGTCCAAATTTCCGGATTTATAATAGCTTTATGTGTAGATCTGAGAGTTTTCTTTTGCAACGAACATTGACAGATTTCTCTTTACAGATTGGCTGAGGTTCACAAGTGTTTGGACTTCACAGTTCTTGATGCTACCTAGCTAGCCTGTCTTTAAACATTCAGTGTCATCTTTTTCATCTGCTTGCCAGACAGTAAAGTAGCAAAATCAAAAAGCAAGAATGTATAAGAAAAAGAAGTAATGTGACATTATAAGTAGAAATAAAACATACAGTATATGGAGTATTTCATAATCAGATTTTGCATGAGTGCAAAGCTTATTGAACACACAGACCACAGAGATGTACTGAATATTAAAATAAGCAAATGAAAAGTACTTACATCATGACATGAAATCTCGTTTCCCTTATTTTAAGAATGATTGACTTATTAAAAAATGTATATTTACAATTATTTAACTTAAAAATCTGTTCAAGTAAATGTTACTTACCCCATTGACAGATTTTTTTTGCTAACTAAAACAAGTCCCATTTCAAGTTTTTCTTTTGGTCTAGTTTTTGCATATACATTTTTGCAGTGTAATGACCTTGACTTCTTTTAAGGCTACATCCACTCTACTACATTTTCATTCAAAAAACGCTTCACTCGCCAACCCCCTCCCTCCCGGCCTACGCTACGCGACAACCATGTTGCATCTCTGCCGCTCGTGTGTATGGATTTCACTTTCACCAAACAACAAATCTTTTAATTCTCGTGGATACTCCTCTTCATAGGGAAGAAACACTACTTTTCTCTGATGGCAACACGAATTAGTCGATCTACAAGTCTGAACAATATATTCGATCTCTTTTCGCTGTTCCGTTATTCCACTGAGTAAGAATTTCCATTTGTTTGCACTAATGCGATCTTTACTATCCTTTTTTTTGAGACTTTTAATTTTCGTACTTTCATTATCTCTAACCTGTTCTGCATGTGTACCGCGCCAACATTTTTGAATTCTTACCAATGTTCTACTTTGTCATCCACTCTTTGTCTTTTATTTCCAGTGGTTAAATCTCTTGGCACAAAGTCTCGTCTCGCAGGACATTAAAGCTCTATAATGGAAAAACTTTATAAAAATAAATGGTGAAAAGTCACAAAACCCATGTACTACAGCTTACGAACAATTCCAAAAATAAAGCATGTGAATCCCAAAATGGAGGAGTTAACTTTACAGATTCTCTCTTCAGTTTCTCCATTCAACGTCTTTCTCTTGATAGATAAATCATGCCAGGTATCCAGTACCATGGTTTAGCCAGTCAGTAAAGTATAAAATGTTTAAATCCATGCACTTTCCAGTATTTATATGCATTTAAGACCATTTTGACAGGGACAATGAAGTGATATAAAGTTGATAAAACTTTAATCAACAATGACCAGGTACTTCAAAGTCCTGGTTATGTCAACTTTATTTTAATTTTTACAGTGGGTGAACTGGCGGTGACTAGGGCTACACATATGCTATGTTTTCATTTAAAAATTGCGTTTTTTAAAAGAAAACAATCTCCATACACACTAGAGTTTTCTCATCGTTTATGCAAGTATCTTGATCCGCACTAAGATGACTGAAAATGCATAAAATGTAGACATTTGCTTACAGTCAGTGGGAACAGGAAGAGGGAGTGCTAGACATTCATAGGGAGATTGTGTTTACATACTTAGGTAAAGCAAAGGTGAACATAAACAACAAACGTTTAGATGCAAGCAGGTAAACAACACAACAAGTGCCATGGGAAGCAGCTCTCCTGTGTCCACCATTTTGGAATTTGAATTTCTCCCAGGAAGGGTGACTAATCAGGGAATTTGATATTGTAATAAGGGGGATATAAATCAAGGAAAGGCCATATAATAAACATGAACCAATCAGAGAGCAAGTAAAGTCTGCATTTTCACAACTCATAAACTTAACTCATCCCCACTGCAATAACGAGTCGCCATTTTCAGAAATATATGATTCTAAGGAACATTTTCAAAAGTCTGTTTTTGAGGGTAAAAATACCAGAGTAGCGTGGATAAAAGACAAAAAATAGGTACTTAACATCTGTATATTCAAATGAATGCATAGCAGATTGGACGTGACCTAAATAACAAACCCAAGACTCAAAACAAAGGCCTTAAAATATTAGTCAATACAGTAATCACGCCTCGATCGCGGGGATTGCGTTCCAGACACCCCCGTGATAGGTGAAAATCCGCGAAGTAGAAACCATGTGTTTGTATGGTTATTTTTATATATTTTAAGCCCTTATAAACTCTCCCACAATGTTTATAAATATTCCCCGCACAGTTATATAGCATAAACCCTTTGTATTCTCTTAGATATTAGGTAAGATTCATTGAAATTATGTATGTAAACACACTGTTTATATACAGTAAAACCTAAATTTTAAAGATATCGAGTGTCTCCGATATCACATATGTTACAGCCATTACAATAGAAAGGCCACCAGCAATAAATACGTACAATGCAAGAAAAATAGCATACAGTAAATATGTGTACAGTGACAGTAAACGTACGTACATGTACTAAGCACTGTAAGTTGAAAATTAATTATGGTTACTCACCAACAATGACTTGTCCGATAACAATGAGTTTAATTTTACTGCACAACAAAGGAGCGCGTTACAGCCCTTGTAAAGGAGCCACTTCAGGCGATTGTGTAGCACTGCCGTTGTTCTTCTTCTGGCAGTCTTCAATCCAAATCCCTAAAGCAGATTCCATCCAGACTACTGCCTTATTACATCCACTTACAACTCGTTTTGCACCCTGGTTAAAAGGACACTGCGGCCATAGATCTTATATTCCTTTCCTACCTTTTAAATAAAAAGAATCGTAGCCTCATTGATGCTGTAATGGCATCCTACAGCGGTGTAGATTTTCCCTTCCTTCAACAAATGCAAAACATTTACCTTTTCGGCAATCGTTAACATCTTCCGTTGGCGCATGGCCCCGGCCCCTGAACAAGTAACAGGAGCAGATCGTTTTGGAGCCATAATGAAGGGCTTGACTATGCACAAAGATAAACACAAAAGAGCACAAAAGTTAACTCATTACACAGCAAAACACGTTGATGCTGAATGAGCGAGACGAGACTTCCTGGTTAACACTGCATTCAGCACACAGGAACTTAACTGCATGCTCTGATTGGTTAGCTTCTCAGTCAGGAGAACTTAACTGCGTGCTCTGATTGGTTAGCTTCTCAGTCATCCGCCAATAGCGTCACTTGTATGAAATCAACTGGGCAAACCAACTGAGGAAGCATGTACAAGGAAGTGAAGACTATAGGATCAACTAAATAATTTCTCCATGAAGGGTTAAATACGAGCAAGATCTTTGCATAACAGGTGCCCAGAATGTTGAATCCTGAAATGAAGCATCACTAAATCCAATGCCAAAGGAGGATCCTAAGCTAATAAATCTGTACAGGGAAAAGCGTTTAACCACTGGCCTGACATTGGATACATCACTACCACCCACAAGCCAGGCAACAGCTGAAACCATAAAAGCTCAAGTTGATTCTTTTACATCAATGAAATTCAAGGTCCAAAACAGTGCTGGTAAAAACCTCAACAACATAACACAATTCAACTTTACGAAGATCAGACAAGAGGAGGCTAAAAATGACCTTTATGGGAAAATATGAAGGAGAATCAAAACAGACAAGAGAATGATGCTGCAATCTGAATGTGGGAATCCTCAAGAGTTAAAATGATCAGAATCATCTGTACAATATGATTCACTAAGCAAATGAACCCAATATGAAATTCTGTTCAGTTGGCAGAAAAAAGTATCAAGCTCAATGTTTAGCAATCAGTTAAGCATGGCTGCTCCAGCTCCTTATAGAGCAAAGAACCTGTCCATAATCCTCTTGTTTAATCTGATTCCAGCACTTTTACTCAAAGCACCCATGCAAACGGCGTTGGTGAACCATAAAGGTGATGCAATAAACAAAAATGTCTCTCTATTATAAAAGGAAATCCTAGGATGGGACTTTTTCAAAGAGATAATTTCAAGTCCCAAAAGACAAGACTTTTGCTAGGAGATTTTTTCAAGTCCTGCACTCCTCTCAACCATATTCAACCACACACACGGTCCAATCACCTCTCATTTACGTGAATGCTTTTGTCAGACACACCTCCTGCACTTTCAGCTCTTACAAATTTTTACATTTTCCAACTTTTAAGTCATTTATGGATAAAGTCCTCTATTTCATCCTTTAAAAAAGCTTTTCTGAACAGTATTGTTATACATACAATCTGTTCGATTCATTCGTAATAGTCCTTTTCTGGACAATAATTCTATATGTTCTAGATAACACGTCAACGACTAAGCAAAGAAGAAAAGGCAGCACATCGAAAAGAGGCCCAAAAGCATTGGAGAGAAAAGAATTTAAAAAAGAACAATAATAATCTAAGTGCAAATTCGGAAAATGAGGAAAGTAATAACCAGCCCGGACCAACTGGAATTGAAAACCTAGCAGGTCCAAGTGGGGATGGAAATAAAAGACAAAGAGTAGAAGACAAAGTAGAACATCGTAAAAAGGTTCAAAAGCGTTGATGATTAAAGTAGTAAAATTTGAAAGGCACAAAAAACTGACAGTAAAGATCGCAATAGCGCTAACAAACAGAAAAAATTACTTGGTGAAATAATGGAAACAAACGGAAATTATTACTCAGTGAAATAACGGAATAGCAGAAAGAGATCAAATATATGGACATAGGTGATATGACAGAAGTAGATGTCGTTCAGCTCTAAAGTCGGAAACTTGTAGATCATCTAATTTGTGTTGCAATTAGGGAAAAGTAGTGTTTCTTCCCAATGAAGAGGCATATCTCCGAGAATTAAAATATTTGTTGTTTGGCAAATGTTTTTACTGAAGTGTTACCGTAAAGGTTTAAGTTTAAAAAGTATTTGCGTGTTAATTTCAAAGCCAAATAGAACGAAAACGTATAACTCAATGAAAACCTCTAAAGCAATATGAAACAATTTTCTTTCAATTTATTACGTTTTAGTATTTTTAACTATAGTTAATTACTTGCTGTAATGTAAAATAGTTCTATTATGCATATGTAACAGTTCCCATGAAAACAACAATCGCTTTAAATTGTACATCCAGTTACCCATAGCAGGGGGCAGAGCCACCTAGTTAAATTAAAAATATATATATACAGTACATTAAATGAAAACTGAATGAGTGAATAAATGTGAAAACAAGTTTTAATATACGCAAACCCCTAACAGATCTAGAAAGGTACTCACTGCACCTCGCCAAGTTCAAAAATGACTTCATGAGGAGAATATACAATCACAACAGCAGCAGACTAGCATAGTCTGGTCACAATCCACAGAATTCAAATGTGAGGTAAGCAAAAATGTTGAGGTGACATATTTTACAAAGTGTGGGAGACAAAAGGATAGAAACAAGGGTGTCCATGCATTTACACTGTGTTCATTATGAAATTTAATATACAGAGAAGAAAAGGAAATGTCTTTGACTAATGAGAACTTATAATAAAAAATACTTAGGGAATAGGGTAGGAGTGCGTTTAAAATAAGAACATTTTCCTGATCTACAAATTCAGAGAGACGAAGGAGGAGGTTTTTGGGTTTTTTTTTTTCATACTCCATCCAAAACCTAAATAAGGACAGTGATTATGATCCACACGATGCTCATATTAACATAATATGCATCACGATTCTCTCATATTAACTTATAGTTATTTATTTTTATATTTTTAATACAATGCATTACATTATATTAATACCATTGTTGTCATTTAATACAATTTTATTATTTATAAAATTATTATTGTTTACTGCCCTTTTTATATTCTACTTAATGCACACCCTCAGAGTTTAGCAACTAAATATTTCACTACATATTTTACTGTGTGTATAACTGAAGGTGACAAATGATATTTGATTTGTCTGCCTCATGCTCAATGCCTGCTGGGCTAGGGTTCTAGTTTCTAAACAACCCTACTTAGAATTAGTGGGTTTCAAAATGGATGTATGCTTTTCATCTACAAATATACATTCTCACAATGCTCATCCACTGTGGCCAATTTGTACTTCATGTAAGTGAAATACTCCTGAATACGGCGAGGTGAAATGCCAGCTTTGAAAGTTCAACATTTTAGACACCTAAAATCTTGTTAAGGCACTGTACCTATAATCTGCATTTAAGAGAACCTGTGTACATCAAGATTGAAACCCACAGCTCAGAACACACCTTAGAACACACCTTGGCAAACTGAAGTGAGTGAAAATGTGCAATATGAGGTACCACAAGGCATCAATGGTGCAATAGCCTTCCAAGCCCCATTTTACTTCTACCAAAACATGAAAGCTTTTTCACCTAGTAAAATAGAGTATAGACATGAGTGCCTTAATTTCTAACTCTTTCTAAATATAAACACTTTTAGTTAAAGAATTAACTAAAAGAAGACATGTCTGAACACGGCCAAGACACTGTAGCTACGTTGGTAGGCTAAGCTGTCAAAAGCAGTTTAGAGATCTGTGTTGCTGGTGTTTGTACCACACAAGGAAAGTGAATGATCTATTAAAATGCAGACTGTTTTTGTCTTCTAGGATCGCCACTGCTAATGCTACATATTTTCTTCTATAGGCAAACATATTTGCCCCTCACATTTTTCCACTTTTTCATACATTCACCAACTTCCAAACTGGACGATGAATGGAAACACTTCAGGAAATGCAGTTTACTAAAGTTATAGAGGTTTGTGTAAGGTTTGTGTCGACGTCAATGTAATTCCAATTTTGAGGAGGTTCAGTTAAAACCAGAAATACCATACCAGGGTCACAGGAGGGCTTGGGCCTATATCAGAAAGCATAGGATCTCTAATTTAAACCCTAGGACTGGTACAGAGCAAATCAGTTTCTTCTGTGTTTGTTCAAGGGACACATAGCATTCTGGAGTGGTCTACAATTATTTGGGTTGCCACCCACACAACAATTGCGTAGAATTCACACTATAACATGACGTAAGAACAAAAGCGGAAATGTGCTTACGCACAAAAAAATCCAGATGCATAAATCTGTGCGAACACCAGCTTCCATGTTCTTCTGCTACATAAATCCCAGTCAGCATGAAAATTAACGCACGTGCACGCACCTGCTGCCCCACCCCAAGTCCTTCCAGAATTACGCCTCTTTGAATATGCAAATCAATATAAATAGCCCTCAGTGTTCTGTGAAAAGGCAATGGCAAAAGCATGAGAGAAAAATGAATTTCAAGTGGAGGCAAGGAAAAACGCACTGTTTATTGGTTTAAACAGTGGTATAAACAACAAAAGGAAGTTGATTGAGTGACATAGTGTCTCGGAGAAACTCGAAAGCTCAAGTTCACAAAGTCGCACAGTGCCCGAAGTAAAAAGAAGTTGTCACATATCAAAGTCGCTGTGAAAAGGCGAGTCATAGCCCACCGTCTGAGTGTCATATGAAAGCTTATTAGGGTACAGAGAAAAAAAAAATAGGCACACAGTGGGGGAAAAAAGCACAAAATGTCAACATTAATCTTGAAATTTCCACTTTAATCACGTAGTTTATTTTGTCATTAAATTAGAACATCATAAACTGTTTAATTTATTAGTTTCTCAATCCCATCTTAACTAAAGTAGCACGTTAAATGCTTTGTTTTGTATTTGATCTTCTATGTGCTCTGTGTGTGTGAATCACTAGGTGCTTCTTAAACCAGCTTTCTCTTCCTCCGACAGGACACAGAATCCATTACATTCGTGATATTACAGCTCTCTGAATAATTAAAATACTGAGATGTATATGTGATATCATTTTCATGATGATAGGAGTTAAAGCACGTTATTAAACATAGGAAAACGGTGGCACAGTGATTGTTCATGTCTCACACAAAAGATGCTTGCTGCACGACCTTCGATGAAATACTTTATTACAGAAGTACTGTCTCTTTCAAAACGTACTAACCTCTAATTCCTGTCCTTACTTTTCTTTCTCCAAGTACCCAATCGCCATACAATCAGCTCTGTAATAGACGTTAAGCCATCTGCAAGCTTAGAACACCGATTCTTCAAAAATTTTAAGGAACATTGAAATATCTTCGTAGAACATGTTTAATTATTCTATCCTTCCACTGTCGCGTCAGCGCCAGCAATAATACAGTGTGAGGCAGGAACAATCCGTGAACGGAGCGCCAGCGGCTCACTAGTTCTGTGGCTCCGTGTCCTGGCATGTTTAATTATTAACAATATAGATTATTTAAATGAAGTTAAAGTTTTATCTGTATAATAAACATACTTTGCTGCATTGCATCTTAATAATAATATTGTCATCATATGTAAATACATGCTTTATAAAGTGGCTCAGGTTGTGCAATAATATAACTGTATCTGCAAGTTTACAGTGAGGTGAGTGTACTAATAAGTACAAACAGTTCTACAAGGAACACTTGAGGGACTGATTGAGTGCGCTTAGAGTTCTTGAGATAAAACTCTTTCTGAACCGCGACAGCAGTTCAATAGACAACATGGCTGTGCTTAAAGCTGTATCCCAATAATTCTCTTTCCGATCAGCTGCTGTACAGCTGTGATTCCCCACTCAGATTCAGTGATAAAAATACAACAAGTGGTGCAGTGAGAGTAATGTGGAAAAAGATGATCCGATGTGGCAACCCCTAACGGGAGCAGCTGAAAGAAGAAGAAGAAGGTGCAGTGAGAGTAACAATGCTAAAGCTGCTATTGTATTTAGAATAGTTTGACCATTCTGTGGACCATTATATTGTTCCAGGTTAATTACAATCAGATGTATTAAACTAATATACACTATGCAGTTAATTTCAGTGTATTTATAAAGCCACGTCAGGGATGTGGATCTAAAAAAGAAAGGGTAACCACACAGAAACAGTAGCACTGCTTTGACGATGGGTGACACCAGTCTGCAAAACCGAGCACAGAACTTGTGTACGACAGGGTATGAGCTACTGTGGAAATGGGCATGGCTTTACAGCAAGTTTAGGTTTTATACATCGCGATTTGAACGTGGAAACGTTCTTACGCAACATTTTTGTGTGTACACACCGCTTATACATGAGGCCCCTGGTAGTTACTCACAGCCAACTTTCATGCAGTCCAAAAGTAACAATAAACATCTCACTGTTGTGCTGTGGACTTCCTTCATTTGTAGAAAATAATTATTTCCCCAAAAATATCAGGATAGTGGGCCACCGCCACATGTATAATAATTATGTGGTAAGCGATTTGTTTGTCAAACACAGCTTAGTGAACAGAATGTCTGTTATTCAATAACTAGAAGACTAGTAAAAGATCTACCATTGCACACTACAGAAAGGACATATTTCATTAGGGTAACTCTCGAGAAGAAATCAAGCTTTGCGGATAGCATAGTGAGATGTGCTTCAGTTTTGTTTAGCCAGCACACGTTCCAGGTAAGTTTCACTTGGCCATATGATGTTAAAAATTTACTCTCGTAGTCTACAATATGAACATACTTCTATTTAGTTCATCAGAGTTGACATGCCTATGGCATTTACGCCTATACATTTTTGTTAATGGTATTCATTTTGGAATGTTTGATTAACATTTACTGAATCATTTGAAAGTTAATGCGTTCCTAGTGTTCTGTGTCATGCCTGACAAGCGATTGCACTGAGGGGACACCCCACCTGCACACACTATTCTTACAATGTAAGCTCAGGGGTTAGATCACAAGTTACACAGGGCACTGCCTTCTGATGCCTCTGTGCATAGCTTGATTTACCTGATCACATGGGAAATTACAGCTGTTTTTAATAACACTGCCAAATGTTATACTGACTTAGAAGACGGTGTAAGGAGAAATAAAAATGACTGAGAGATGAGTGTAGTCAAAGAAATAAGACAATGTCAAAACTGTGAATCAAACCGATCATTTGTCCAAGCCAAAAAGGAAAACTGAAAATCAAGTGTCAGGAACCAGAGCAAGACATTTGTCACCAGCAAGACAAGAAATAAAAGGCTTTTTTAAATTTCAAAGTTTAATCCGAAAAACTCGGACAGGGACACCACCAGAGGTAACCTGTGAACTCTCTCACATATTTGACCCCTGTGACCATGCCCTTGGCAACCACAACGTGATGTTGTGATCACTTACAGAAAGTAAATATGGTGTCACAGCAAGATGTTAAATATTCAACTTAGTGAATATACTTTAAATGCAAAGACTAACATCAAATTCATACTCCTCAAGTCCCCCAAACTCCTAAACTGATCTACAGAATGAATCAGTTGATGGAGAGCAAGGTGCGCGATATGTATAATTTATTACAATAAACTTTACTTTTCACTACAGAGAAATCGAGACTCTGATCCTGAATCACATACTAGGCTCGCTTTTATTAGGTGGCATTTATGCCTGTGGTTTTATTTGAACTGTAGTACATTTGTACGCACAAGTGTGTGTTTTTATGCTAACATTGTCTAATTAGTGATAATAATGGTATAATAGGCACAGTACTTCTTTTAGTCAGATCACATTAATACCTCATGTGGACAACTCCAGGATTCACTCAGTACCATACAAAGACCACTGCTGTTTCTAAATGCCGCTGTCCGGTTGTTTTGATCTGCACCAAAGTAGATGGCTTGATCACATCTATGCATACAAACTAAAAATATGCAGAAAAATTGCTCCAGAGTTTGAAAAAACTGGTCCATGTGAACTGGGGTGAAAAACCTTTGAGAACTCTCATTATACATGACCAGTAACGGCGCACTGCATGATAACGTGCAGTCAATACACTTGACTTGAGCATTCATAGTTTTCATCCACTTTCTCTGTACATTTATCATTCGTTTGCTCAGAGACTGATGTGCTTGCTGCTTCCTGAGCAGCTCTTCTTTTCTCAACCCTAGCGGCCCCCTACTTCTCATCTTATGTCGGCATCTTTTCGTGTTAAAACTGATTAAGTCAGTGTTTGTGTTACAATTACTTAGTACATTTTCCTTAATTATTCACTTAAGCTGGCACTTAAGTGTTCTACCTGCCTCAAGAATAATTTAAAGTATGAAGAGGTCAGGGAAGTGATGGCAAAAGTGGTAGGGATGAGAACAGTGTCCATATGCACAATAAAATAAAATAAAAAGAGGAATAACCTTAGAGGCTAATCGTCACCCCGAAAGCGGATAGTAGACATCACGTAGTATTTGTGTACCAAATTTCAGGTCAATAGTTCAAACGGTTTGCAAGATACAGATGATTTAAAATCCTGGACAGACAAACGGACAGCCACGGTAGTGTATTATAAGAGGTTTAAACCAAATCTCTTTTACAATATTCTTGGATATTAAACTAAGCAGCCTGGTAGTGACAAAAACAATGAGGAGACAAGAAACCTTACTCTTTACAATAAATGAACTGCACACATTTATTTTTAAATACCAGTAGCAGAGTGAAACTCACTGTTTTAATGGCTTATGTCATCTAGTGCTATAATTAGACAAACACCTTGACTTACAAAGATGTTTCGTGTTTGTAACAAATGTGCTTGCCTTATTCCAATGTTCTCAGATCCCTAAAACCACTAATGGCAATCAGAGCTCAATAAGTAAAAATTAAAATCACAAACATGAAGACTACATAGGCATACCAGTCTGGCAGCACTCTTGCCCTAAGTGCGATAACAGGTGCAAAATGGGTAATAAGTGCGCCATGGGTGCTCCTGGGGTCCTCCACTCTCATTCTGTAGTTCACTATTGTATGTAGAAATCCATACTAAAACTCCATACCCTCTCTTCATCAGCAGGTGGGCAGCTTGGTTTCTTGCGACTCTTGCCAAGAGCATCTAAAAAGTCAATCTGAAATGTGTATTCATGTGTGCAATCACTCTGCTACCACAAGTTCAGAACAGCTTAAAGATGACATGGCAATTTAAGACAAATCATGAACTAAATATGAGTTATTCACAACTGTCAAATACTAGAGAACTCAGCAAAGAATCCCAACAAGAACTTTAAACTTTGGTGTTGTCCATTTTACTGTTATCATTATACTATCTATTCAAGTGAATTTCAAATGACCTTTTTTCTGTAAATGCCACATCACCATTTTCTTCCACGGATCTTGACTGCACTCTTTCTTTCACGACTCTGAATGCCAGGCCTCCGGCTACTGCAATACTTGCCACTGCTTTGCCCAAATCTGTCAGGGCTGTGAGGACTTTGACTGCAGTATCTGTGGCCATGGCCTTTCCTGATACAATTGATCCTTGGGCCAAGGAACTGCCCAGCACTGTGTTCATTCCAGCTGTTCCCAAACTCCCTGCAGTCTCCATGCCAGTTGCGACTCCAAGCGTATTTTCTGCTGCTGCAGCCACTCTAACAGCATTTGCTACCACTCCACCTGCTCCTGTGGCTGCCCCCAAACTGGCTGCTACACCTACCGTGGCTGCACCCATGACCAAAACTGACTCTGCAGCTTCCATTGCTCCCTTTGATGGTTTTACTGCTTCGGTACTTGCCACAGTGCCCACTGCCCCACCAAGGACAACCCCTGTTGCAGCTCCTAATGCCACTGCCGTCTTGCATGTTGCAGCAGAGATCACGGCTCCAACCATTTTTCCAGCCACAGCTACAGCAGTGGCAGAAGTCCCAGAAATGGCCAATGCTGCTTTGCCAGCAATGGTAGCTCCTCCTGCAAAAGCCAGTGGGGTTGCCACTCCAAACAATGCCCCCACTGCTGCACCAGTGGCACCAGCCGCAACAAGAATTTTAACTTTCTCAAGGACGTGGCCTGAAACTTCAGCTTTTGCCCTAAGTCTTCTGCTGAAAGGCCTGGAAAGCCTCCCCAGATTTCTTCTCAGTTTTAGCCCTGGCTGTGTGATTTGACTCTTGTGATGCAGGAAAAACGCAGGCCGAACACATTCTAAGCGAGGCTCTTCCTCCAGCTGTCTTTTTCTCTTTGCTGCCTTCATGTTGTTCAGACTTTTCATTTCCACCAGCCTTAATTCTTCTTCCTCCTTTGCTAACCTGTCTTCCTCCTGTCGTATCTCCTCTTCAGCCTTTTCATACACCTCATTGGTGTAACAGCTCCCATTATTTGTTTCCACCATTGCCTCTATTTTCTTTAGCAACTCTCCCACTTGTCTTCTATCCTCTTTATTCTTGTTATTGAAGATGTGATACCTGCCACCACATAACTTCACAAGTCTTTGGAGGTCCTCACCAGCTTCTTCAAAAAAGTCCTCAATCAATCTGCCATCTAGATCTTCCCCACGTGTGAATAGCAGCATCACATACTTAGATGTACTTTCAGTAAAGAACTCTTGGAAGAGCATCACAGTCTTTTTCTCTTCCTCTGTGTAACGTCCAATTTGCATAACCAGCAGGAAAACATGTGGACCAGGGGAAGATAAGGAAATGCACTTCGCTATCTCAGATCTGAGCTCTTCAGCAGGCAGGGACGTGTCAAACAAGCCAGGTGTGTCCACTACCCAAAGATGTCTCCCCTCAAATTCTCCTTGGCATTTTACACACTCCTTGGTCACAGATGCAAAGCTGGCCACTGACCGAAATGCCTCTCTGCCCAAGATGGTGTTACCAGACGCACTCTTCCCAACACCTGTTTTCCCAACCAGCACTATTCTCAGTTCAGACATGGAGAGACCTTCTTCAGTGGGATGATAAACTTCATTACCTGGTAAATGATAAGAAAAATGTACACTGGGTATTGATCTGAGCTAATTAAAATTGTAGTAGTTATATTATCACATGTACAGAGTCAAAAGAAATAAAATGAAAAAACGCACTCTGGTGTTATGAAAAACAAGAGTGCATTCAGAAATTCATTTTAGTACTTTCCACAGTAAAATACACCATTCCAGGTCAAAAGCAATAAAACTAATTTTACACAGTAAAATGCATTATTGGAATTCAAAGAAATTAAGTGTTTCCCAAAGTAAAACACATAATTACTAATGTTAGAAAGTTAATGAATACAAGCGTTAATAACTTTGATGCTAGCTTTTATTTCCTACTACATCATTTTTTGCATTTACTAATGAAATATCAAAGAATTGTAAATAAAATAAAGCATTTTATAAAACATTAACACAATGCTAGCAATACACCAGTACACAACAGAACTAATAGAGTATCATAATGAAAAGCTAATGGAGAGAGAGAGACCTATGCACTGGGACTTGAGGCTGTCATGGCTGACAAAGTTCTTTCTACTAAATCCAGACTTGAAGGGGCTGAAATCGTACGTGATAAATTGTGTTTTATATCTGTAATTAATTTAGAGCACTTTTCAGAGTTCTGCTTTCATTGTGATAAAGAGCCTTCTGTTAATCAGTGTCAAAAAAGAAACTAAAGTTAAAGAATAAAATGTGAAAACTCCAAGGGGGTGATTACTTTTTATAGGACTGTATTGGGATGACTTCATTAATGGAGTGGCACAGTGATGAGCACTGCTGCCTCAGAGTGTCAGCATTCTGGATTTGAATCCCACACCCACTCACTGTCTTTGTGTCACAATTTGAATTTAGCTTTTAATTTTATTGATTTATCATATTTATTTTGTGCTTAGATGCATGTTTTAAAACAAAACAGATTAATCCCCAAAGTATTTTTGCTTTCATTATGGACAAGCCTTTGTTGATAGGCCATTGCTAGGCAGGATAACTGAGTGTATACTGTGTGATGTCATTACTGCAACTGTATGAAGGTCAGCCTCATGCACTTCCTGTTGTCCAAGTTTGAGGATACTTTTTCAAAAAGTTGAATGCAGTTAACACTAGAATCCCTGAAGTGTACGAAAAAAGTCGCAATGCCGTGCCACCTTAAATTCCTTCGCACCTCTTCATCAGCGTCTTTCTTTTGCAAATGTATCAGTCAGCACAGGCAGCAAGCAGCTTGCTATCCCATCCCCCACTGACGCAGCAGGAATTCTCCCAGCTCAGGTCTGTTCATCTGGGTGGGAGGTGCCTAGAATTGTATACGGCAAATAATATATCGTTATTTGGAATACTGTGTCTACAACAATATGTGTAAATGTAGGATGACAGGAAATGTGAGGCAAGAAATGATGAACACATAACTATAACAGAAACTTTTTCATGTTCAACTAATAATTGCCAAAATGCTGATGTGAAGTGTATAATGTGTGAAGACTGAAGTCCAGATATCAAATAAACACTTTCAAAATGGTATAACAAAACAAGTGCGCTTTTATTCAAGAATACAACCAAAGAAAAAGAAATCATTCAATTTATATGTTGCTGTCAATGAGTAAAAAACAAAGCTCAAAAATCAATTGACAGAAAGCTAACTGTAAGCTTGGCTGGTGAAGACGTATAAGCTGCTGCCATGTAAGCAAAAGGTTGCGGATTCGAGCCTGTGCTCACTTCGTTGTGAGTAGTGAGCTACTATTATTATTATTACTATAATAAAATCATATACTCGATTTGACTCTGTAACGCCCGGTGTAAAATTTGGCTTCTTGTAAAAAAGATATTGCTGAAGGGATATAAACAGGCACACAAACACTGGTGAATCATGTCTTCTTGGTATCTTGTTGTCACTTGAATATTTTGTTATTCAGTTTTATTCTTGAATAAAAGCACACTTGTTTTGTTATACCTTTGTAAAAGTGTTAATTTTGAATTCCAGTAAAATCTGTCTCTGCCTTTCTTGCGCATGCACACACACATTCATACATGAAAGTCACTACAGTCGATTCCGGTTAATTGGACCAGCTGCTTATTCGGACCGAATCCTAAAGAACCGAAACAGATCATATTACATAAGCCTAATATTGTTCGCTTATTTGGACCAAAATTCCGTTTAAATCGGACCAAAGAACGTGACAGAGAATAAGAAAAAGAAGCCACAAGTCGCCCGCGGAAAGCGGATGTAAAGCGGGTCAGCGACATCAAGAGAATCCCAGGGCTCCACAGGAGAAATTATGCTTTTATCAAAGGTCAGGAAGTCAGAAAATTTGTACTAAGTGCAAACCAGTGGGGGTGAACATGCCTGCCCTTTCTTTACTAAAATGGACGGCCCAGTAGCTGGCTACATGAAGTCGAGCGTAAACAAGAGTGTCCATGCAAGGAATTCCTTCCTGTCAATCAGGATTAAAGTTTACACAAGAAAGCTTTTGCTTCAAGAAAGTCAAACTGGACGCTATTAGTGCCGAAGCTAGTAGTGCTAAACACTAGCATGGAGAATTGCTCACATACTGAAGTGACTTTATTTGTAGTTGGAAGTTCCATGAAGCGACGTGAAGAAGTTGTTTGTTGTTACAATTCTGCCTTTATCCAGAAAAGGCTCCATAAGCTTCATGATCACAATCTCGGAAAGTCTTTCTTCAGTGGGATGACTGGGATCTTTTCCTAAATAAGGAGTAGCACTCACTGCACACATGCTTTGTCTCCAAATCTGCTGCAATCCAAAACTTTATGCCAAATTTGTCTTGAGATGTATCGAGATGTATTGCAAGAAAGAACAACAGACTTTAGTTGGAAACGGTTGCTCATCAGAAGTAATATGTTTCCCTGGGTTGTAACTCAAAACACAGTTGTCAACAAAACGTTGCTAGATGTCCAAGATCACATCAAATCTGTTGTTTTTCACACATTCTGCACAGGTGTCTTTGATGTTAAAGCACAAATGCCTCATGATAGTCTGATAGCGGTCACAGGGCATCTTATCTTTGATTGCCGGGACAACAAATAGTTCTGAGCAGGCATCATCCACAGTACCAACTGTAGTCATCTCTGCTCTTGTGAAAAGAATGGAGATAATCGCCATCAACTCAGATAGGAAGAGGCAAGTTCATTGTATCAGGTCAATGAGAGTGAGAGAATAAAACTGAATTTGAGTTTTAACTCATTGACAGCAACATATAAATTGAATAATTTATTTTTCATGTGGTCTACTTGCCATCTGCTACACTGTAAATTACTGCAGTAGGTAAATTTTAATTGAAGACTTGTTTTCAGACCAAGTTAGATAAATAACTTAATTATTTGTGAGAGTCGTAATTCATTCAGCTGTCATTTGTAATAATTACATTGATTGAATGTATGCAATCCAGTAGATCTGTCATGTTCATTTATTACATTCACACAAACCAAATACTCAGATTTAATACAAAGGCACAAGAGTTCCTCTTTTCCACATATTACATTTTATAAAATTATATACAACACCCTTTAGTAAAATAAAATAACTATTACAACTGGGCTGAATAAGGAATCATCACCCTAAGGTAAAACTTGGTGAAGCCATCTTTTTCTTATATTACAGGCCTCAGTCATCAGTTTTGCACACCTAAAATTCACATATTCCTTCTTAGAGAAGTTTGTATTATGGATTGTCCTCTTTTGTTTATTCCAAACATTTTCAACGGAATTTAGGTTGGATGTCTGATTAGGCTGCATAAAGACAATCATTTTCCTGTCCTTCAGGCACACTATGGTTTTTCTGGATCATTCTAACATTAAAAGCAGACACATCATCCCAATTTCAACTTCCTGTCTGTGGGCTTGAGATTTTCTACACCCATCCATCTTCCCAATACACCAGCTCTGTACGGCCTCAGTCCTACTTGTTGAGAAACAACCCCATGATAAGCTGCTGCAACACCATGCCTTACTGTAGGCAGGGTGTTCTCTGGAAGGTAACACGTATTGGGTTTTTTCTCAAATGTATTGCTGTGCATTCTGACCAAAAACTTTTATTTTGATCTAATCTGACCCACAGAATCTTAAAAGGCAATTTTAGCAAAATATAAATAAGACACAGAGTACATTTTTTACACTCCCACCCACCCTTTGCAAGTCAAACTGATAGAGACCATGTGACATGACTGTCACATCTCACAATCACCAGCCTTTTTCAAAAAATACACCAATATAATCAGAGTCAACCATTTTAAATGAAGACTGGGCGTATGCTCTGCCCTCAGTTCTTGCCTTCCTCCACAACAACCTTTCAACCTCAGAGTGTGGTTTCCTCTCGCTTGTGTAGTGACTGACCCATATGCTATTCTTGTTTTGAAAATGATTAACTTGCAGTTCCAACATGGACACTTGTACTTTACGATAGCATGTAACACACCATTACACAAATAGTGTAATTTTTCACCAACAATATTGTCTGAATAGAACCTTACTTCTGCAAGCCAGAATATACTGATAAGGAGTGCCAATAGATACAAGACAAAATGAAGAAAATATGCAGCCTGGGGCTACGGAGAGGCAGCTAACAATCGGAGATGGGTGATATACCTGTGAAAAATGTGAAATGATGGCCACTGAATACAAATGCCTCCATTACACAGAGTGGGACGTGCTGCTTCCACTACCAGAAAACTTAAGACATGTGTGGAGACGAGTCCAATTTGTTACACAAGGCTGCCTCTATAAAACAAAGAGGACGAGTTTTCAGCCGTAATCAACCATGGAGTTCAGAATACATTTTTTCATGGTCCAAAATGAAGCTGGAAGTAGTGATCAAAGCCAGAAGGACAAAATGGGCAGCTTTCCTCAAAGTATGTTTGTCTGTTGATTTTTTTTTTTTTTCTTTCTCTCTCTAGCGGGTAGGCTAGTTGCTTACCACTGCAGCGTGAAATATCCAAATAATTGCATGCCAAATGCATGTTTTCCAGTGTAGGTGTGATGCATGTTGAAAGACGTTAATGTTAAAAGCAGATTTAACAGGATATATTCCGATGTAAATTTTTTGAAAGACAAAACTCATGCTAAACTGTCCCTGCCATGGGCTTAGTATTATGTTCATTTACTTCCAAATTAATGTGAGAACTTCTTTCATGAGGCCCACTGCCAACAGGCGCAACTACCCCAAGTGAACAGAAACCATTTCATTACCTCAAGAAAAATAGTACTAGAAATATACGATAAAATGTTTATTTCCAGATCCCATCTGTTGTCACAAAGATGCCTAAGAGACATAGAACACACATTTTCTTATACAGTATCAAAGCTTTTTCTGCGTCAAAGTGGACATTTTATGTTTTTGGGCTTTTTTTTTCTTCTTTGAACTGAAACCCAAATACTTTCATTATACAGGCAATGCATTTTTTTAATTTAAATCGTCAAATGCATATATGCCATGTTTGAAGATGAATTCAAAAGAAGGGCTGGCCTCATCTGGACAGGATCTGAGTCATGTCATACATCGTTCACTTCTTAACGATGACCAGGACTGTATTCCACTGGATGCTTAAAAGATTTTGAAATATTTTATATTCCTTGCTGGGCGTGTGCATTTCTTTAGCTTTGTCACAAAGTTCACTTGAAAGCATCTTTCCATCCATGATGGATTCTTTACTTGGAAAAACACTTCCAAACAACAAAATCCTCTAAAACCAGTATAAACTAATCAAAATCACCACCACGGAGACAATTACATTGTTTTATGATCTGCAAAGCGGCTGGATAGACTGAACAAGTTTACAATTACGAATTGTAAGGCATTTTGCTGTTATAATATCATTATATATAATATTTTAATATCCTTGCTTGATCTTAATTGTTTTCTCATGTTGTAACTTTCTTTTTGTACAGCATTTTAAGCTACACTATTGTATGAAAATGTGCTATTTAAATAAACGTTGTTGTTATTGTTGTAATAATCTGCAGACCGTTTCAGAATTTTATTTGCACTATGCTAAAGTGGATTGTTGTGCGTAAATAAAATTTTCATTTTTCACTGTCTTAGGATGTCATGCAACAAAGTGTACACATTTTGAAAAGGGGAGGCTTTCCATATTCGCAATAAAATAAAGCCTACGTTCATATTTTAGGGCCAAGTGAAATAACGGTTCAGTCAGTGCAGTGTTATATGAACTGTATACTTTTCTTTAAAAAGTCTGGATCCAGTTGAATTAAACTCTCATAAAAAAAATGCATCTGGTTCTTCTTTTCCACTGTCTTGAAATTGATACTAGATACCATAACTTTACAATATTTAAGCAAAATATGATCTGACTAGTGAGCTACGGATACACTGGTCAAGAACAGAGTGAACGTCACAATAACTAATAAAAAAGGAGACACCGCGCATCGACTGGATTTCAGTGTGTAAATAAAACAAAACGTTGCATTGTGCTCATGTAAGTAATGCACTATAAGTAAAATTAACTAAACCCTAAAAATCGACTTTTGCCATACTCACACCAAAGTAACCCCTGCGCTGATGGATCCATGTCGTTTCCGATTAGTAAAAAACTTCACATATTAGACAGTTCAATCCTAAAACATAACTGGTATTGTGAAACAATAAGCTTGCGTATGCCACGAAAACGAAAACTTTGTCCTTTCTCTCCCTTTCCTCGTCAATGTCGACGCCATATTTAATTTCCTATTGGCATAGACGCATCACGTGTCGCTCTACGTTACCCTATAACTTACTTTCTATTGGCTGACATATTACACGTATTAAGGGGCGACGTATTACTTTCTGCTAATTGACATACGTATCAGACGGACACGCGCACCCGACGTACAGTAGTTACAACAAAATAACATACAATCATCGTATACAGACCTTATCCGTGCTGTGTGTTTGGTGAAATGACGCTCATAAATCTTTCACTGTCTTATAACCTTAACGTTCTGTTAAACAGCAATCGAGCTGTTCTCGAGAGTCTTTACTTGAGAGGTCAGGCTGGTTTATTCTATTGAGCCTCAGTTACATGCGGAGCGTAATTGTTAGCTGTGTTGTAACATTCCTACTCGTAAATGCCGAAAACGAATAACAAACTGCGGTACATATACACACAGTTTGAAGGAACAACAACCGCTTTGTTGTGTGCGGGTTTCATAGAAGTTAGGTAAGCTGATTCGAACTGTAAATGGCAGTGAGCATTAATATGGATAAGTGGGTTTTAGCTTGGGGTGCAAGTGAGACACCTTCCCCCGGGGAAAGAGACGTTGTTCCAGAGAGTTTAACGATTGAAATTTAAATTTTAGTGCTCGAACCCATAACTGACTGACTAATTAATGTAAATTATGTTTTCATTATGTTAAAAGCTTGGCAGAGAGATAAGAGAGCACAGTCAATCCAACCCACACCACTACATTTTTGATTTCATAGATGGAGAAGGGTGGTGCTGCAGACCGGAGATGCTAAAAAAAGGGATATGAAGCTACCTATCGTATTTTATACAGAGACGATACTGAATTAAATATAGAAAGTAGAAGCAGTCAGGAGTTTCGGGGCATTTCCGACAACCATGATATTCCTCTGTACTTGAGCTTAAAACGTGTCATTGATAATGTGGGCTAATGTAGTCACTTTCCCTAAACACCTTTTGCATTGTTCCTTTCACTTTGCCCTGTTCCACCGGCACACATAGCAATACGATTATCGTAGGATAAAAATAAGCGCAAATAGCATTCTTAGGCTTTTATTGAAAATGTGGGGTTAAAGTATTCATCTTAATCCGTTGGGCCTTTCAGCACGGCCATTTACCTGAAAATCGCTCCAGGGATGCTGTGGATTGGCTGACAATTTCCCCTTGAGGATTAGTAAAGTATAAAAACATGCTGCTAACTAGGGATTATATGATTGCTTCCTTGGCATGACCTCTGAAAACCACCAGATGTCACTATTTTCGAAGAAACAAAAAGTTCAAATCTTCTAAGGTACACTTATAGTGCACAATCAAAAAGAAGCCTCTGACCTTTACTGGTAGCAGAACTTCCCGTGGTTATGGCAACTGCAGCTCCAGTGCGCATGTCAACCCAAGGCCGCGTTTCTGACTGATGACTTCTCCGATGTCTTAACTACGGAATGCGACGATTTAGTTTTTTATTTGTTAACTGTATTAGAGTGCCCTTTTTTCATCTGAGCTACACAAGCACACGATTATTAATATTTGAGGTATACAATAGCACATATGTATCCAGATGATAGCTAATTTTCAAGGTCGTGAAGATGTTCTAAATAAAAAAAAAAAAAAAAAAAAGATTTTACTTTTTCATAGAGATTTGACAGAATTTTGAGAATTAAAAGAGTGACGCCTGCAGAAAAGTTCAAGAACAGCTAGATTTGCATATTATTAGGAGGTGGGGGAAGACTTCATATTTCATCGATTTAGGGATTAATTCAACATTTGTTAAAACCCGTTTAGAACTAAAACAGCAGCCATCAAACATTTAATGTGCGAATAATGTTGAATTAAAAAAAAACTTCTTATAATTAGTTTGTATTTTGTGATAAGGTTTAAATTAGAAATTGTTAATATAATATGTTGGAATTAGGAACTGGGGTAGACCTTTAGTTTATTTAGTTTTCATTTATTACAGATATATGGAATTTTTAAAACAGATTTTACAATATTGACAGTATTTGGTATTGTCATTAATGTAGACTTAAGATACACTTAATCTTAATTAGATAGCATGTACACTTAACTCTACCATACCAATGACAAGCACAAAACATACATTTCAGATAATTACACATTAAAATTATGATTTTAATAATTAACTAGGGGGCTTTGCTCGCCAGCCCCCTTGCCTGCGCTGTGCACTAGCCTCTTTGCAGTTCTGCTGCTCACGAATGGGGATCTGGATTTAAAGATTTTAATTTTCCTGTGAAGTGTGACATATGCATCAATGCAACGTATTACTGCCCGTGACGGAATTCCGTTTCTTTCTCTCTATTAAAGAAAACAAATTTTTCAAATGTTTGGCTCTTAGATTTGTTAATTGTCTTTGCAATAGCTATTCTAACTGGAATCTGTTAACGTTTTAGTGCTGTGGAATTTGACCCTTGGACACAAACAGATGGACTCAGAATGTCCCCAAAACACACACGGTTTTTACTTTCTGCACAACACAATGTAACTACAAATCTTCCCAATAACTCAGTCCTTTTCTTTTCTTCACCGCCTCCACTCCTCTCCTGCAAGCTCCATCCTCTTCCACCCGACTCCAGTTCCCGAGTGGAGTGAGGCGGCCCCTTATGTACCACACCGAGAAGTACTCCAGGCATTCCTCAATTAAGTCCCAGCAGCACTCCCGGGTGTGGCGGAAGTGCTGTGTTTTAAATCCAGCTCCTCTTCTGGCAGCACTTCTAGTTGAGGTGGAAGTGCTGCAGACCCTGGTTCCGGAACTATTCCAGCAGCCCCTGGTGGTGGCCATGTAACCCAACAGGCTTGACTGTTACAGCCCAATGCTCATGGCCCCGATGTAACCCAGCGTGTCTGTCCTTTCATGCCCCAGGGAATGGCTTGCCCTTTTCTTGGTCCCCAGTTCTCCAAAGCTTCCCGACAGGGCACGATCCCCGTCCGTCCATCACAATATGAATGGCATATCAAGATCTCCTTTGTTGTCTAATGTTATCTGCGGAAGATGTACTACATTGCCTTTCTTGGATACATCCTTCTTTCTACAGTAACTTGTGCGTTTTAAGACCTGGCATTGTTAATGGTTGTAGATATTCTTCATGATGTTGTAAGTTGTTGTTTTCATCTTCCGCACAATTGCCACCAACTGTTTCAGCAGAGTCTATTGATATGCATTTAACCAATTTGCCGTGTAACTGATCGGCATTTCTGGACGCATTTAACTAACTTGATGTTTAACTGATCAACCTTTTTGACGTTTATTCATTTGACTTCCTCGTTTCTCGGTGCTAGGATTGCCCATGTATTCATATTTATGTTGATGACCCTTCGTGATGAAATTCTTCAATAAGATTTGAACATAATACGTCTTCTTTAATTGGGAGCATAAAGTGTGGAAAATGTTAAAATGTATAAGAGCTGAGCGCGCAGGAAGTGTGCGTGGCAAAAGCATTCACACGAATGAGAGTTGAGAGTACCGTGGTCTTGTTTGAAAATGTTTGAGGAGGGTGTGACTTGAAAAAATCTCAAGGCAAAAGTTTCATCTCGCGAGGCTTAAAAAAATCTCTCTTCCAAAAAGTCTTGCTGCGGCGAAGGATTTTTTTTATATAATAGAGAGATAATTAGATAGATAGATAGATACTTTGTTAATCCCAAGGGGAAATTCACATAATCCAGCAGCAGCAGCATACTGATACAACAAACAATATTAAATTAAAGAGTAATAAAAATGCAGGTAAAAACAGACAATAACTTTGAATAATGTTAACGTTTACCCCATCGGGTGAAGAGTCGCATAGTGTGGGGGAGGAACAATTTCCTCAGTCTGTCAGTGGAGCATGACGATGACAGCAGTCTGTCACTGAAGCTGCTCCTGTTCAGTTGATGCAGTGGATTCTCCATGATTGACAGGAGCCTGCTCAGTGCCCGTCGCTCTGCCACAGATGTCAAACTGTCCATCTCCATGTCTACAATAGAGCCTGCCTTCCTCACAAGAATTATTGCATAAGGAGGGTGCAACTGTATGTTGGGCACATTTTGAGCATTTAGAATGTGCAGATTGCCAATTTTAAATTATACAGTAACCCCTAAATGCAGGATAGTCAAGGCATAAAAGTACATTTTCTTACTAATTACTAATTAGTATGATTTATTTTTTAGTCCTTTATCCATAAACGTATCCCCTGCAGCTTGTTGGTGTATTGCTGGCCGTACATATAGGCCCCAAGGTTTAAATGGGCAACCTTTTCTCAATGCTCTTTCTTAGACCTCCAGAATGTTA
This sequence comes from Polypterus bichir lapradei, assembly GCA_026402145.1. NCBI lineage: Eukaryota > Metazoa > Chordata > Cladistia > Polypteriformes > Polypteridae > Polypterus > Polypterus bichir. The sequence continues at coordinate 35,718,888 of JANRMT010049829.1, forward strand.
CTTTTGCTATTGTTTTGAAGTTGTTTTGTTTTATTTTTTCTGAGCTTTCTGTTTTGCTTTTCTTTACATTATTTCTCCTAGTTTGGGTTTTGAAGCAAAAAGTATTCAAAGCTTGTAACAGTTTTTGTCATTGTAAGTTTTTTCATGGTGATAAAATAATTTATAGCCATTTCTGAAGCCATTTCAGTTTTTTATGGGTGCTGCCATTTTGAAGCATTTGTTGTAGAGTAAGAAACTGAATGTGCTCGGTGTTTGATATCTTTAGTGCTTCAGGATAAAAAGTCAGTGCTGATGTCTTGTCTCTGTTTGAGATTACAGATAAACTCCTAAAAACTTGTAATGAGTTTCTTTGTTAAAAGTGTTTCTGGCATTAGAACTTTAGACAGTGTTTCTGGACTTTATTTTTAGGTTTACATTTCAGCTTCAATGATAATTTTTCTGACTTCCTAGATACAATATCCACTTTGTTTCTCATCTACAGCTCTTCTTGTTACTTCTCCCAATTTGCTACTAGTTGTCAGTCTCTAGCAGGACAGAAATATGATATGGGTCACTTTTTTTATTTAGACTTGTGTGGCCATACTTTGTGTACTGTTGTTACAATTAGCTGGTGGTCCCATGATGTCAACATGAAGTGTGACTCCATCATTCCAAAGGTGCTAAAGATGGCAACATACAGTACAATAACAACAACATTTATTTATATAGCACATTTTCATACAAATAATATAGCTCAAAGTGCTTTACATGAAGAAGAAAGAGAAAAAAGACAAATTAAATAAGATTTAAAATAAGGGAACACTAACTAACATAGAATAAAAGTAAGATCTGATGGCCAGGGAGGACAGAAAAAACAAAAAAAAAAAAAAAAAAAAAAAAAAAACCAGACGGCTGGAGAGGAA
>JANRMT010049829.1:35744789-35779977 GCA_026402145.1 Polypterus bichir lapradei
TTTTCATTCAGTTAGCCATTGTTTGTGAATGAGATGAACTTTTCCTGGACTGATCGTGGTAGCAGTCATTCTAGTCACTGCTTTTTGTGGGTGACCGAGAGGTCTGCCTTCTTTATTCTGTTTATTATTGTTTGGTTGATCATTGCAGACATTGAAAAAGCAGAAGTAGTATAATTAGCTGCCACCATTTTCTAAACCATGTTTTTTTTTCTTCTTTTCCCATCTCTCTGTACAGGAAGGCTTTGCAGACTTCTATCACTTTGTAGTCCGTGAACCAGAAACCTGGCAGTTCCGAATCACCTTTTTAGGATTGGCATTCCTAGCAGCTGGCCTTGTTTGTGTTAATGTGAAATTTGAATAAGGAACTGCAGCATTTCATTTATTTTTTTCATACTTTTGAGTTTTGTTAATAAACGGACTGTTTCTCAATAAGATTTGTTTTGATTAATTTTATTAGTCTGTGTATGAACCCTTTCTCTTTGTCTGGGTAATAGACTTGATACGCTGGGCTGTTCTTGTCATATCCCAGGAATATACCCTATTCACATTTGGACTCGTTTTTTTTTTTTTTTTTGAGGTCATGTTTGCACACATAACAGTCTGACCCAAAAATCCACATTTCAGACAGGTTTGACTTCTCCCAGTCAGCACAAAGTAAAGTGCATTTTTGGACAGCTAATGGCCAAGGTTTCAGGTAATCCGTTTCCTAACAGAAGACATCTACCCATTTCAAAAAGGCTCTCCACTACTGCTCAATTGTACCATTCTGACAAGGAGAATAAGGGAATGAAGCCTTGGGTCTAACACCCTTATTCCTCAAGAGTGATTGGAAAGCCTCTCCCATGTACTCAGTACCATTATGTGACCGTATACACTGGACTTCACCATAGGGTGCACAGTCTGCCAGGAATCTCACTGCTGCCAACAATTTTTCAGATTTGTTTTAAGGAGGTAGACAAATACTGCTCCTGAGAAGTCAACTGTAAAGAACACTACATATCTAAATCTGTCTGTAGTGACTGGATCAATTGGACCTGCTAAGTCAGTATTTACCAGGTGTAGTGGAACTTTAGCATCAGGTTTCTTTTCTTCTGTTAACAAATTTTCCCTCAATACAAACATCACAGTCTTTTGTCTTATCACTTGTGATTTTCATCCCATTAACAACGCCCAATAACTGCAACACATCATCAACATTACAGTGTCCTGGAATTTCACACCAGGCTTAACATCACAAGATAAACTGACTTTCTCTGTCTGCTACAGTATGTTGTTAATAAAACTATCATTAAACTGTTTGTTGATTTACAGTCCTCAGGTAGTACAACTCCATCACCAAATATTACATTACATATTAGAGCTCGACCGATCAGACATTTTTGTCACTGATAAGAATTTAAAAAAAAAAAAATGTAAAAAGTCTGATTTCCAGTAACAGGTGTTATAAGCCGATAAAAGCTCCTCCCCCCGATCAAATAAATAAAACCTCAAGTGCAAAAATGTTTAATAAGAAAATATGCATATAAATGAACTGTTTAAACTAATGACAAAAATGTGTCCATCAGCAATTATTCAGAACAATATCCAGAAAAAAAAAAAAAACACAATATGTCTCTCAATAACAATGTAACTAACACTTAAACTGTAATTCAGAAGCTCAAGAATACAGTTGGGTCCATAAGTATTTGGACAGTGACACAGTGTTCTTAATTTTGACTGTACAGCACTACTTTGAATTTGAAATGAAGCACTCAAGACGTGATTGAAGTATATACTTTAAGCTTTAATTGAAGGGGTTTAACAAAAATATTGTCTGAGTTGTTTAGGAAAAACACACACTTTTTTACATGGTTCCCCCTATTTTCAGGTTCTCCAAAGTATTTGAACAAACTCATTAATATACAGTCATATGAAAAAGTTTGGGAACCCCTCTCAGCCTGCATAATAATTTACTCTACTTTCAACAAAAAAAGATAACAGTGGTACAGTTGTGCTTGAAAGTTTGTGAACCCTTTAGAATTTTCTATATTTCTGCATAAATATGACCTAAAACATCATCAGATTTTCACTCAAGTCCTAAAAAGTAGATAAAGAGAAACCAGTTAAACAAATGAGACAAAAATTTTATACTTGGTCATTTATAATGATCGAATTACATATTTGTGAGTGGCAAAAGTATGTGAACCTTTGCTTTCAGTATCTGGTGTGACCCCCCTTTGCAGCAATAACTGCAACTAAACGTTTCCGGTAACTTTTGATCATTCCTGCACACCGGCTTGGAGGAATTTTAGCCCATTCCTCCGTACAGATCAGCTTCAACCCTGGGATGTTGGTGGGTTTCCTCACATTAACTGCGCGCTTCAGGTCCTTCCACAACATTTCGATTGGATTAAGGTCAGGACTTTGACTTGGCCATTCCAAAACATTAACTTTATTCTTCTTTAACCATTCTTTGGTAGAACGACTTGTGTGCTCAGGGTCGTTGTCTTGCTGCATGACCCACCTTCTCTTGAGATTCAGTTCATGGACAGATGTCCTGACATTTTCCTTTAGAATTCTGATATCATTCCGAATTCATTGTTCCATCAATGAAGGCAAGCCGTCCTGGCCCAGATGCAGCAAAACAGGCCCAAACCATAATACTACCACCACCATGTTTCACAGATGGGATAAGGTTCTTATGCTGGATTGCAGCGTTTTCCTTTCTCCAAACAGAACGCTTTTCATTTAAACCAAAAAGTTCTATTTTGGTCTCATCTGTCCACAAAACATTCTTCCAATAGCCTTCCCATTTTCAACAGTTGAGTCCCTTGAAAAGAAGATCAGCAGCTTTTTACGGAGGTGGCTAGGACTCCCAAGCAGCCACACCAGCGCAACACTGTATGGAACAAGGAACATCCTGCAGCTACCATTTAGTGGCCTCACGGAAGAATTCATGGTAGCACGCACCAGAGAAGCCCTACAGTACAGGGACTCCAAGGATTGTAAGGTGTCAGCAGCTGGCATTGAGGTGAGGACAGGCAGGAAATGGAGGGCGGAGAAGGCTGTGGAGGTGGCAGAGTCACGCCTGAGACAGAAGGCTCTGGTTGCCACCGTGGCAACAGGTACAGCAGGTCTGAGCTACTTCCCAAAGACCCAGGTCGGCAAGGCCCAGGGCAAGGAGAGAATCCATCTACTCCAGGAAGAGGTATGAGCAGGGGTGGAGGAAGAGAGAGTGAGCAGGGCAGTAGGACTCCAGCAACAGGGTGCGTGGACAAGGTGGGGGAGTACTCTCCAGCGAAGGATCACATGGTCGGACATCATGCATAACAGGAGAGGCCAAGAAGAGGGCCATTAAATCCGGAAGTGAAGCCGCAGAGAAAGCCTCAAGGTGGCTTTGGATGAAGAGGGCCGATCCGTGGATTGCTACTGGGATACAAGTTGGGGAGTGATCAACCCCGGCTGGGTCGCCTGAGTGAGGGTGTATGATGTTGCGAGACCCGAAACGCCCGATGACCTCAGGATACATCACTGATGATGTGCCCTAGTGCATCCAGGGGATGTTTCTTATATTGTCTGACTGTGGATTGGTGGAGTCAAACTCTTTAGAGATGGTTTTGTAACCTTTTCCAGCCTGATGAGCATCAACGACTCTCTTTTTCTGAGGTCCTCAGAAATCTCCTTTATTCGTGCCATGATACACTTCCACAAACGTGTGTTGTGAAGAGCAGACTTTGATAGATCCCTGTTCTTTAAATAACACAGGGTGCCCGCACACACCCGATTGTCATCCCATTGATTGAAAACACCTGACTCGAATTTCACCTTCAAACTAACTGTTAATCCTAGAGGTTCACATACTTTTGCCACTCACAAATATGTAATATTGGACTTTTATTTATTGAGAAAATGATTGAAGTATAATATTTGTCTCATTTGTTTAATTGGTTTCTCTTTATCTACTTTTAGGACTTGAGTGAATATCTGATGATGTTTTAGGTCATATTTATGCAGAAATCTAGAAAATTCTAAAGGGTTCACAAACTTTCAAGCACAAGTGTATGTCTTTCATTTCCTTCATCTGAGTCCTGGGGTGTTTTCTGAACAAAGATTTTTAGTGAAGCAGTATTTAGTTGTATGAAATTAAATCAAATGTGAAAAACTGGCAGTGCAAAAATGTGGGTCCCCTTGTAATTTTGCTGATTTGAATGCATGTCACTGCTCAATATGATTACTTGCAACACCAAATTGGTTGGATTACTTTGGACACACCTATCCATGAAGTTCAAGGCTTAACAATCATGAGAAAAGGTATTTAAGGTGGTCAATTGCAAGTTGTGCTTCCCTTTGACTCTCCTCTGAAGAGTGACAGCATGGGATCCTCAAAGCATCTCTCAAAAGATCTGAAAACAAAGATTGTTCAGTCTCATGGGTTAGGGAAAGGCTACAAAAAGCTCTCTCAGAGGTTTAAACTGTCAGTTTCAACTGTAAGGAATGGAATCAGGAAATGGAAGGCCACAGGCACAGATGCTGTTAAACCCAGGTCTGGCAGGCCAAGAAAAACACAGGAGCGGAGAATGGTTACAGACAACCCACAGATCACCTCCAAAGACCTGCAAGAACATCTTGCTGCAGATGGTGTATCTGTACATCATTCTACAATTCAGCGCAATTTGCACAAAGAACATCAATATGGCAGGGTGATGAGAAAGAAGCCCTTTCTGCACTCACACCACAAACAGAGTCGCTTGTTGTATACAAATGCTCATTTAGACAAGCCAGATTCATTTTGGAACAAAGTGCTTTGGACTGATGAGACAAAAATTGAGTAATTTGGTCAGAACAAAAAGCGCTTTGCATGGTGGAAGAAGAACACCGCATTCCAAGAAAAACACCTGCTACCTACTGTTAAATTTGGTGGAGGTTCCATCATGCTGTGGAGCTGTGTGGCTAGTTCAGGGAATGGGGCTCTTGTTAAAGTCGAGGGTTGGATGAATTCAACCCAATATCAACAAATTCTTCAGGATAAAGTATCAGTCACAAAGTTGAAGTTACACAGGGGTAGGATATTCCAACAAGACAATGACCCAAAACACAGTTCGAAATCTACAAAAACCATTTATGCAGAGCGAGAATTACAATGTTCTGGAATGGCCGTCACAGTCCCCTGACTTGAATATCATCGAAAATCTATGGGATGATTTGAAGCAGGCTGTCTATGCTCGGCAGTCATCAAGTTTAACTGAACTGGAGAGATTTTGTATGAAGAATGGTCAAAAATCCCCCCATCCAGAATCCAGACACTCAAAGGCTATAGGAGGCGTCTAGAGGCTGTTATATTGGCAAAAGGAGGCTCAACCAAGTATTGATGTAATATCTCTGTTGGGGTGCCCAAATTTATGCATCTGTCTAATTTTGTTATGATGCATATTTCATATTTTTGGTTAATCCAATTAACTTAATGTCACTGATGAAATACTACTGTTTCCATAAGGTATGTCATATTAAAAGTTGCTACTTTGAAAGCTCAGCTAATGAGAAACAAAAATCCAAAGAATCAAGAGGGGTTCCCAAACTTTTTCATATGACTGTAGTAGTCATTTTCAATATTTGGTTGCAAATCCTTTACATCTCAAGGACTGCCTGAAATCTGGAACCCATGGCCTTCTCAAAGTGCTGCATTTCCACTCAACTGTTACTTTGCCTGGCCTTTTCTGCAGCTGTCTCCAGGTGCTGCTTGTTCGTTAGACATTCTGCTATCAGTTTTGTCTTCAGCTAGTGAAATTAATGACCAATTGGGCTGAGGTCAGTTGATTGACTTGGCCATTGGAGAATCTTCCACTTATTTGCCTTGAAAAGCACTTGTTTTGCTGTCACAGTATGTTTTGGATCATTGTTCATCTACACTGTGACATGTTATTTTATCAGTTTTGCTGCATTTGGCTGAATTTGAGCAGACAGTACAGCCGTTTATACTTCCGAATTCATTCTGCCGATTCTGTCAGCAGACGTGTGATCAATAAACACCAGTGACTAACTTCCGTTTACAGCCATGCATGATCATGCCCATAACGCGGCCTCCACCTTGTTTCACAGATGATGTGGTATTCATCGCATCATGAGCCGTTCCTTCACTTCTCCATATTTTTCTCTTTCCAACATTCTGGCAAATACTGATCTTAGTTTTGTTTGTCAAAATAAAACTGTCCCAGATCTGGACAGGCTTTTAAAAAATATTTTCTTGAAAAGTCTAATCTGTTCTTGCTATGTTTGAGGGTTACCAGTGGTTTGCACATTGGGATAAATCCTCTGTATTTACTTTCATGAAGTCTTCTCTTGATTGTAGACTTTGGCCATGATAGGTCAACTTCAAGAGTTTTTTTTTTTTGGTGTGGCTAAATGTGATGAAGGGGTTCTTCACCAAGGACAGAATTCTGCAATCATCCAGCACAGTTGTCTTCTGTGGTTTTCCAGACCTCTTGGCGTTGCCGAGTTCAGCAGTGTGTTTCTTCTCTTTAAGACTGTACCAGATGGTTGATTTGACCACTTCTGGTGTTTCTGCTGTTTCTCTAATGGGGATGTTTTGTTTTCTCAGCCTAATGATGGCCTGCTTTTACTTTCATGGACAGCTCTTTGGACCTCATAGTGAGAGTTCACAGTGACAGCCTCCATATGCAAGTTCCATACTTGGGATCAACTCCAGACCTTTCACCTTCTTAATAGTTAATGAAGTACTGAGGGAAGTGCTCACACCTGGCTATGGAACAGCTTGGCAGTCAACTGTTCATATGCTTTTCAGCCCCTGGAAATGGGAAGGGGGGCTCTGCAGACAAATGGCTGTCATTCCTAAGTGGCTCATACAATGTTTTTGGTAAACCTATTAAATTAAAGCGGAAAGTCTACACTTCGATCACATAAGGAGTGCTTTATTTCAAATCTATTGTGGTGACATACAGAGCCAACATATGAAAATTGTGTCACTGTCCAACTACTTACGGACCTGACGGTATGCATATAGTCAATATAGTAGTAGAAACCAAAAGAGAGGGAGCCAAGAATAGGATGGGACTGATACTTCACAACATAATGTAACGGGGTAAAGGGCAGCCCAAAATTTGGAGGAGAATACTGACCTAAGCCTAAATTATATTCAAAACTATTGCTACCCAAGAAGGGAGAGAAAGGCTGCAAAGCATGTAAACGACTGTAGTTGATCGTGAAGATGAATCAGTTAACATCATGATTGATTACTGGTATGGTACGATATCTTGTACTACTGAAACTTACAGATAGGCCTAAAGTTCCTCCAGATCACGAGGGTGGGTGCGTGCAATGGAGAAAGAATTCCATGTGCTTAAAGAAAATTATACATTTGAGTCAACCACGTTACCTGAAGGTAGAGAGGCATTGGTGGGAGGGGTAGATGGGTTTATACCATAAATGAAAATGGATGGGGGCAAGAGTTTTTAAGGCAAGGCACACGTATGTTACTAAAGACTACAGTCAAGTGGTGGGAATAGATCATCACGAAACTTTCTCTCCCACGGTCAGTGTCACATCAATATCAGCATTAATGCAGTTGACAGTACAGAGTGGCTTTACAGTTCACCAGATGGACTTTAAAACGGCAATACATGCTGAAGATTACTTAGAACAAACTGAAGGTCAAATCTAAAGGCCTGAACAGATCTGGTGTACAGATCTTTCTACGGTCTGAAATAGTCTGGAAGAAATGAATCCAAGGTTCTGCATGATCACCTGGAACAAAACAACGTCTAGAGAAATCAAGCAGATCATTGTATGTATAAAATGCAAATTGGAAACAAATTCATTATATTGATCACTTGGGTGGATAACTTAATCACAGTGGCAAGCAATAATGAACATCTTAGGGAGTTCAAAGAAAATATGAAACGTCAATTCAACATGAAAAATTTCATACTTACTTGGCATTCATTTTGAGCAAAAAGATGGAGATCAAAATGAATCAGAAGAATTATATCCTTGAAATGCTTGAAAGGTTTGATATGACAGATTGCAAGCCAATGTTACCTCAGTTGTTATTACTGAAAAGCGACCTTGCAGCCTTGATCTAACTCACACTTGGTACCCTTTTATTTTTCAATCACTTTTAATAAAATAAAAAGCAACACGGTATTTATTGACACATAAAAATGGCAAATAGAAGACAATACAATAGAATCTTAAATAGGGAGTAAAGTCTGGCTATAAACAGTTTTTGAAAAGCTTACTGTAAATCAAACTAGTCAATGAATGGATGTTGTCCTGGGCGGCTTGGTTTCAAGTTTCAAAAGCTTTTATTGACAATTACTTTAAGTTTATGTGCAGAGTGCAGTGTTGGCCCATCTTTTTCAAGACCTCTGCAATTCACCCTACAATGCTTTCAATCAATCTCTGGGCCAAATCCTGAATGATGGTAGCCCATTCTTGCATAATCAATGCTTGGAGTTTGTCAGAACTTGTGGTTTTTGTTTGTCCATCCACCTCTTGAGTTCTCAATGGGATTAAGGGCTGGGGAGTTTCCTGGCTGTGGACCTAAAGTTTCGATGTTTTGTTGCCTGAGCCACTTAGTTATCACTTTTTCTTTATGGCCCGGTGCTCCATCATGCTGGAAAAGGCATTGATGGTCACCAAACTGTTCTTGGATGATTGGTTGCTCGCGGTGGATGTTTTGATACCATTTTTTATTCATGGCTGTGTTCCTAGGCAAAATTATGAGTGAGCCCACTGCCTTGGCTGAGAAGCAACCCCACGTAACATGAATGGTCGCAGGATGCTTTACTGTTGGCATGACACAGGACTGATGGTAGCGCTCACCTTTTCTTTTTTCCGGATGCCCTAAAGAATCAGAAAGGGGATTCATCAGAGAAAATGACTTGACCCCAGCAGTCCTCAACAGTCCAATCCCTGTACCTTTTGCAGAATCTCAGTCTGTCCCTGATGTTTTTCTTGGTTTCTTTGCTGCCCTTCTTGACACCCACCAGGCCATCCTCCAAAAGTTTTTGCCTCACTGTCCGTGCAGATGCACTCACACCTGTCTACTGCCATTCCTGAGCAAGCTCTGCACTGGTGGTCCCCCGATCCCACAGCTGAATCAACTTCAGGAGACGGTCCTGGCGCTTGCTTGACTTTCTTGGGTGCCCTGAAGCCTTCTTCACAGCAGCAGTGGAAATGGGTCTTTTGAGTTCAAGTTCATTTTCATGGCAAAGAGGGACTTTACAATTAATTGCAATTCATCTGATCACTCCTCAGAACATTCTGGAGTAGATGCAAATTGTCATCATAAAAACTGAGGCAGCAAACTTTGTGAAAATTAATATTTGTGTCATTCTCAAAACTTTCCTAAGCATTAGAGATAAAGTGAGGAGCACATACATTCAGGAGGACCTCAAAGTAGAGCTGCTGCTTCTCTTCATCGAAAGGAGCCAGATGAGGTGTTCAGGCACCTGATTACGATGTTTCCTGGGGAGGTACTTTCTGGCATGTCCAATATGGGGGGATACCTCAGAGCAGACCCAGGATAAACTGATGAGACTATCTCTCAGCTAGCCTGAAAATGCCTTGGTGGTATTCCCTCTGAGGAGTTGTAGGAGGTGGTGAGGAAATGGGACATCTGGGCATTTTTGTTCAGACTGCTGCCTCTGCGACCCGGACCAGGATGAGTGGTAAACATTTTTCATTGGATGGATGGCAGCTTGCGATAGATAGATAGATACTTTATTAATCCCAAGGGGAATTTCACATACTCCAGGAGCAGTATACTAATAAAGAACAATATTAAAATTAAAGAGTGATAACAATGCAGGTATAACAGACAATAATTTTGTATAATATTAACGTTTACCCCGCCGGGTGGAATTGAAGAGTCGCATAGTGTGGGGTCTCCTCAGTCTGTCAGTGGACCAGGACGGTGACAGCAGTCTGTCACTGAAGCTGCTCCTCTGTCTGGAGATGATCCTGTTCAGTGGATGCTGTGGATTCTCCATGATTGACAGGAACCTGCTCAGCGCCCGTCACTCTACCACGGATGTCAAACTGTCCTGCTCCATGCCTACAATAGAGCCTGCCTTCCTCACCAGTTTGTCCAGTCGTGAGGCGTCCCTCTTCTTTATGCTGCCTCCCCAGCACACCACCGCATAGAAGAGGGCGCTCGCCACAACCATCTGCAGCATCTTATTGCAGATGTTGAAGGGCGCCAGCCTTTTAAGTATAGTTGGCTCTGTCCTCTCTTGCACAGAGCATCAGTATTGGTAGTCCAGTCCAATTTATCATCCAGCTGCACTCCCAGGTATTTCTAGGTCTGCACCCTCTGCACAGTCACCTCTGATGATCACGGGGTCCGTGAGGGGCCTGGTCCTCCTAAAATCCACCACCAGCTCCTTGGTTTTGCTGGTGTTCAGGTGCAAGTGGTTTGAGTCACACCATTATCCAAGTCCTTGAATAGGTTCCTATACTCCTCCTCCTGCCCACTCCTGATGCAGCCCACAATAGCAGTGTCGTCAGCAAATGTAACCATTTTGTGCTTAATAAGTACACAATTTGCTCACTTTTACCTCAATCTACAAAACATTCCCAAAACATGGTTTGATTTATCAAAAAACAATCAATCAATCAATACACCCAAAGACTTTTAATTTGCTATTGAAATTATACTTTTGTTGTTTTCTATGCTGTCTGAGTTAACATAAGAACCAAGACCATCCATACCAATGACATACCTGCCAGGATCCTGGGACTTTTTGTAATTCATTTTCAGTCACTAGTGTTGAGCTACATATCATTATAAAGGTTTTCTACATCGAGGGGTCTGATGAAATTGTTTTTCGTTTGAATGCTTCCTTTTAAATTGCATTTTGATTTGGACCATTTTCTGCCAGCATTTTCTTTTTTTGCTCAGCTGCCCTAAATTGCCAGGTTTTGCCCAGTAGGGGGTGTGGCTTCAGAGGTCATGGTCCTGTCAGTGATTACTCATCAAGGTTGAAAGGTCATTCTAGGTTCACTTCTTTATCTGACTACTCAGTTTCCAAAACTCTTCTCATGCTTTCTTCTTCTTTCGGCTGCTCCCGTTAGGGGTTGCCACAGTAGATCATCTTATTCCATATCTTTCTGTCCTTCATTATATTAGTGTTTGATTCCTTACTGATTTTGGACTCTGCACTCCTTTTTGTTCTTGTCTCGTAGTTTTTATTCACCTGGTTCAGACCCCTGCTTCATTTATTTTTTGGTTTCTCTACGTCTTTTTTTCTAGTTGTTCTCTTGCCCTTTGGGTGGAATAGCATAGGCATATCAAACAAAACTTCAAAAGATGCTCCTTCCCAAGTACTTTAAAAAGTTCGTAGAATAAACTATTATAATACAGTCGTGGCCAAAGGTTTTGAGAATGACACAAATATTCATTTTCACAAAGTTTGCTTGTCCAGTTTTTATGATGGCAATTTGCATCTACTCCAGAATTTTAGGAAGAGTGATTAGATGAATTGCAATTAATTGTAAGTAAGTCCCTCTGTGCCATGAAAATGAACTTAATCCCAAAAAAACAATTTCGACTGAATTTCAGTCCTGCCACAAAAAGGACCTGCGGACATCATTTCAGTGATCCTCTCGAGGTGAGAGTGTTGGTCAAGGCTGGATATCACGCTGTCATGCTGGTTGAGTTCAAATAGCGGACTGGGTGCTTTAAAAGGAGGGTGGTGCTTGAAATTATTGTTCTTCCTCTGTTAACCATGGTTACCTTCAAGGAAACACGTCTATCAGAGCTTTGCACAAAAAGGGCTTTACAGGCAAGGATATTGCTGCTAGTAAGATTGCACCTAAATCAACCATTTATCAGATCATCAAGAACTTCAAGGAGAGGGGTTCAATTGTTGTGAAGGTGGCTTCAGGGTGGCCAAGAAAGTCCAGCAAGCGCCAGGACTGGGGAACCACCAGTGCAGAGCTTGCTCAGGAATGGCAGCAGGCAGGTGTGAGTGCATCTGCACGCACAGTGAGGCGAAGACTTTTGGAGGATAGCCTGGTGGGTGTCAAGAAGGGCAGCAAAGAAGCCAAGAAAAACACCAGGGACAGACTGATATTCTGCAAAAGGTACAGGGATTGGACTGTTGAGGACTGCTGGGGTCAAGTCCTTTTCTCTGATGAAACAAGACATCCATCCAAAACATCCAGCGAGAGCAACTGCTCCCAACCATCCAAGGACAGTTTGGTTACCAACAATGCCTTTTCCAGCATGATGAAGCACCGGGCCATAAGGCAAAAGTGAGAACTAAGTGGCTCAGGGAAACAAAACATTGAAACTTTGGGTCCATGGCCAGGAAACTCCCCAGACCTTAATCCCATTGGTCACGATGTGGCCCAGAAGTTGATTGACAGCCTGCCAGGGTGAATTACAGAGGTCTTGAAAAAGAAAAGGAGGACCAACACTGCAAATAATTGACTCTGTGCATAAACTTAATGTAATTTTCAATAAAAGCCTTTGGAACTTCTGGAATGCTTGTAATTCTACTTCAGTATACTGTTCCATAGAAACATCTGACAAAAAGATCTAAACACACCAAACTTTGTGAATACCAATACTTGTGTCAGTCTCAGAATTTTTGGCCACAACTATACAGTAACTCCAGGAATACAAATTCTAGAACAAATGTGAAGTATTACTTTCATTTATATGTAGCCCTCGCACTGTTGCCCCTATGCAAATAGTGCAGAAATTACTAAGTTCTATTGCATTGGGAGGGTGACAGTCACAAATAAATAGTCTAAAGACTGGTCTCTCCTGACAAATAAAATAAAAAAAAAAACAAACCCACTTTCTGGTGACTATTAAAAAATGAAATGCACCCAACACTTCAGCCCATCCACCTTCTCATATAAGATAGCTTCCATCAAAAAACCAAAAAAAACTGCTCATGCATTATTCAGCACAAATTCCACTCTTCAGTCCACACCCAGACAGCATTGTACTGAATTTTAACATAACTCTTTGATTAAGTAAGAAGATAGAGAGAAGAAAAACATATATAAATATAAATAAATACTTTTGTCACATTTTAATAGTAAAGTGACTGGAGTCTTTAAAGTTTGTGGTAGCTACTTATCATTGGTGCGTGTTGGAGTTCAGATGAAATTATGACAAAGAAAGAAAATCCTTTACTTACAGCCTTATTGTTGTCAACAATCTGCAAGAAAACAAAGATACACGATTCCTAGTAGCGCTTTAAACTCCTTAAGCCCGTTACCCAGACTTGAGAACTTCTAGTCTGTTTAAGAAGCTATTCTTTTCTTTCTTGATTCTAGTAGAGAATGTCATCTCCTACTTCTTCTAGGTTGCCATTAGCTCACAACCCCGATCTGTCTTCAAAATGGTTCCTCAAATCATTACAAAACACGCTGCATCTTTTTATTTCTTTCTTAATAACATTTTTTTTTTAACTATCATTCTTTTTGTTCTTTTACATGCACACTTAATACACCAAGTAAAAAAAAAAAATAAAAAAAACCCCTATGCCCTCTCACCACACTTGTAACGGCCGCCCCTTACCCGACCGGCAGCTACACCTCCAAGACCTGTGGCCTGGATTAATTGCTGAGGATGAATCCAATCAAGCCGTACCTTTAACAAATTAAACCTTTCCCCACAATCGACGGTGTAAATAAGCACAAAAGAAAAGCAGATATGTAAACTTAAACTGATAAAATGTATTAAATGAAACAGAAAAGCTAAATAAATTATAAATATCCCTCCACCAAAGCAACACCGTGACAAATCCCTATATGAATATAACAACCCCTCCCTTGCCCTTGTAACATATAACAAACAACGCAAATACCAAAAAAAGAATGAATGAAACACGGAAATGAACGGTCGTGAACTTGAGTCCGAGTAACAATTGTCCTGAATGCAGATGACTGGTTAACCGATATATGGAGGGTTTGTAATTCCCAGAAACAAAATGGAACAGCCTCACCGTGTATCCTCGGCGGTGGTGGAAAATGATCCGACCCCGGGGTCTCTCGATGATGAGGGTGTTGGAGTGAGTCCGGCGAAATGAAAAACAAACTGGATGGAAATGCGCGATGTGGAATACAGCAGATACAGGTGGTTCGTGGTCGTATAATAAAAGTCTCCTTCTCTTTCCCCTCCTTCTTTTTCTTGTGTCCCTCTTGATTGTTTTTATAGTCCTGTGACGAATGTAATTGATTGATTCAACACCGGTGTTTTCCAGGTTTGGGGCTGCGATCTCCTTCCATCATCCGTCCCCCTTTACGGGGACGGCATTCACTGACACACACAAACAGTAAACGGGACGATGGAAACAAAACGCACGTGGTACGAACACAAACACTATTACTACTATGTAGCCCCGCTACACACTGACACGTGTCCTTGTCGATCACCACCAAACACACACACACACAAACTCTTTTTCTCCTTTCTTTCCTTCCGTATTATAACTCAGACCTCTTCCATGCAACACATTACCCCATCTCTGAAACAGCTTCATTGGCTTCCTGTAAAATTTAGCATTGGTTTTAAAATTCTTACCTTCAAAGTACTTCATAACCTTGCTCCGTTATACCTCTCTGACCTCATGCATGTGTATACACTTAAATGCACTCTTATTTCCTCTCCTGCACTCCAGATCACCATGGGTTCCAGGGCATTGAGCTGTAGCGCTCCTTGTCTCTGGAACTCACCATCACAAAACATTCGGGACACAGATTCCCTACCTCGTTTTAAGACGTATCTATTTAGATCATCTTACACTGCATGACCTTAGGTTGTATTCTTATATCTATATTTTCAGTTCCATAGATATAGATATATGTATATGTGTATGTGTACATGCATGCGTTTGTTGGTTTTATGATTTTATTATCTGTACAGTGTCCTTGGGTGTTTAGAAAGTGTAATATTCCAATAACCAGTCAGAATAGTTTCTCGGTTGTGAATTTATTATTTCAAACTTATTGGAAATGACAGGTGTTACATCAAGTCACTCCTACAACTCCTGAGCTGACTTAACAGCGCCGAAACTTTCTGCAACAAACCCACAAGGTCCCTTGCTGCCTGGTCTGCCTGTTTAACTGCCTGATTAATAATCCAACACCTCCCCCCTTAAATTGATTCTAACCTCTCAACAATACTGAATTGAAGAAAAAAAATAATAATAATGAACAAGAACAATATCAATGATAATAATAATATGGATAATCATCATTTATCCACTTATGGTGCTCTATTTAGTGTACTGGCTTTGCTAACCTCCTGTAAAAATAAAATAATCCCGTTCATGTTAAAATGTAATCTTTCAAATAAGATGGTGTTTTCCTCAGTCGAACAGGATATCTTTGGAATGGTGGAACTGTCTCTGCACTGTCTGTGTCCTCCAACTGTGGGCCACTGGACACATCTTCAGGTTCTGGCATAGTAAGGGGTTTAACTACTGAGCTGTCTTCTGCCTGTTCTGTTCTCTGACGATCATCTGCCAACGGAACCAAGAAGTCATCTTGTGCACTGCCTGCAGTGCCCCGGGTTGGTCATAACTGGGACGGATGTGGTCTTGGCGTCGTTTGACCACCTGCCCATTTTCTATCTCCACTCTCCAAGAAATAGGACCAGTCTGATTGACCACTGCCCCACTCATCCAACATTTCACTGATGTCTGGAAATTACAAATATAAACAGGCTGTCCCACTGAGAATGTCCTCTCCTTTGCATGACTGTCATGGTGACTCTTCATTTTTACTTGCTTCTCTGTCACTAGAAAGGTGCCTTTAAATTAAATTGTATTATTATTATTATTATTATTATTGCTACTAACTAACCAATCCCAAGCATAACCACCTTGATGAACAGAAATAAGTCTACTAATTAACATTTAATTTAACAATAAATTAGTTTACTTTGAGCTCATGCAAATATAACTCAAGAAAAATTATTTATCTACATGTAAAATAAATTATATTTGAACAAGCACTGCATTTATTTTATTTTCATAACAAAGATTCAAATACCCTTCTAGCAGGCCCGCCGCCAGGGGGGGACAAACGGGACTCTGGTCCGGGGCCCTAATGGAAGGGGGCCCCTTCACGCTTGATTTTTTTTATGCTGATGTTGTGCGCGTAGATATATATTCGGACAATTATTCAAGTTACATGTAATAGAAAAGTTAAATCATTTAGCTTACAACAATACAAGTAAGTGTTTTAATAGCTGCACGCTCCATACAAGTAGATATCGTGCTCGTGTCGTGTGAAGCACGCTTGTCAAAGGGGACATTTCGATCATTTTGTATATGTATTTGAAGGTTTTGGCATGTGGGGACCCAGCGGAAGGCAGAGGGGCCCACACGTACCCAGTTGTCTGGGGCCCAAATATTTCTGGCGGCGGGCCTGCTTCTAGGGTGCTACCTATATTTTGATAAACTATCAAAACTTGAATTTGGGTGTTTTTCATTATGAAAATGATATCAAGCATTTATCTTAGCATTCTATATGTTCAGAGAGCAGGAATATCATGAGGTGAATGTATTCTGTGTGGCAATCGCTGCCTGCGCCTCCTCTTAGTGCGGAGGAAGTCTGCTTAAGAAGCGCATAGTGATTAACAACTGGGTCGGGGAACACTTAACACAAAGCATTTAATGTGCTACATTAACTTTTGACGGGGTTTGAGAAAATCTAGTAAACATTGATTTTAAGATGAAGTTTATGACTTTCTACTTTAATGACAAAATAAACTACGAGAATAAAGTCAACATGTCGACTTTAATCTTGACATAAGCGTCAACACAGCACACAACAAGCTGCAGGAATAAAACAACGTCCTGGGGCCTCATGTATAAACGGTTTGTACGCACAGAAATGTTGCATAAGAACGTTTTCATGTTCAAATCGCGATGTATAAAACCTAAACTTGGCGTAAAGCTACGCACATTTCCACGGTAACTCATACCCTGTCGTACGCAAGTTCTCCGCTCGGTTTTGCAGACTGGCAGCACCCAGCGTCAAAGCAGTGCTACTGTTCCTGTGTGGTTACCCTATCTTTTTCAGATTCACATCCCTGACGCGGCTTTATAAATACACTGAAATTAACCGCATATTGTTTATTAGTTTAAGGCATCTGATTGTAATTAACCTATAACAATATAATGGTCCACAGAATGGCCACATCAGATCATCTTTTTCCATATTACTCTCACTGCACCACTTGGAGTATTTATATCACTGTATCTGAGTGTGAATCACAGCAGCAGCTGATCGGAAAGAGAATTATCGGTATACAGCATCAAGCACACGCTGCCTCAGCCATTCACTATTTGAACTGGTCTCATCCGACCAACGCTTCAGAGCTTTTCCCATCCGGACCTCGTGTTTCACAAACAGTTTCATCCCAAGAACTATACACGTACTCAATCAGTCCATCAAGTGCTCCTTGTAGAACGCTTTGTACTTATAAGTACATTTACCTCACTGTAAACTTGCGATACAGTTATAATATTGCACAACCTGAGCCACTTTATAAAGCACGTATTTGCATATGATGACGATATCATTTTTAAGATGAAATGCAGCAAAATATGTTTATTATATTATACAGATAAAACTTTAACTTCATTTAAATAATCTATATTATTAATAAATAAACATGTGAGGACACAGTGTCGCAGCGCTATAGCGAGCCACTGGTACTCCGTTCACGGATTGTTCCTGCCTCGCACTGTATTCCTACTGGCACTGGTGCGACACTGGAAGGATAGATGGGTAGAATAATTAAACATGTACTACGAAGATATTTCAATGTTCCTTAAAAGTTTTGAAGAATCGGCGTTCTAAGCTTACAGATGGCTTAATGTCCATTACAGAGCTGATTGTGTGGCGAATGGGTATTTGGAGAAAGAAAAGGAAGGACAGGAATTGGAGGTTAGTACGTTTGAAAAAGACAGTACTTCTGTAATAAAGCATTTCATCGCAGGTCACGCATTGCGCAGCAAGCATCTTCCGTCGAGACATGAACAATCACTGCGCCAGCGTGTTCCCATGTTTAATAACCTGCTTTAATTCCTATCATCATGAAAATGATATCACGTATACTTCTCAGTATTTTAATTATTCAGAGAGTTATAATTTCACGAATGTAATGGATTCTGTGTCCTGACGGATGAAGAGAAAGCCTGCTTAAGAATCACGTAGTGATTCACACACATAGAAGTTCAAATACAAAACAAAGCATTTAACGTGCTGCTTTAGTTACGATGGAATTTGAGAAACTAGTAAATTAAACGATTTTAAGATGGAGTTTATGATGTTCTACTTTAATGACAAAATAAACTACCTGATTAAAGTGGAAATTTCGAGAATAAAGTTGACATTTCGTGCTTTTTTCACACTGTGTGCCTTTTTTTTCTCTGTACCCTAATAAGCATTCATATGACACTCAGACGTTGGGCTTCGACTCGCCTTTTCACGGCGACTTTGATATGTGACTTCTTTTTTATTTCGGGCACTGTGCGACTTTGTGAACATGATCTTTCAAGTTTCTCCGACACTCTATGTCCCTCGATCAACTTCCTTTTGTTGTTTATACCACTGTTTAAACCAACAAATAGTACGATTTTCCTTGCCTCCACTTGGTATTCGCTGAAATTCTTATATTTTCCCCCGTGCTTTTGCCATTGCCTTTTCACAGAACGCTGAGCTTAAGGGCTATTTATATTGATTTGCATATTCAAAGAGGCGTAATTCTGGGAGAAGACGAGGCGGGACAGCAGGTGCGTGCATGAGCGTTACTTTTCACGCTGATCAGGATTTATGTAGCGGAAGAACGTGGAAGTTGGCGAACGCACAGATTTATGCATCTGGATTTTTCTTCGCATAAGCACATTTCTGCTTTTGTGCTTACATCATGTTATAGTGCGAATTCTACGCACGGCATTATGCATGAGGCCCCTGGTGTTTAGATTTGTTGTTCCGAGGTTCAGGCTCCTCAACAGTATACACCTTTGTGTACTTGTGCTTGTTTATGAATGGCCCTTTTATTGCTGTGAACATACCCATAAAATTAGGTTCTGAAATCAGAACTTTTGTTGCTCCTGAGTGGATGGCTGTATTCAGATAGTTTGAAGACTTTTTTTTCTCCTGTTTCTTCTGGTAGTTCTTTCATATTCCTGTTTTAACT
Organism: Polypterus bichir lapradei; assembly: GCA_026402145.1. Lineage (NCBI taxonomy): Eukaryota > Metazoa > Chordata > Cladistia > Polypteriformes > Polypteridae > Polypterus > Polypterus bichir. The sequence goes on from JANRMT010049829.1 coordinate 35,763,961, forward strand.
ATCAAGCCAGCAATTTTTTTTTTCAGATGACAATCATAAGCCACTGTCACTGGGTTTATTTATTTATTCATGAAATACACTTCACTTAAAGAAATATTTGATCCCAAAATAATATTTTTATATCTTACTTACCCCATGTGTTTTATAGTGAAAACATTTTAATCTCATGAGCTTCTGAATTGAAGACAGGACTCTTGACTTATGATGAGGGAAGTTTAAAAAGCTCAGTCACATGTGGTCAGTGTTTCCTATTTGTGCCCTGAACTGTTTTATTCCACAAGCTTTTATTTAACAGTACTTTGAGCACACCGCTGGATAACTGCCATGTGGATTATGTGACACAAGTAACATGAGATTTTTTTTCCCCTTGGATGTTTTCCATATTAATTGCTATTCTACAGTGTTGGCCACTGTAGATGCTTATGTATCACATATTATTTTATCTCCATTCTTCAGGAAAGTGTGAAATTAATTATTTTTGTCATCGCTACGATACACATGGGGCAAGTAATATATAAAAAATGTTTAAAGAGTACTCAGTCATCAGATGTTTCCTACTATGGGGGAATATTTCGGACACAATTTAAAAAATAGACAAATACATGTATTGTGAAACGTGACAAACCATTCAACCATTCAAAATTACAAAAAGAACGATGTAAAAAACAGATCTTCCAAATCCTGCAGCTCTACAAATTGTGTCCAGATGATGCCAAAGTCAGTGAAAGGTTCAAAAAAGTCGAATCACCTTCAAATAAAATGTTTTTCAAACAAGTTAGAATTATATTCAGATATTGAGGGTTAATCTGACAGCCATAACAAGTGTGTACAATATAAACAGTGAGGGTCATCATTGTGTTCAGGGTTTAAACAAGCATATTTCAAATCATATTCAAGGTAAAGGCACATTTATGCCCCAAAACTGAATGGACATCGACAGCTACAGACATTGTCACAGACAGAGGATGCGCACCCTGCTCTGTTTATAGTGCAATTTTGTGTGTGTGGCACTGCGAGGATGAAGAATTGTTCCACATATGCAGACTGGCGTTCAAATGGCAACCTCACACAGCTTCTCTTCAAAAATGTCCCTTTTTTGTTGTCTAGCACAGGAGCAGTTGGCGCACACAAGACCAGGTGGACATAAAAGTCTGGGCACATGCGGTCACAGACACATTCACCCACATGATATGATGGGTTACGGAATTTGAACCATGCCAACCTGCAAAGAAGAAATAGTTAATGGTTTTAGGTATCTTACTTTTTATATTAACCCAAATCAACCCATTGCTGAATAGTGAAAAACCCAGTAAGAGGCAAAAAATAACTTCATATTCCTGTTTTAACGATCAGGCCAGCACTTTTTGTTTCTGATGATGATGATTAGACCATTAGAACAGTCTAGACTAGAACAGGCCATTCAGCCCACATAACTTTTCCCAAAAAACATCAAGTCGAGTTTTGAAGGTCCCTAAAGTCCTCCTGTCTACCACACTACTTGGTCTCTTATTCCATGTGTCTGTGCTTCTCTGTGTGATGAAAAACATCCTAATGTTTGTGTGAAATTTGCCCTTAACAGGTTTCCCTGTGTTCTTGCTGTACTCATTTTGAAGTAACAGTCTTGATCCACTGGACTAATTCCCTTCATAATTTTAAACACGTCAGTCAGGTCTCCTCTTATAAACTGTAAAGGCTCAGCTGTTTTAATCTTTCCTCATAACTCATCCCCTGTAGCCCTGGAGTCAGCCTAGTCGCTCTTCGCTGGACTTTGAATAGCGCTGCTAAGTCCAGATCAGGCCTCACCAGTGTGTTATAAAGCCTGAGCAGAACCTCCGGTGACTTGTACTCCACACATCAAGGCGCTATATAACCTGACATTCTGTGTGCCTTCTTAAAGGCTTCTGAACACTGACTGGACATTGATGGTGTTGAGTCCACCATGACTCCTAAATATGGTCCAAAAATATATACAGTATGTATTTAACTTGCTTTAACAATTAACATTCGTTCCCTTGTATGTATATATATATATATATGTAAATTTATTAATAATTATTAATTTTTGTTATTAATTATTAATATAAATTAAAGGAACACTTTGAAAACACATCAGATCTCGATGGGAAAAAGATAATCCAGCTGGCTATCTCTACTGATATGGACTGGTAATGTGTTAGGAATGTAAGGATGCCACATCGTTTGATGGAAATGAAAATGATCAACATACAGAGGGCTGAATTCAAAGACACCCCGAAAATCAAAGGGAAAAAATTATGTGGCAGGCAGGCGAATCCATTATGCCGAAATTTCAATGCAGCACCTCCAAATTGTACTCAGTAGTTTGTATGGCCCCCATGTTGCTTGTATGCATTCCTGACAACGTTGGGGGGGTTTGCTCCTAATGAGACAATGGATGGTGTCCTGGGGGATCTCCTCCCAGATCAGGACCAGGGCATCACTGAGCTCCTGGACAGTCTGAGGTGCAACCTGGCGACGTCGGATGGACCAAAACATAATGTCCCACACAGAGGTGTTCCATTGGATTGAGGTCAGGTGAGTGAGTGTGGGGGCCAGTCAATGGTAACAAATCCTTCATCCTCTTGAAACTATCTGCATACTCTCGCCACATGAGGCCGAGCATTGTCATGCACCAGAAGGAACCAGCACAGGGTCTGACAATGGGTCCAAGGATTTCATCCCAATACTTAATGGCAGTCAAGGTGCCATTGTCTAGCCTGTAGAGGTCTGTGTGTCCCTCCATGGATATGCCTCCCCACACCATCACTGACCCGCCACCAAACCGGGCATGCAGAACGATGTTAAAGACAGCATAACATTCTCCACGGCTTCTCCAGACCCTTTCACGTCTGTCACGTGCTCAGGGTGAAACTGCTCTCATCTGTGAAAAGCACAGGGTGCCAGTGGTGGACTTGCTGTTTCTGGAATTCTGTGGCAAATGCCAATCGAGCTTCATGGTGCCAGGAAGTGAGCACAGGGCCCACTAGAGGACGTCAGGTCCTCAGGACCCCCTCATAAAGTCTGTTTCTGATTGTTTGGCCAGAGACATTCACACTGGTGGCCTGCCTGCTGGAGGTCATTTTGTAGGGCTCTGGCAGTGCTCATCCTTCCCCAAAGGACCAGATGCCAGTCCTGCTGATGGGTTAACGACATTCTACGGCCCTGTCTAGCGCTACTAGAGTAACTGCCTGTCTCCTGGAATCTCCTCCATGCCCTTGAGACTGTGCTGGGAGACACAGCAAACCTTCTGGCAATGATACGTATTGATGTGCCATTATGGAGAAATTGGACTGCCTGTGCAACCAAACTCTGTAGGGTCCAGGTAAGGTCTCATGCTACCATTAGTGACACTGACCATAGCCAAATGCAAAACTAGTGAAAAAACAGTCCGAAAAGATGAGGAGGGAAAAATGTCAGTGGCCTCCACCATTCCTGTTTTGGGGGTCATCTCACTGTTGCCCCTCTAGTGCATCTGTTGTTAATTTCATTAACACCAAAGCAGCTGAAACTGATTAACAACCCCATTCACTACTTAACTGACCACCTGAAATTTCATTGACTTGATGCTATTCTCTGATTAAAAAGTGTTCCTTTAATTTTTTGAGCAGCATATATATATATATATAATTATAAATATATATATATATTGTAATAAGCTGCACAACATGAAAAGAGGTTTGGGGGAAGCCGCCCGCATCCTTGAATTTGGCTGCCAAATGAAAAAAGTTGTGGTTCAATGATACAGGTTTACAGTCCAGAACAAGAACAATATAAACAGGCAAACATGGTGGTTTCATAGTGGGAAACGGGAAATTATGTCATCAGACAGGAACTGGAGGTGATGTCCTCGGGGCCGGGGCTGAAAGTGACGTCTTTGGCCCGGAACCAGAAGTGATTTCATTGGACCCAAGCGGAATTACCTGTGAGCAGACTGTCAATGAAAAAGAGCAAGGATTAGTGCACTCTGCCATCCCCTGGTTTGGTGAGGAATTACCATATATATATATATATATATTGTGAAAAAGGGGGCTCTGCACACCCCTGGAGGTCGCGGTCACTCCTCCGAGGCCCCCTCTTGAACGCTGTTGCAATAGGAACAAATACAGTACGGTTTCTCTTTGCTTCGTTAGATGATAATGATGATGCTGCTGCTGCGTTGCGTGATATGCTTCTTGCGTAGCACTTTGAATGTTTAAAAGCCTGTACAGTACCTGTCCTTTTTGCTTGTTGCCTTGTCTTACATCTCCCCCAGACATTCTCTGCTTTATGCTTTATTATTCTGTTTAAGAATAAAGTTTATGTTTCTTGAAAACCCTGAATGAATCTGTGCAATTGTGTAACCCAAGCATGACTATATATATATAAAATCACGTACCAACATAAACATGCTGGAGAGAAACAGAGGAACATCCTAGCCCCAGTGGGACTAGGGTGTAGTAAAAGCAATGACAGTTAGTTTGTCCTTCTCCACTTTACGCCCATCTGGAAGAACACCAAACACAGCTGTTAATGGGTTAGGAGGGATTGTGACCCCAAGGCTGTCTGAAAGGCATTTAAAAATGTTGGTCCAGAATGATGTTAATTTGGTACAGGCCCAAAACACCCAGTGAGGCTGGAACTTCATTGCAGCGTTTGCAGGTTGGCTTTCATCCTGGAAACATTTTGGGCAAATTTAAGCAAGACAGATGTACTCGATATATAATATAATATAATATAGAATTGACTTTAAAATCCTGCTTATGGTTTACAAAGCCTCCAATAATCTCACTCCATCTTATATCTCAGAATGTCTGTCACCTTACACTCCAAACCTGTCTGTCACTCGTAACCTTAGATCTTCAAATGAGTGTCTGCTTAGAATTCCAAGAGCGAAACTTAAAAGAAGTGCTGAGGCGGCCTTCTGCTGTTATGCACCTCAAATCTGGAAGAGCTGACTGATAGAAATTCATAAGGCTAATACAGTGAAGCACTTTAACAAACTGCTGAAAACACATTACTTTAACATGGCTTTCTCAGAGCTTCATCTTAGTTTAATCCTGATACTCTGTATATTCAATTATCATTATTATTCATGGTATTCATATTCAAAATCCATACTGACCTCTACTTTCTCTTCTGTTCTTTTTCCGGTTTTCTGTGTTAGTGATCAGCGCCACCACCACCTGATCAAAGCACCGTGATGGCCATACATTGATGGATTAAAGGCCAGAAGTCCACATGACCGTCATCATCAAGTTCTTCCATGTGAACCCTGAATACCATGAGGACTGATTGTGAGGTGAATGATGTTAGGTAGAAGGCCTAGAGGGGGCTGGGTGGTCTCATGGTCTGGAACCCCTGCAGTTTTTTTTTTTCTCCAGCCGTCTGGGTTTTTTTTTGTTTTTTCTGTCCTGCCTGGCAATTCGGACCTTACTTTTACTCTATGTTAATTAGTGTTCCCTTATTTTAATTCTTATTTATTTTGTAATTTTTTTCTCTTTCTTCATCCTGTAAAGCACTTTGAGCTACATCATTTGTATGAAAATGTGCTATAGAAATCAATCTTGTTGTTGTTAAAAAGACTCGTCTTTTTAACAGTGGATTACCTTGAACTCTAAATATAATTCTACTGAGAAACAAATAAGAAAATATATGTAAAAAATGAGATAAATAAATAATACAGGTATATCAATACCTGTATGCTTACACTATTAAAATTAATAATACATTAGATCAAAGTAAATAAGATCAACTGTGTTGTAGTGCACCTCTCCAGACTACTGAAAAAAACTATGAAACATATACAGTGGAACCTCGGGTCACGAACGTCTTGGAACACATACAAATCGTGTTACGACCAAAAAGTTCACCAAACTTTTGCATCTGTTCACGACCACACACTCGGGTGACGAACAAGCCTTCCCTTCCGGTTTGTACGCGCCGATGATTTCTGCACGTGTTCAGTCTCTCCCTGTGCATTCCCTGTGCAGCGAGCGAGAGAGAGAGAGAGAGAGAGAGCGAGAGAAGGCAGTAAGGCACTTAAAGAATGCACCGGGCTTGTTTTTAAAGAGACTGCAAGGTTAGTTTTCTCTGTTCAAGGTTTTCTCAGTGTTATTCAATGTTTTTTACATTTAGTTTACTATTACACTGTGCATTCTATGGTATAATGAACTATTTTTGTGCTTGAAAATCTTAAAAAAAAATATATTTACATACAGCTCGTACGGTCCGGAACGGATTAATTGTATTTACATACAATCCTATGGGGGAAATTACTTCAGGTCATGACTAAATAGGGTTGCGACCAGAGTTTTGGAACGAATTACAGTCATGACCCGAGGTTCCACTGTACTTAATATATAAAAATAATACATAAAAATAAATTTGACCAAAAAAAAAAATAGATCAAATATGTTTTAGTGCACTGCCACAAACTACTGAAAACACCTAAACATATAATCAACATTTTGGTAAACTTTATTCAACATAATCCCATCAGTAACACTGTCCAATGATATTAAAGGCTGTCCCATCGTCATGGTCCAGGAGTAATGAAATATAAATCTTTAACTACAACTTATGACTAAATAAGAATGGTTTAGGCCAACATGGTAATTGCTGATAGGGCTGCTCAATTTTGGTGATGTCATCTCTTAAAGGTTTTTAGGCAGACACACCAGCCCGTTTACATGGTGTGGTTTCAGTGATGAGTGCAGACAGGTAACAACATTTCCACCTGTGTTGAAGACTCCCTCTGAAGATGAACTTGTGACTGGGATGCACATGGAGAGCTGTGGATAGAGCATCTGGGATTCCCTCCACCTCTTCAGTTGGTCCGTCTCAGCATCCAGTGTCCCTGCCTGGAGGTAGGACTGTAGCTCAAGAGTTATGGCCTGGTCCTTTTGTGGAGCGGGTCCCGCAGCTTTACTTACGGTGACCTTGTCTTTGGTGCAGCAGCATCCCCCGTGTCATCATCAGGCATTGCTGCTGTATCAAGAGGGACCTTCTTCTTGGAGGGGTTACATAAAGTAAAAAAGAATTACATGTTTAATTTGACTAACTAAAACTCCAGGTGGAGAATGCAAAGCATTATGTAAAAAGATAATCTGCTGTGGCAACCCCTAATTGGAGCAGCCGAAAGAAGAATAAGAATCTGACTAAATGGTTATGGGTATTAATGATCATACCTAGAACTACATTATAACACTTTGACACATTATTTCACTTAATTGTATTTACTGTCAAATGTATTATTATTTTATTATTATAATTATTACCATGATAGTCATCACCTTCTTTATCTCAGTTGTCTGTCTGATTTTCCTTGACCCTTGATTGTCTTTGCTAACATATTTTAGCTTGAACCTCAGGTACAGGGCAGAAGCCATGTTAAGCAGCTCTTGTGTTGCTGTATTGTTGTATTTGTCATTGAGATAGTCCACTATCTGCTTGTTGATGCTTTTGGTGAGGTCTGTGTCATCGTCCTGCACTGTCAATATTGAATTGTTGAAGAGGTAGAAAGTTGGTTTCAAAAAAGACACACTTAGATATTTCTCTCCAGAAAGTGCAGAGTGTTGAGGATCTTATTAAGGGCCTCCAGTATATCAATGTCCTTCCATGAGAAGGTGAGACGTCTGGTCTTTCGGTCGTTTGAAAGGGCAATGGCCTTCTCCTGCTATACCACTCTGTTGATCATGGCCCACATTGCTCTCCATTCGGTTGGACGTTCGAACTTTAGCAAGTGATCAGATAGAATCATTGTCTTATGTGTTTCTGTGAGGTCCCTCTTGTTTGCCCAACAGTAGGAGAAGTTGCTGACCAGTTTTTTGCAGAGCCCCTTCCCATGGTCAATTATGGGATTCCTCACTGTATTCTTTAGGATTACAACAAATATATTTAGTGTCATGATGATCATCATAACTATCATCAAAGTATTATTTGGCATTTTGTGCGTGTGTGTGTAAGTGAGAGATCATTGTAAAGTAGCTCACATGTTAATTACATATTATAACTTTATTATTATTTTGTGTGAGAGAGAGAGATCATCACAGAGTAGCTGACATATGTTAATAACTTATTACTCTTGTTGTTAAAATCCCATATTACACACAATTAAATAATCACATACATACACAATCAGGAGGAAGGAATCCCACTCACATTTGGTCAGGTGGAGTCTATGCCTGAAGCACTAAGAGCCTCATCTGTCCATTGACGTCAGCTACCAGGTTTATATTTGAGGCATTGTCCTTAGTGATACAGACAAGCTTGTCCTCCTTTAAGCCCCATGCAGCCATCGCTTCTCTCAGTCCATGGGCGATGTTTTGTGTGGTCTTCAGGAAAAAAAATGCTGTTTGAAGACACTTCTTCAAATTGAAATCACCATCGATGTAATGAATTGTAAGACTCACGTAAGACTCCATGGTGCGGCTTGACGATATGTCCATTGTGGTGGCAAAGCATCTGGCTGTCGACGCTGTCACACATGTGTGCTTTGGAGGCAGGCTAAGGGCTTAACCGAAGGCGGAAAACGAGAGCAGGGATCGACGAAGCGCACTAACCTTTCTTCTCCCTCAGATCTGACCAGAATCAGAAAGAAGATCAGAAAGATCAGCATCAGAGCGGTAAATAATTACCTAAATGTTACAGAATAGTTTGGGTAACTTGGTTCCTAAAGCCTACTGATGCTCACGTCCAAATTTTTATTCTGTTAAATGTGCTTTGTGATGTGCCTGGATCATACATGACCAAAATTTTTGTTTTATTTCAAAAGGGAAACAAATGCTGTTGCTAATACTTTTTTGATTTTATGCACTTTGAGTTGTGCTTAGATCAGATATGACCAAAAGTGAAAAAAAAGTATTGCTACCTCCTCAGATTCTATTCAGTTACAGCTTTTTTATTGTTTTTTATGCACTTTTTGATGTGCCTGTGTCAGATATGACCAAATTTAAAAAGGAAACAATGAATAAACTTTACTTGTTTTTCAGTACATTCATTTGTGATGGTTTAAAAATTTGTCATTACCTGCTGCTGAAAATGTCCGGCTCAGCTAAATTTCTTGGTTTGATAAATGGCCCAACTGAATTTGTAATTGAATAGCCCTGATGTAGTCCGCTTAAAAAATCTTTCCCCTTGGGATAGACTTAAAATGATACTTTCAATGGTTCAACCTTCATTTTTCTCGCTGGCTCAGCCCAGTTGGCTATGATATACACTATATTGCCGATAGTATTGGGATGCCTGCCTTTACACACACATGAACTTTAATGACATCCCATTCTTATTACATAGGCTATAATATGGAGTTGACCCACCCTTTGCAGCTCTAACAGCTTCAACTCTTCTGCGAAGGCTTTCTGCCAGGTCTAGGAGTGTGGTTATGGGAATGTTTGACCAGGAGAGCATTTGTGAGGTCAGGCACTGATGTTTGACAAGAAGGCCTGGCTCACTCGCAGTCTCCTCTCTAATTCATCCTAAGAGTGGACTATCGGTTTGAGGTCAGGGCTTTGTGCAGGCTAGTCAAGTTCCTCCAAACCAAACTCGCTCATCCATTTCTTGGTGTGTGCGCAGTCATGTTGCCATCCCCAAACTGTTCCCACAAAGCTGGGATCATGAAATTGTCCAAAATGGCTTTGTATGATGAAGCTTGAAGAGTTCCTTTCACTGGAACTAAGGGGCCAAGACCAACTCCTGAAAAACAACCCCACACTGTAATCCCCCCTCCACCAAACTTTACACTTGGCACAATGCAGTCAGGCAAGTACCATTCTCCTGGCAACCACCAAACCCGGACTCGTCCATCGGATTGCATGATTCGTCACTCCAGAGGACACGTCTCCACTCTCTAGAGTCCAGTGGCGGTGGGCTTTACACCACTGCATCCAACGCTTTGCACTGCACTTGGTGATGCAGCTGCTCGGCCATGAAGACCCATTCCATGAAGCTCTCTACGCTGCACTGTTCTTGAGCTTTTGGAGGTCTGTAGCTATTGACTCTGCAGAAAGTTGCCGCCTTCTGCACACCTCAGCATGCGTTGTCCCCACTATGTGATTTGATGTGGCCTACCACTAAGTGGCTGAGGTGCTGTTGTTCCCAATTACTTTCACTTTGTTATAATACCACTATAATGCCACGGCCCACCTGCCAAGTTGTTTTGCCTGCCTATGGTAAAGTCATCCCTGATATAGGATCGCAGGAATCATGGGAAAGAGAGATCCTTTCATCGGATTGGCTGGCCAAGCACTGTTTCAGCTGTGGAATGGCCAGATGGGGAAGGCAGCTTGATGGATGAGGTCTCCAGGACACTAAAAATATCCAAATCTTATTATGTGATATCATCTACTGTTAAATTCTGCTCCGTACTTCTAAAATTTTTATTTTTAAGCTGTATTGAGGATTTGTTCTGTTCTGTGTATTGTATTGTATTGACCCCCTTCTTTTGACACCCACTGCACGCCCAACCTACCTGGAAAGGGGTCTCTCTTTGAACTGCCTTTCCTAAGGTTTCTTCCATTTTTCCCTATAAGGTTTTTTTGGGAGTTTTTCCTTGTCTTCTTAGACAGTCAAGGTTGGGGGGCTGTCAAGAGGCAAGGGCTGTTGAAGCCGATTGCGGCACTTTTCTGTGTGATTTTGGGCTATACAAAAATAAACTGTATTGTATTGTACTAGCAGTTGACCGTGGAATATTTACTAGAGAGGAAATTTCATGAATGGACTTATTGCACAGGTAGCATCCTATCACGGTACCACAGTTGAATTCCCTGAGCTCCTGACAGCGACCCATTCTGTCAGAAATGTTTGTAGAAGACATCTGCATGGCTAGGGAACTGATTGGAACACCGGAATTCAATGATTTGGAGGGGCGTCCCAATACCTTTGACAATATACAGTAGTGTAGCAAGAAGAGGGCTTCTTCAATGATTTATCATTTTGAGCAAGTTAACAATTGGCGCATGCATATTGTGACTTTGTGACGTCACTCATCAGAAAAGAAAGTGAAGTTTGTCTGCCATTTTCTTTGTGTGCGGCGACGTTTATGAGCACTTAGCTGCAAGCATTTGATTTCCACTTTACAAATTTCATTTTTCCGGAACCATCTACTGTTCTTCAGAAGAGGTTGATTTCTGTTTTTATATTCATTTAATATACAAATTATATTTTCATAATAAATGGAATACCGAGTAACGGTGCAGACTGACGTGGATTGAATGATTGTTACCTAACGCCGGAGGAACGGACATGTTACAATGTTTTTCTTCTTTCCATTGAGTGTATCCGAATGTTAATACTTCATTAAAATCACGTCTGTCTTAAATTTAGTTGAAAATTGGCAGCTGTGTCGTTGACAGGAAACTGGCTTGTTTTTGCTTATTTTCTAAAAACAGCAGCGTGTCTTTTGTTCACGTTCCTGATTAACGGATAAACGGCGTTTCTTTTTTCCGGGTCCACCCGTTGCGAATGAGCACCGCGCGACTATAAAAATGTGTTTTAATATGTTTATTAGAAATCCTAAGCATGCGCAATAATTAATTTTCGTACCATTAGGACAAGGGTTTCAAACTTTCGGGCGGCCTTGGACCTTTATAACGTGGCCCACGTCCTCTGTATTCTACACATTTTATATACGGCCCAATGTGGCCGTTCCGTTTTCTTAAAAGTGGCCTTTAGTATGCGTTTCGTTGTGTATAAATTCTGTCCATAAATGACAAATGCGTTTGGCATTCAAATGCCTCTCTGAAGGTCGTCGCGTTTATGCACAGCCAAACACACCGGCAGCCGTGAACTTGTAGTTATAATGACAACAGGCTTTTTATAATGACCTGATTAAGAAAAAACTGAAAAGAAGGCGAGACGCTCTACTGCCATTGAAAAAAAAAAAGTCTTAATAAGCTGCCAAAGTTCTCACCGTCTAACGACAGAAATGTTAGGTCGACTTCACACTTGCCGCAGCATTCACTTTTTAAAGATGCATCAGAGTCAGTCTCACCATTGGCTTAATGCAGATTTCGGACACAGACAGAACACAGTCATTTTTTTCCTTTACTTAAGTTATATTTTTGAGCATCGTGGACTGCCATTAGGAGTAATTTTACGGTTGTTTATTTGCGGTTATGTGGAAGATGCATGTTCTCTTCGTTCCCTTGTACTAATTCATGTCTGAGAAGTAAGCTTTACGATACCATGCATTATGTAAAAGCATGCTTTGCTGAGCAAACAGAAAAATATTTGTCCAAAGGACTCAAGGTCTAAGCATTCCACACTTGAGTCTACATTTTCCCTTAGTTTACATGTGAACGCCATAACGAAGGGGCCAAGAAATCAAGTTGCACAAGGGGCGTTGAAGGGGCTCAAGGATTGTGTATAATAAAAGTGTTGACTGTTACATTTCATAATGATATTAAATCACGCATTCTACGGGTATAAAAACTTTGCCCCACCCAACAGATGGGGTTCAGAAGAGCGCTGACGCTGTCATGTTATTGATTGTCTGCTTTTCTGAAACTCTTCTCACTGTGATGCTGCAAAATAAAGCTGCTATATAACCACACCTGCTGTCTTGTCTGAAGTCTTCGTCCACAGTTATAAGTCTTAGGAATATGAGGAATCAACATACTCCATGGCTGCAGTTCTTCCGGATCAGCGACGTGGTCAGCATGCTCTTTACAACCTTAGCATTTCTTGAATTACATATTAAATATATGCATATTAAGCCTGCTTTATAGTATTATTATTTCTATTAATAGGAGGCTTTGCTCGCCAACCCCCAGGTTGGGTCCTTTGGAAATACAATTTAAATTATTTTTTTTTTCTCATGGGAATTGGTACATATGCATTATGTTCACTTTTCATTTTAAAACTTCAGTAAAAATATTTGGAATGAATTTTCTTCAGGATCACATTGAATTTTGATTTTTTGTTTGGTCTTACAGCGCAACAATGTAACGTATAACTGACCGTGAGCGAATATCGTTTCTTTGTCTCTTACCGACTTTTTCAAATGTTTGTCCTTGTCATTTGTTAATTACCATTGCAAAAGCTATTCTCACCGGAAACTAAACGTTTTAATACGAATGGTGCCTGAACACCGTTTCGAGTTCATTCGATAAAAATAAGCCTTTCTGATAAAACAATCTACTTACGTAGATTGAGAATATCCAGAGCCGATGTAGCCGGTGGCTTTGTTGTCAAGAAGATGCTGATTTCTGGCTATTGTGGATTGCAGGTCATTGAAAGAAATAAATGTGGCTGACCGATAGTTCTGGATATATCTCAGCATTAATTTGAAAAGTTAGTGAAAACGAAACTCACAATCATATAACGTAGCCTATATGTGTGTCGTTTTTGATTAAACATGTTATTTATTATTGACTTTTGAAAGCTGGTATTCTGTTTCTAAAATGGAACTAACAGTCAACAGAGTTTTCACACCCCTGCACTAGAAGAACATGCTTCTTTGTATTTGTTCCCTATCTATATATGTAATTCATTAAGGGCACGCAAGACAGTGAGCGCAAGGAAGACAGAGAGCCACGCCCGCCAACTCTAAGACCATGGGATACGCTCGACAGAGCCCCGCCTGCCAATTCTAACCCTCCTACCACGTCATGGGATACACACGACAGAGCCACGCATGCCAACTTTAACCGTCCTCCTGCGTCCAGTGTCGCTCTCGAGGCATGTGCACTGCCTGCTCATGTGCCCGCATGCAACAACTCACCAAACACAGCCTCAGTCGCTTTTGTCTGTGCAAAAGTCCACATGCACCTCTGAGCCATGTTGACTTTTCACCGCATGCAAGACAGAGAGCCCCGCCCACCAACTCTAACAGAACCCCGCCCATGGGTTACGCACGAAAGAGCCACGAACGCCCACTCTAACCCTCCTCCCACGTCATTGGGAACGCACGACAAGGCCCCGCCCGCCATCTCTCACCCTACGCAGGCTTCCAACATTGCTCTCGAGGTATGCGCACTGCTTGCTCATGGACAAGTGTATGTTGCTCTCTCCAGAGTTCCATCTTTTCATTCACTGACAGTTGTATCCTCAAACCCTCCCCATTTGGACAACTGTGTCTTTCAGGAAGTGTTCACTCATCAATAAATAATTATATGTGGCGTATGCTACGCCGCGGGTTGGCTAGTAAGTTTATATTATAGATGGTTTGGTTCTACTGAAATGTAATTTCAATCGTAGAAACTGTTATGCATGACTCTTAATGATCTTCACATGCCCATTGTGTATCATTTTAAAATTATTTTAATCTGCAGCCCTTCAAAAGTCCCTAGACTTTTAAATCCCTAGAAGTGATTTAAGTACAGTAAAAGGAAAAAAAAAGATGAATGTCACGTGGTGCTTTTAAGTAGCTATTCTGGATGTATATTATACTGCAAGTTTTATGTATTTAAACTATAAATGTTTTATTTATATATTTTTATTTAAGTAATTTTAATAACACATATTTGTTAATTAGATGAAGTGGTAAGGTTTGAAACAGGACATGAATTATGTGCTACAAAGTTACACACCACCATAGTGTATTAAAGGTTTTAGTAAAAAAAAAAAAAAAAAGTAATCCGGCTTCAAAACAAAGCACTTCTGCAATATCCTAAACTTTTAGCTTTCAATATACTGCTAATTTAAAAAATATATGTCCTTTTGTAACTTTGTTTTGTTTTTCTGTAAATAACAAAGAGCAAACTGGGAATGTGCTTTATGCAATGATTTACATTTTAACCCTTACTTAAATTAAGTCTAACCTTTTAAAACCAAATTTTGTCAATAATTTTAACGTCTAGATTACAAAAATAAAAGAGTGCACTTTTTTTGTGTTGCAGGATGACTGTAGAGAATAGTGTTTAGTTTTTTGATATGGTAATAGTTTTACATTTTGAATATACATTAGTCTGTTGTGTAAACTCACATATTTTGCATTTTTTTTATATTTAATAGTAAATGGAAAATTTTGACTTGCTTCAGATTGGTGTTCAATCTACGGAGGTCCTTGTCAAGTTCTTTAGTGCCAAATGTGGCTCCATTGAGGCATTCTTTGTGTGGTTTCAGGCACTACATGAAATAAAGTGGTGTTGTTGTAATAAACATGGAACTTGTATCAATATTGAGGACCAAAGTATGTTCAAGATTTTACATTTGTATTAAAGTTTAGTAAATAACTTACTCTGAAAATGGCCAGCTAAAGCTTTCCTTTTAAGGTTTATATTCTCAACACATGCCTCATCACTTTTAATCCACATTCAACTATATTCAAATGAATAATTATTTTAGCATTAAAAGTTTAAATCTCAATTATTGGCCCATTTGGCACTTTTGTTGTGTCTTGTCCCTGACTTTGCTATTTCTCTAAATGGTTAATGCTCTTTTTTTAATTTTATTTCAGCTTTACTGATGATCCCGTGTCTCATGAAACTGTACTAACCATGCTAACCCCCATCCTTGAAAAGGTGGCAAAGGGAATAAATGAATATTGTGAGATGATTGAGAGCGATTCAGAACTTAAGTAGTAAGATGTCTTTAATCATGTCTTCTCAAATCCGTATTAATAATTTTGCACCTTTTAATATCTCATTTGCATTATGCAACACTTAAATTTGGCTTATTGCAATTTGATTTATGCACCATTCACTCATCCCTTATTCTTTCACCTTTCCAGAACGATTAACAACCTCTGCCAAGCAGAGAGATATTCTTACAGCTTCTGCAGCTCAGTTGTTTCAAGACGGAAATTTGAATTGGGGCCGCGTGGTGTCATTATTTTACTTTGCATGCAAGTTGGCAATAAAGGTTAGTTCTGAGTTAACTACTGTTCTCTTACTTTTTTTTACATATTATAATGAATCTCATCTATCCAAGCAAACTATAGTATCCAGTTAAAGATAAAAAAACATTATCAAATGTATTTCTTAATTATTTTAAGAGATTTATGTCATTTTTCTTTTCATAACCATTAAGCTTGTTGATAACAACCACAGTTTTGACCTCTCAGTTATTTTTAAAAAATAG
>JANRMT010049829.1:35811273-35839287 GCA_026402145.1 Polypterus bichir lapradei
GAAAATGGCTTAAAACCAAGACCAGTTTGACCTGTGTACACGGAGATGTCCATCAGTACAAGTCCACCTCCTGCTACATCTGTTACGAGGGGACTCTGAAGAAAGTGACAGTAGTGGTCTTAAAAAACCCTCCGTTTCCAGTGATACTGGGGCGAGATTGGTCTAACAATAAAAGCGGTTTTACAAGAACCACCCCTAAGCTTAGTTTGGCCCTAGTGATGCATGGCAAGGATGCGTCCCCAGCTGCCTCCATGACATGGATACAGCCGGCAGAGGGAGAGAGTTCACCCTCTCAAAGTGATGTGGCAGGGCCTGGGACATGGCACGCTGAATTGTCATCATCAGGAGCAATGACAACCCAGGACGAAACTTCACCCCTTGAGGTCGATTCTGACCCACCCTCACAAACTGCACTTTCAGTTTAGGCAGACACCGGCTTCGTTCAAAAGGGTACAATGGAATTATGACTCCCTTAGATTTGTGAAGAATTCAGTCATTCTGAATAATGGCCATCACACTCAATACCCCATGCCACAGGGCCCTCACTTTGTATTAAATAATGATCTTCTTTATTGGGTAGCAGAGCATGAGGTAGAGGTGTGGTCACTGCTGCTAGTCCCATGGTCTTACCTGTGGCAGGTCTGTGAGCTGGCGCATGCCCACTGAAAAAACCTTTGAGTGAATTAAGTTCCATTTCTATTGGTCAGGAATCAATGAGGACATCCGCCACTTTGCATGTCCTGCCCTAGGAGGGACCGGGCTCCTTTAGTTCCAATTGCCATTACTGATGTCCCCTTCAGACGGATGGGGGTCGACTTAGTAGGACCCCTAGAACCCTCAGCTAGAGGACACAAATATATATTAGTCCTAGTGAATTATGCTACCCGATATCCTGAAGCTGTCCAACTGCACTCATGTACATCTAAAGCCATCGCACGGGAATTGGTAGGGGTTGTTGCACAAGTTGGCATCCCTAAAGAAGTCCTGATGGACCTAGGGACGCCTTTTACCTTGGAGACATTCAGGGAAATGGCCAATTTACTTAAGATATAGCATTTAAAGACCTTGTGTATCATCCGCAAACCGACGGTCTAGTGGAGCGATTTAATTGGACCCTCAAACAAATGCTACGTAAGATGATCAGTGAGGATGGGATGAACTGGGATCAGCTCCTCCCCTTCATCCAAATAGAAAATGTCGGAATTTAATTGTATCTGGTCCCTTACCAAGATTGTATAGAGGGGATGTGATATATAGCAGATTGCATTTCCTTCACTGCTGGCTAGAAACCTGGTGTGCAAATAAAAGCATAGCGTTTGTGAACAATTGGGATGATTTTTGGGAAAGGCCTGGATTTTTCAGAAGAGATGGTCTTCATCCTAACTGGAGGGGATATTATGTATTATCCCAAAATATGGCAGCAAAACTGCCTGGTTGACTGATTAGAGCACCATCCAGGTCACAGTCATGTGATCTTAAATCACAGGCTGTTGTTTATCCCACCTGTTATTTTCCTGAAGCTGTTACCCAAAACCCTTGTTGTGGGGCATCCAGTAAATTTAGTCTTGATACAAACCCTATATTAATTAATAACCAAAAAATAAGCTGTATAATTAGACCAAGGGATAAAACCAGACCCTCCACCAGGGGCATCTGTAATAGAAATTTACTTCAAATTAAAACAAAAAATATATCACCAGTTCAGAAAGAACCATGCAGTTTTAAATGCTGTTTATTGAACATTCGCTCTCTTGGCACTAAAGCTGTGTTGGTAAGTGATATTATATTAAGTACAAAATCTGATCTGTGTCTTCTCACTGAAACCTGGCTTATTAAATATGACACTGTTCCCCTAGCTGAGGCGTCACCAGATGGATACTCGTTCCTTCATAAGTCTAGAGATTCTGGTCGAGGAGGAGGCCTTGGAATAATTCATTATAACAAAATGCAAATCACTTCTAAAAATTTAGGCAACTTTACATCCTTTGAGACATTCATTTTAAATATTAAAACAGATTCCAACACAATTATAGTGCTAGACTACAGACCACCAGGGCCATATTCATTGTTCATGACTGAATTTAGCAACGTTCTATCTGATTTGGCTATAAATTATGATCATGTAATACTGATGGGGGATTTTAATGTGCACATTGATGTGGAAATTGACACTTTTAGCAAATGTTATACTTATTTGTTAAATTCAGTAGGATTTTGTCAGATTGTCAAAGGTCCAACTCTTAATCATAACCACACATTAGATTTAATTATAACTTACAAAGTTGAAATTCTAAATTTAAATATTACTCCATTAAATGAAGTTATTTCCGATCACTACTTAATTACATTTGATTTAGTTCTGCCCTTGCCAACGCACTCACAGATTAAAACAAAGACAGTGCGACATCTAGATTGTAATTCTGCTTCAAAATTTATAGATACCTTGAGTAAGTCAAGTGTAATTGTGGAAAACCATTTAGATCAGTTAACATCAAATGTAAATGTGGAAAACAATTTAGATCAGCTAACATCACATTATAATGTGACCTTGAGAGATGCTCTGGACACAGTGGCTCTCCTTAAAACAAAAGTGATCAAAGCACATAGAAACTCTCCCTGGTTTAATGAAAACACTCGAGCTCTTAAAGTAGAGTGTCGAAAACTGGAGCGCAGATGGAGAACAAGAAAGCTACATGTCTTTCAAATTGCATGGACAGAGAGTGTTAATAAATATAAAAAAGCCCTCTTCAAAGCTCTCTCGGAATACTATTCTACATTAATAAATAGCAATAATAAAAATCCTCGGGTACTGTTTAGAACAGTGGCTAAATTAACAAATGGGAATTCAGATCTACAGTGCAAAATACCAACAGACATTAGCAGTACAGACTTTATGAACTTCTTCAATGAGAATATTAAAAATATATGATCCCAGATCTCAGCATCACAGTACAAACCAAATACTGGCTTAGCAGGCCCTGTCTCACATTGCATTCAGCACTTTAGTAATTTTAATCCTGTAACTGAGCAGGAAGTCTTAACTTTAATTTCTAAAATGAAGCCCACTACTTGTTCCCTAGATCCAGTGCCAAAAAAACTAGTAAAAAGTGCAATGGATGTTCTTGCAGCACCTATTCTAAACATTATCAATAGTTCATTATTGCATGGCACAGTACCTGATGCACTAAAAGTGTCAGTCATTAAACCATTACTTAAAAAGTCAGACCTAGACCCACACATACTAAATAATTATAGGCCTATTTCAAATTTGCCATTTCTCTCTAAAATACTAGAAAAAGTAGTCGCCAGTCAGTTTCAGGCACACCTTACGCATTACAATTTATTTGAGAAATTCCAGTCTGGTTTTCGCACTGGTCATAGTACAGAAATGGCACTAACACGGATTGTAAATGACATTCTGATATCCTCTGATGAAGGAAACTCCACTGTAATTATGTTATTGGACTTAAGTGCAGCATTTGACCCCAATTGACCATTCTATTTTGCTGCACAGGCTAGAAAATGATGTTGGGCTTACAGGCCCCATGCTCGCTTGGTTTAGTTCTTATTTATCAAATCGTTTCCAATATGTACAAAATGTGCTGACAGTACTCCATCATTATACACAGAAGTTCAATATGGTGTCCCACAGGGCTCAGTACTGGGACCTTTAATGTTTTCACTTTACATGCTTCCACTGGGATCTCTCATTAGGAAACATAATGTTTATTTTCACTCGTATGCACACCCAGTTATACCTTTCATTTAAATTAAATGAAGTTTCTCAGATGCTGTCTTTAATTAATTGTGTTAGTGAATTAAAGGAGTGGATGAATGAGAATTACTTGTCTTTAAATACCGATAAAATAGAGATGTTAATTGTTGGAGGGAATGACGCTGATCACAACAATATTTTGTCATCATTTAACTCAGTTGGAATCACCATTAATTTTACTGAATCAGCCCGCAATCTAGGAGTTATCTTTGACTCTAGCATGTCATTTAAAGCGCATATTACAAAGTTGTCCAAAACATGTTTCTTCCATCTTAAAAATGTTAGGAAATTAAGGCACTTTCTAAATAAACAGGATTCTGAGAAATTAATTCATGCATTTATCTCTAGTAGGATTGACTACTGCAATGCGGTGTTCACTGGCTGTTCAAACTGTTCTCTATACAGCCTCCAGTTAATCCAAAATCCGGCTGCAAGAATTATTACAAGAACAAGAAAATACGAACACATAACTCCAGTTCTTAAATCCTTACACTGGCTCCCGGTTAAGTTTAGGGCAGATTTCAAAATCCTCCTTTTAACATATAAAGCATTAAATGGCCAAGGTCCGGCTTACTTGTCTGAACTTATCATGACTTACAAACCTGAGCGCACATTAAGATCTCAAGATGCCGGTCTGCTTATGATTCCAAGGATTTATAAAATAACAGTGGGAGGTCGAGCTTTTAGTTACAGGGCCCCTAAACTGTGGAATGGTCTGCCTGCTTTTATAAGAGATGCCCCTTCAGTTTCAGCCTTTAAATCCCGACTGAAGACTCACTACTTCAGTTTAGCATATCCTGATTAGAGCTGCTGATTAACTGTACATACTTCATCTCTGTTGTTAGTCATTAGCACTAAAACATAAGTAACATGACAGTTATAATTGAATACTAACCCTCACCTATTCTGTTTCTCTTCTCGGTACTCAAATGTGGCACTTGGTGCCACGGCCCACCTGCCAAGTTGTTTTCCTTGCCTATGGTAAAGTCATCCCTGATGGAGGACCGCAAGAATCATGGGAAAGAGGGGTCCTTTCATCGGATTTGCTGGCCCAGCACTGTTTCAGCCATGGAATGGCCAAATGGGGGAGGCAGCTTGATGGATGAGGTCTCCAGGACTCTAAAAATATCCAAATCTTATTATGTGATATTATCTACTGTTAAATTCTGCTCCGTACTTCTACATTTTTTTTTTATTTTTATGCTGTATTGAGGATTTGTTCTGTTCTGTGTATTGCATTGTATTGTATTGTATTGACCCCCTTCTTTTTGACACCCACTGCACGCCCAACCTACCTGGAAAGGGGTCTCTCTTTGAACTGCCTTTCCCAAGGTTTCATCCATTTTTCCCTACAAGGTTTTTTGGGAGTTTTCCATGTCTTCTTAGAGAGTCAAGGCTGGGGGGCTGTCAAGAGGTAGGGCCTGTTAAAGCCCATTGCGGCACTTCCTGTGTGATTTTGGGCTATACAAAAATAAACTGTATTGTATTGTATTGTATCCATTTTGCATATCAGGAAGTCCTGCAAGTCTCTGTGGGGTTTTCACCTTTTGAATTATGATATGGACAACAACCTTGAGGGATATTAGATATCCTAAAGGAAGGTTAGGAGGTAGGGCCTACCCCTCGACAAATATCTTGGAGTATATTATGCAGTTACGTGATAGATTCACGAAAATTCAACCCATTCTAAAATCTCACATGGAGAAGGCACAGGCAGCCCAGGTCCACTTTTATGACCATGGCACGTCTCCACGGGAATTCCACCTGGGTGATCGGGTTATGGTACTCGTTTGTACCTCCCATTTCAACTTATTGGCCCATTGGCAAGGCACATACAAAGTTAATACTGTGTATGACATAGTGACAGGGCCCAGGGTGATCGTCCGAAAACACCTGTATCGGCTTCCCGAAGCAAAAAATGCAGAAGAGGAGCTAGAGATCAAGCATATGCTGGAACTAGGTGTGATAGAGAAAAGTCATAGTCCCCGGTCCAGCCCAGTTGTCTTGGTCGCTAAACCTGACAGAATTTGGTGGTTTTGTAATGATTTCCAGTGGCTTAAACAAGTCTCCCAATTCAATGCCTATCCTATGCCGCAAGTGGACGACCTCCTCGAGTGACTGGGGCAGACTAAATTCCTGACCACATTTGACATGACAAAGGGGTACTGGCAGGTTCCTTTAATGGACTCCTTGAAAGCTATGACTCATTTAGCACCCCTAGTGGCCACTGACAGTATCATGTCCTTCCATTTGGGTTACATGGGCCACCCGTGACTTTCTAGCGTTTGGTGGATAAAGTGCTCTGACCTCATAACTTATATAGTGTTGCCTACTTGGATAATGTAGTCATCTATACCAGCAAATGGAAGGAGGCAAGTCCAAGCCTTTCTCAGCTTAGCGGGCTACTACCGCTGGTTTGCACACCAATTTTTTTGAGAGAGTGGCACCCTTGAATAACCTTACACAGAAGAGGGCCCCAAACATGGTGGTATGGGAGGCTAACACAGAAACCGCATTTAGTGACCTAAAACAGACCCTTACTTTGGCACAGATTTTGAAGGCTCTTAACTTTTCTTTGCCTTTTATTCTCCAGACAAACACTTCGGACACAGGTCTTGGTACCGTGCTGAGCCAAAGCGTCGACAGTGTTGAACACCCCGTCATGTTCCTGAGAGGGAAACTGCTGGAACTGGAGACCAGGTATGAGGCAGTGGAACAGGAGGTCTTGGCAATCAAATGGGTGATTACTCAGCTGCAGTATTATCTTTTGAGTCGTAAGTTCACCCTGAATGTGGATCATGCACCATTACAGTGGATGTCGTGGTGAAAAATTGTCACAAGAAGGCTTTTTACCTGAAAATGAAGGCTATTAGGACTCAGGATAGGCAAACAGAGTTTAAAGCTTTATTGCAATAAAACAACACAAATAATAACACGGACTCAACCCAATACGGCCAAATTGAGCTGAGCCCCGTACAGTTCAGCAATCGAAGTTTATATAACAATTTCTTATCACTCCGACCTCGTTCAATTAGCTCATTCTGCACCTGTCCTCACTGTCCATTGTTCATCTCTAGTTTCTGTTTTTGCTTATTTCTTTCACAGACCAAGGCCAGTACAGACATTCTTCTTGCCATTTATGGGCTTTCCTCTCATCACTTCCTCTTTCTCTGACTTTTAAGCTGGTTTGTTTGATGCCCAAAGCTAAGCATTAATTGAAAAGAAATATGGCATATGCCTTTATTTAATCATTTGCTAGGCATGCTTGACTTGCCTTTAATTTCTGCACTAAGGTTAAATGCTAGTATAATTTTCTAAACTTATTTATGCTAGAATGTATTTTGTTATTTTCCATACATTACATCATCTCTGACCTTGGCAGCAATGCCTTTTTCCCATCTCTGCTGATTCACTATTCCAGCTGGCTTCTCACGTACCCATCCTAACCATTTTGTTATTGGTATCACTCAACAGGTGTTTTTTCTTATTCTCCGTTTATTTTTGTCCTCGGGTGGTTTCTGCACGTCATTGTCTTCCTGTTCTATCCTTCCTTTGCCGATATTGGTAATTTTCCTTCAAGCTTTAACTAGAAAATTGGTAATTCCATCCCAGACCAGGGGGTGGCAGAGTGCACTTTTCCATTTTCTCCTCTCCTTGCAGACCAGCCATGGGAAGTCCTGCCTGGGTTCGATGATGTTGCTTCCAGTTCCTATACGCAGAACTCCAGAAGGATACAAAGCTTACGTATAATGTGGAAGAATAATTTTAGGGTAACATAACATTCATCTTAAAGAAACAGCATAAAGGGTTAATGAATGTCAGAAGCCTGTTCAGGCACACCAGGAAAACAGGTAAAGGTCAAATGAACAACAAAATGTACATTGAAATATAAGAATTTTTTAGGAAAAACACTGAGATGGTCAAGTAAAGAATGTACCAGAAGAAAGGCTGATGTAATATACAAAATGTACTGACTGAAAGATGACTAAGTGATGACTAAGAAATCAGCTGATGTCCTGCAAATAACCAGAAGGGATATTTATTATACACACAGAAATTTCAAGGGTGGTGGCTCAAGTCAAAGGTATAAGAAGAACCAGAATATAATACAATAGGCTTTTATTTTATATAAGCCATTTGGGTGTAAACCAACGAACCAACCAGAGTAAAATGTAGGCATTGATTGACACTGTATGCATATTCAACAGTTTATAATATTAACCACTATTCCTTGTTTCCCTGGCCATTCTTTAACAGACTGCTTTTGATAAATGCTCACTGAGGAGTAATTAAAAGATACAATGAAGAGCTTTTCTCCTGTCTGATTACCGAATTGTCCTGTTAGAGCATGTTTCTTTCTTTAATAAGATGTTAAATTTCTACCACAATAACCACCTGCGTACCATGCTTTCTTTATGACTTTTTCACAATCTCTGAATGAAGATACCAGCGTGTACACTACAACTACTAGGTTTGCCTTATTAGGTGTAATGTCAAGTTTCAGACCTCCTGTTGAACATTCCAATTGAATTTTTTTACATCAGATAACTTTCACTTATATTATACTTTATTTTAAGATGTTGCTTTTACAAGTCAAGTCAAGTTGGGGAGCATGCACTGGTACAGTGCATTGCCGCACCCACTACATGACAAAACAACTCAGGAATGCGGTTGGCACCCCCCCAGACAGACACGTGGTCCAATCCCACCCTCTGGAAATGACTCTCTATCTGCTGCACCCAGGTGTTATGTGGACGACTGTTATAATACATTTTTCTTTAATATTTTATGTCACTGTCCTGAACAACACTGTTAAAGGCTCCATTCACATGTGCATGCTAAGTTTGGCACACAGGGGTTCAGCATTTAGAATTGCATTATGATATTTCTGTATTTTGTGGAGGAGGAGTTCAGTCCCTACCTGCCCTTGTTTGGAGACAGAGAAGACCAGCAAGTGAAGCAGACAGTATAAAAGGCTTGGACAACAGCCAAACCCTTTGAAGCTGTGTCGGACCTTCGTCCGAAAACCCTCTCAGCATGGAGACGAAATATGGCAGACTGCGTAGATCCAGATTCCCACCTGGATTAAAGTCTGTCATGTGCTTCCCGTCTGTAACCGCGTCAACCATCAGTAAATGTAAGCTAAAGTATATTTTTTCTCATGTGATTCTTATACCGCCGTAATCACGATGGAAGGGATATCGCCTTTTCTGTCATAATACTATATTGTTTAGTTACTTACTTGCCGCAATTTCAAAAGAACACATTTCCGGAGAGCTAATGTTTCCAAAGGAAACAAATAACAGTGACCCCTTGGCCTGGTCCAGCCACTCGGGTCCCCAACAATGAGGATCCTACGAGCCGGATCACCCTCGGGAAAATGCACCACATGGCTGTAGTGCCGTAACTGACGTTTCCTCACAATGCAGGTAATGGGCCTCATTTGGGACTCCGTGAGGAACCGCTCATTCGACACAAAGTCAGGCCCACAGTACCCAAGGATTTTCCGGAAAGACACAGTACCAAAGGAATCCAGTCTTCATCTCAGGTCACTGGATAGCGTAAATGTCTCGCAACCATATAGCAAGACAGGAAGCACCAGGACTCTAAAGACTTGGACCTTCATCCTTTTGCACAGATATCGGGAGCACCACACACCCCTTTTACTTTATCAAAAAATTCAAAAAAATCAACATAAATTGTGTGGTATACTCCTCCCTGATGATTTGCTTTTGTTGCTTTCTAATGGACTTCAGGAATATTAGTTAAACTCAGCCTTCTCCATCTGATCCCATGTTGACTGTTCACTAAAACTCTTGTTCTTGCCATGTGATGCTCAGTCTGCTCCTTAGTAATTATTTCCATTAATTTACCCATGCTGCATATTACGTTTTAGTTTTAGTGTTTGAATTTGTGCCCTGCCAAAACACTGTGAAATGTATTATATTATGGTCACTTGACCACAGTTGCTCACTATTCTCTACACCCTGAATTCTACCATGGTTATTACAAAATATGAAATCTACACAGACTTCCCTCCTCATCAAAAATGAGTTACTGATTAAGTCTAAAAACTCCTGCAGTTGTATTTTACTTTATGTAAGGTCAACACAGTTAATATCTGGGTAATTAAAATCCTCCAAGGTTATAACATTCCCCCCTAAACTTGCCATTATAATATTATTAAATAGATTCATATTGAAATTACCGTCTCCATTTGGAGGATGTCTATAACACAGTCTCAATATCGGACCTTATCCTTAATGCTTTCTAATCAAGTACAAACAAATTCAGTAAGCAGTGCCTCACCATCTACTTGAAGAAGACTTGCATTCAAAGTCTGTTTTACATAAATGGCAACTCTCTTTCCTAAATAATGTGTATTTGTCAATGTTATGCTCATCCCATCGTTTATTAGTGAGGCTGGTTTTAGTTATTGCTATAATTTCACAATTATGCTCGGGTACACAGAACTCCGACTCACTTGTTTTTATTATTGTTTATTGTTTACTTCTAGCACTTAAGCAAGCAATTTAACTTTAGCATTTTAACCTTGGACTAGACATGACGTTACTATGAGCATTTCTTATTCCACCACTGTTCAATCCTTTTAGTGAAATTTTAAACCTGGCCTGTCCTAAACTCCCTGGCCCCCAATCCTTGACTAACCTACACATAGGCTTCTTCAATATATTAGTACCTCTGCTGTTCAAATGTAAGCCATCACAGTAGAACTGGTGCCATCTTTTCCAGAAAGAAAGACCTTCAGAGAAGTCTACATTATCAATTCTACACCCTCACCTTGGCATGTAACTCTTTAAATTTTGACTGCAGAACTGATTGCCTTTATTTATGTTATTTGTTCCAACATGGACAATGACATCTAGATCCATCCCCACTCTGGCCATTAGGCCATCCACCCTTCAAGGGCATTTCCACACCTGTGGACCCAGAAGACAATGCACAGTACAACAGTGTCTGCTGCCTGAGATAACCTGCCATTTCAATACCTCCATAGTCCACCATATACCTGCCTACCACCACAGAGATTTCAGTCACTTTCCAGTTGTGCAAGGTCCTGAAAACGGTCTGCCATTTCCAATTCTGAGGTTGATGCATGAGAACAGAGTGCATCCTTTACTTGTGCCTATGTCTGACTGTGACCCACCTAGCTCTACTTCAAATCAAAAAGGACTGACTCATACAAGCCACCCTACAAAACCTTCAACATCAAACAGAACTTGCATTATTTTGGCATCATAATCAAAATTTGTATTAGTATATTTAAATTAACTTTTGCAGTTACTTAAAATATGTAATATCCTCCTCCCTTTAGTGCATGTGTCTTTATTTATAATTATTTTCCCTTTGTCATAATTTCCTACATAGATGAGTGTTTTCCTAACATGGGACCCCATTTCAGCTTTTTAGTTTCACACCCAGTGCTGCCAAATACACTGTACTGAAAGAATACGTGCCTCGTTACGAATGAATGCTTCTGCTCGGTCTTGAACTTCCCTTTACATAGAACCACTGTGTGGTGATTTATCTAAAAATTATTATGTTTTGTCATTGTCCTATGTGACTCTACTTTCTCCTTTTGTACTCTTTATTGTGCAAACTTTACCAGAATGTCTCAAATCCCATAGACTCTCTAACTCTAATTTTTTTTCTAGATTCATTTTGATATTATGTGGTGTATCAATTCTATCTGTTTGATTTTATGCTATTTTACTTTTTTTTAAATAAATAAAATCAATTATTAAAGTATAAAAAAAATATATTTTATTCGTACACCCTAATTCCTCCACAATAAGGAAACATGTCTTGTCTTATTAGTCCTTAGGGTGATGGATATTTTCTTGCTGTCCACAGGTCTCTTAACGCATGCGATCAGAATCTGAATCTAACTCCCTTTTCAGGATACAGGTGTAAAAAAAAATCATAGCAAAGACATTTCATGTGAGCATCGATCTGGACAAAGGAAACAGTATGGAGGGCTGTTGTAGCCTTTTTTATTTTCTTTGGTTTTGTCTGGCATTCGGTTTAATTGCAAACATTGCATATTATTATGTAATGCAGTTTACATTTTAAAGAAGGAGAACAAGAAAAAAAGGTTGTGTGTTACAACAGCAATTGCACTTGTGTAATGGCTCCTAACTATTGTAATGAGCGTCCTGTGCCATTAGGAGTTCCATGCTGCTCCTCAACCCGGTGTGATATGGAGTGTCTGAAGTCACCTCAGTAACCTGTAATGCAAGGGAAGGCATTGGCCTGTAGAACCAAGACAATGGCCCGTGAGCGTGCACTCCTGTCTCGTACTGTCCTGTACATGTGCGCATGCATGCCACTGGCCACTGTCTCATGCATGTGTGCCACTATCTCATGAGTGCGTGACACTGTCCTGTACATGCATGCCAGTGGCCTAGAAAACGTAAAAGTACAGTACACTTTATACTCTATAACCCCCTTGCATTTAATCAGGTGAAGCCACGCAAGGCAGCGATCGTGTTTGCTCCTTGGTCAGTAACAAGGGCAACCTTATTTGCCATGAGTGAACAGTCAATTCCAAAAACTCTTTGAAGTATTTCAAACAATAAAGCGTGATTGTTTTCACCCTTTTTTATCATAATTGCTTCGAATGGGGTCGCAAAAAGCACCCTTGACACAAGATTGTACTTTTCATTAATATAATGGATGGTAGCAGATATCAGTTGTGACAGCACAACCATAATTATTGACGATCACTAGCATGTCAAATACAAAATCCCGTTTTTTGTTTTTTTCTACCATGTGCTACGATACAGTCGCTGGATGGGACAGGATCTCTTTAAACTTCAAACTTTCCAAATTTGTCTGTCGTGTCAAACAGGTACTGCTCAAGTTATACAGGTGCATCTCAATAAATTAGAATATCATCGAAAAATTAATTTATTTCAGTAATGCAATTGAAAAAGTTAAACTCATATATTATATAGATTCATTACACACAGAGTGATATATTTCAAGCTTTTATTTCATTTCATTTTGCTGATTATGGCCTACCGGTAATGAAACCTCATAATTCAGAATTTCAGAAAATTAGAATATTAC
Source organism: Polypterus bichir lapradei (assembly GCA_026402145.1). NCBI lineage: Eukaryota > Metazoa > Chordata > Cladistia > Polypteriformes > Polypteridae > Polypterus > Polypterus bichir. The sequence continues at coordinate 35,824,142 of JANRMT010049829.1, forward strand.
ATAAGATCAATAAAAAAAAAGATTTTTAATACAGAAATGTTGGCCTATTGAAAAGCATGTCCATGCACCCACTCAATACTTGGTTGGGGCTCCTTTTACATAAATTACTGCATCAATCCAGTGTGGCATGGAGGTGATCAGCCTGTGGCACTGCTGAGGTAATATGGAAGACCAGGATGCTTTGATAGCGGCCTTCAGCTCATCTGCATTGTTGGCTCTGGTGTTTCTCATCATCCTCTTGACAATACCCCATAGATTCTCTATGGTGTTTAGGTGTGGTGAGATTGCTGACCAATCAAGCACAGTGATACCATGGTCAATAAACCAGGTATTGGTACTTTTGGCAGTGTGGGCAGGTGCCAAGTCCTGCTGGAAAATTAAATCAGCATCTCCATAAAGCTTGTTAGCAGAGGGAAGCATGCTTTAAAATTTCCTGGTAGACAGTTGCACTGACTTTGGATTTGATAAAACACAGTGGACCAACACCAGCAGATGACAGTTTGCACTGGACATCAACCAACTTGGATTCTGTGCCTCCCCACTCTTCCTCCAGACTCTGGGACCTTGATTTATAAATGAAATGCAAAATTTACTTTCATCTGAAAAGAGGACTTTGGACCACTCAGCAACAATCCAGTCTGTTTTCTCCTTAGCCCAGGTAAGTCTCTTCTGACGTTGTCTCTGGTTCAGGAATGGCTTGACACAAGGAATGTGACAGTTGTAGCCCACGTCTTGGATACTTTTGCTTCACATTGCTTCACAATCCTCTCAAGGCTGTGGATTTCCCTGTTGCTTGTGCACCTTTTTCTGCTGTCACATTTTTTTCATCCACTCAACTTTCCATTATTATTCTTGGATACAGCACTCTGTCAACAGCCAGCTTCTTTAGCAATGGCCTTTTGTGGCTTGCCCTCCTTGTGGAGGGTCTCAATGACAGTCTTCTGGACGGACAGCTGTCATGTCAGCAGTCTTCCCCATGATTGTGTGGCCTACTCAACCAGACTGAGAGACCATTTAAAGGCTCAGGACACTTTTGCAGGTGTTTTGGGTTAATTAGCTGAGTGGAGTGGGACACCAAGAGTCTACAATATTAACATTTTTCACAATATTTTAATTTTCTGAGATACTGAATTTTGGGTTTTCATTCGCTATAAGCCACAATCAGCAAAATGAAAAGAAAAAAACGCTTGAAGTATATCACACTGTGTGTAATGAATCTAGACTAATAAAAGGCAAAGCCCTCACTGACTCACTCACTCACTGACTGACTGACTCACTCACTGACTCATCACTAATTCTCCAACTTCCCGTGTAGGTACAAGGCTGAAATTTGGCAGGCTCATTCCTTACAGCTTACTTACAAAAGTTGGGCAGGTTTCATTTCGAAATTCTACGCGTAATGGTCATAACTGGAACCTATTTTTTCATCCATATACTATAATAGACTTCTGCTCGATAGCCGTGGGAGGCGGAGTTACGCCTCCCACGTAATTTAGTGCCTGCCCATATAAGGCCGTCCGTCAGTGGCAATCCAATAGAAACAATGCCACTAAATATTCACGGGTGAAGGACTGTGCTTATGCAAACGAAGATGAGATGGTCAGGGTGGTGTTTGGCACAAACTCAGCGAAACTGCGAGAGAAACTTTTAAGTGCCGGGTCTTAGCTAACATTAAATACAGCCGTGGACATCATACGAGATGGCAGCAGCACAGCTGGGAACCTTCGATGCATGTACACCGAGCAGCTCACGTGAACTGACGCAGTGCACAGACAAAAAGCAACAGTTCCAAAGAGTGCTGAACAAAAACTGAATTACACATTTCAGAAGGCAGCAAAAAAATATGAAGCGTCTGATACATACAAACATATTCATAAGTGCAGCTACTGCGGAAACAAAGCACACGGTGGAAAAAGTCAATGTCCCGCTAAAGGAAGACAGTGTAAAAAAAAACCCGTGCATGCAGTGTGTCAGGTCTCAGATAAAGAGGAAGACGAGCTGTTTATTGATGCAGTAAGAAACGAAACGATGAATGAAACCTGTCATCTTTACAACGATTGACAAACACGGAATGTAACTTGAACACAACACATCCTACAAATACAAACCTGATTGAAAGAAATAATGATAATCAAATCCTTGATGACAGCAACACTCATAACACTCACAAAACAATTACTGTATATTGACAATCATGTTACATTATTTTTAAAATGTTCCCTTTTCTTTTTCATAACTTCTGTAACACACTACTTCTCCGCTGCAAAGCGCGGGTATATATATACCCCGATCTACATACTCTCAAATAGGCAAACCACACACCGTGGCACAATGGAAGAGGCTTCGCCTCTATCGCCGACGACTGAGGTTCGATTCCAGAGAGGGGGTGCACTGAGTATGTACGCCTGATGACCCCAAAATTAGGGTGAAACATGTGTCGTGTACTCTTTGCATTATTTCACAGTAAAACTATTTCAATATATATATATACATACATATATATACACACACATACATATATATCAGTGCTTCCCAATTCATTTTACCCTCGCATCCCCTTGGTTTGAGACGTATGAAAAAATATGCGGTTAACACAGAAAGACAGATCACCAATTGAAGCTTTATGAATAATGGATACTTTATTCGCCATCAATGATGGTTTTGGTAAAGCCATACTCAGTGTAATCATTAGATGAATGGTAAAAAGTAAGAGCAAGGGGAAGGTGACTTATTGAGGCACGCAGGTGAAACCACAATAGCACGCGGGCTCGATATAGTGCGCGTCAACTTGATCTGAATTGCGCAATCACATTTGAAAAAATATATCTTTTCAAGTTCTATTTAGTCAACACAAATATCTTTGGTTGGAATGTAAGGCGTATTTACTCTTTACATTTCTATAGTGAAGAAAAATTTATGCAATGATGCCTACATTTAACTTACATTCCTACCAAAGATATTTCTGTCGACTAAATAAAAATTCTTTCTATTTAAAATTTAAATAGAACTTGAACAGATACAATACTTCATAATATCCACGCAGACTTCCACGTAAGAGCGAGAGTCATCCGTTTTAATAAGCAGCATATTGCACCGATACGAAATAGCCTGCCCATTTAATTATTTAGGAATGGATAAATAAATTAAGATTTTGTACAAATAATGTTTTTCATTTTTCTTCCTTGATGGATTCTGCCACCCCCAGCAACAGTTGCTTGCACCCCAAAGAGTGTATGTATGTATATATATATATATGTGTGTGTGTGTGTATATGTATATATGTAGATATGTATGTATATGTATACAGTGGTATGAAAAACTATTTGCCCCCTTCCTGATTTCTGATTCTTATATATATATGTGTGTGTGTGTGTGTGTATATGTAGATATGTATGTATACGTTTATATATGTGTGTGTGTATGTATATATATATGTATTTGTGTGTATATATGTGTGTGTGTATGTATGTGTGTATGTATATGTATGTGTATATATGTAGATATATATGTATGTATATATGTGTGAGTGTATATATATATGTGTATATGTGTATATGTATAGATATGTATATATATGTTTATATGTGTGTGTATATATATATATATATATATATATATATGTGACAACAACACTCATCACTCACAACAGTGACAAAACAATTACATTGACAATCATGTTACGTTATTTTCAAAATGTTTCATTTTCTTTTTCATTACTTCTTTAACACACTACTTCTCCGCTGCGAAGCGCGGGTATTTTGCTAGTCTAAGATATAAGAATAAAAATGGTGATGTTCACTGGCTAAAGGAAGAATTGCACCTACATCAATTACAAGCATTCCAAGACTGGAACTTTCAGCTTCTGTAGTTTCTGCCAGAATGAGTGTTATGTTGAAAGCTGAACTGGAAACTAAAGTTGATAAAGAATTCTTCCTCACAAACTTGAAGGTTGTACTGGCTTACATTAACAATGAAGCACAAAGGTTTGATGTATTTATTGCTAATCGTGTCCAACTAATAAGGGAAACCACAGATCCCAAACAGTGGTATTATGTTGACACAACCGAAAACCCTGCCGACTATGCCTCAAGAGATCTTTGTGCTTCTGACATCTTTATGTCAGTCTGTTGTCAGGACCTAAATTTTTGTGGCAGCAAGAAGTGAATCCTACAACTGACCTTTTAGCTGAATTACTTGTGGGTGATCCTGAAGTTAAACCAATTCAGGTATTTGCAACAAGAGTCAGCAAACACATGGATATTCTTAATGGAGAACACTTCTTAATACATGGATGTTCTTCATGGACAACACTTCTTAAGGTGGTTGCTAGAATTAAGAGAATGGGGTCTAAACAAGAAAATCACTGTGGCCTGGTAACCATTGAAGAATGTGAAAGAGCTGCAGAAACTGTCATGAGGCTTGTTCAACAGCAAGCCTTTTGCCAAGAAATGAAGTCACTCCAAACGAATATACTTTTTCAAGTGCGAGTCCTCTCTTCTACCTTGACCCCATTTTGATTAGTGAAATTCTTTGTGTTAGTGGAAGACTGAAGAAGTCTTCACCCAGTCAGGGATTAAAACATCCTAACATTTTTCCAAAGAACAGTCACATCACCAAGTTGATTCTGTTCTATTATCACAGTAAGATCTATCATCAAGGCTGAAATCAAACTCTAAAGGAAGTGAGAGTCAATGGATTTTGGGTCATAGATGGGAGCAAATCTGTAGCCAAATTGATACATAACTATGTGTCATGCAGAAAACTTTAACGAGCAGGAGAGGAGCAAAGAATGGATGATCTCCCTAAAGAGTGTGTGGAAGTTTCAGCTCCATTCACATTTTGTGGAATGGACTGCTTTGGACCCTTCCACATCAAAAGGGGCCGCAAGGAATACAAAAGATATTGCCTGATCTTCACATGCCTCTCACCTCGAGCTATCCACATTGAAATGCTTATAGATCTGTCAACAGATGCATTTATAAATGCTCTGAAGTGCTTCATCAGTCTTCGAGGAGCTGTTCGCCAACTCCATTGTGATCAGGGGTCACACTTTGTAGGTGCCAAGAATTAATTCAGAGAAGCACTCATGCAATGTGATAACAAGGCACTTGCAGTTTATCTTCAGTGCTCCTTCAGCAAGCTATGCAGGTGGTGTTTGGGAATGGCAAATTCAGAATGTTCGAAACATACCAAATGTTACATTTGCTCAGTGTCCAGGAAGACTTGATGACACCTCCCTTAGAACATTGTTCTGTGAAGCAATGGCTATTGTCAACAGCCATCCATTAACTTTATCAATGATCCCAAGTCACTGGAAACATTGACACAAAACCACCTGATCTTGATGAAATGTAATGTTACTCATCCACTTCCTGGGGAACTTGTAAAGGAAAATGTGCATGCGACAAAAAGGTGGCGCAGTGTCCAATTTTTAAATGCACAGTTCTGGAGTCGAAGAAAAAAAGAACACCTTTTGAACCTTTCAACACGGCAGAAGTGGCACTTTGCCAAGCGCAACCTCAAGTTGAATGACATAGTCATTATCAAGGAAGACACCCTGCCCAGAAATCAGTGGCACCTAGGACGTATGGTTGAAACCATGGAAGACAGTGATAGCTTAGTTAGTCAAGTTAAAGTGCAAGTAGGTGAGCGAAACCCAACTAAAACACATGATCAATCATCCAATCTTTCAATCATTGAATGACCTATCTGGAAGTTAGTACTTCTTGTTGAAAGCAGGTAATTGGCTTAATCACTGGGTGGTTCCCCCTTACATCAGACATGTTGTTTATTGCTACATTTAGTTAAAAAAAAAAAAAGGGAGGCGAGAGGGGGTTGTAAATTCCAGGCATTCAAAGGTTACTTTTGCAACTTAAGAGGTCATTTAGTGTTATATAGAAATCATGTCTAATTCAGTCAGTGGTTCCTCATAACATGATTGGTGGGAGTGTAAATGACCGCAAAATCATTAAATACGTAGGGGATGCAGCCGCATTTTTTTCTGACCTCGAGGGAGGTTGCAGGGTGCACAGGAAGGGAGATGCTGCGCTCTGGTTAATCCCCTGTTGTTCCCTCATATAGGAGTGGTAATAGTAAATGGGCATAGGGTATGCATAGGGTATCCTTATGGATTCCAGCAGCAACATCTCCATTGTTGCTCTCAGTTTTGTGTTGCCATGAAAATGGCTTAAAACCAAGACCAGTTTGACCTGTGTACACGGAGATGTCCATCAGTACAAGTCCACCTCCTGCTACATCTGTTACGAGGGGACTCTGAAGAAAGTGACAGTAGTGGTCTTAAAAAACCCTCCGTTTCCAGTGATACTGGGGCGAGATTGGTCTAACAATAAAAGCGGTTTTACAAGAACCACCCCTAAGCTTAGTTTGGCCCTAGTGATGCATGGCAAGGATGCGTCCCCAGCTGCCTCCATGACATGGATACAGCCGGCAGAGGGAGAGAGTTCACCCTCTCAAAGTGATGTGGCAGGGCCTGGGACATGGCACGCTGAATTGTCATCATCAGGAGCAATGACAACCCAGGACGAAACTTCACCCCTTGAGGTCGATTCTGACCCACCCTCACAAACTGCACTTTCAGTTTAGGCAGACACCGGCTTCGTTCAAAAGGGTACAATGGAATTATGACTCCCTTAGATTTGTGAAGAATTCAGTCATTCTGAATAATGGCCATCACACTCAATACCCCATGCCACAGGGCCCTCACTTTGTATTAAATAATGATCTTCTTTATTGGGTAGCAGAGCATGAGGTAGAGGTGTGGTCACTGCTGCTAGTCCCATGGTCTTACCTGTGGCAGGTCTGTGAGCTGGCGCATGCCCACTGAAAAAACCTTTGAGTGAATTAAGTTCCATTTCTATTGGTCAGGAATCAATGAGGACATCCGCCACTTTGCATGTCCTGCCCTAGGAGGGACCGGGCTCCTTTAGTTCCAATTGCCATTACTGATGTCCCCTTCAGACGGATGGGGGTCGACTTAGTAGGACCCCTAGAACCCTCAGCTAGAGGACACAAATATATATTAGTCCTAGTGAATTATGCTACCCGATATCCTGAAGCTGTCCAACTGCACTCATGTACATCTAAAGCCATCGCACGGGAATTGGTAGGGGTTGTTGCACAAGTTGGCATCCCTAAAGAAGTCCTGATGGACCTAGGGACGCCTTTTACCTTGGAGACATTCAGGGAAATGGCCAATTTACTTAAGATATAGCATTTAAAGACCTTGTGTATCATCCGCAAACCGACGGTCTAGTGGAGCGATTTAATTGGACCCTCAAACAAATGCTACGTAAGATGATCAGTGAGGATGGGATGAACTGGGATCAGCTCCTCCCCTTCATCCAAATAGAAAATGTCGGAATTTAATTGTATCTGGTCCCTTACCAAGATTGTATAGAGGGGATGTGATATATAGCAGATTGCATTTCCTTCACTGCTGGCTAGAAACCTGGTGTGCAAATAAAAGCATAGCGTTTGTGAACAATTGGGATGATTTTTGGGAAAGGCCTGGATTTTTCAGAAGAGATGGTCTTCATCCTAACTGGAGGGGATATTATGTATTATCCCAAAATATGGCAGCAAAACTGCCTGGTTGACTGATTAGAGCACCATCCAGGTCACAGTCATGTGATCTTAAATCACAGGCTGTTGTTTATCCCACCTGTTATTTTCCTGAAGCTGTTACCCAAAACCCTTGTTGTGGGGCATCCAGTAAATTTAGTCTTGATACAAACCCTATATTAATTAATAACCAAAAAATAAGCTGTATAATTAGACCAAGGGATAAAACCAGACCCTCCACCAGGGGCATCTGTAATAGAAATTTACTTCAAATTAAAACAAAAAATATATCACCAGTTCAGAAAGAACCATGCAGTTTTAAATGCTGTTTATTGAACATTCGCTCTCTTGGCACTAAAGCTGTGTTGGTAAGTGATATTATATTAAGTACAAAATCTGATCTGTGTCTTCTCACTGAAACCTGGCTTATTAAATATGACACTGTTCCCCTAGCTGAGGCGTCACCAGATGGATACTCGTTCCTTCATAAGTCTAGAGATTCTGGTCGAGGAGGAGGCCTTGGAATAATTCATTATAACAAAATGCAAATCACTTCTAAAAATTTAGGCAACTTTACATCCTTTGAGACATTCATTTTAAATATTAAAACAGATTCCAACACAATTATAGTGCTAGACTACAGACCACCAGGGCCATATTCATTGTTCATGACTGAATTTAGCAACGTTCTATCTGATTTGGCTATAAATTATGATCATGTAATACTGATGGGGGATTTTAATGTGCACATTGATGTGGAAATTGACACTTTTAGCAAATGTTATACTTATTTGTTAAATTCAGTAGGATTTTGTCAGATTGTCAAAGGTCCAACTCTTAATCATAACCACACATTAGATTTAATTATAACTTACAAAGTTGAAATTCTAAATTTAAATATTACTCCATTAAATGAAGTTATTTCCGATCACTACTTAATTACATTTGATTTAGTTCTGCCCTTGCCAACGCACTCACAGATTAAAACAAAGACAGTGCGACATCTAGATTGTAATTCTGCTTCAAAATTTATAGATACCTTGAGTAAGTCAAGTGTAATTGTGGAAAACCATTTAGATCAGTTAACATCAAATGTAAATGTGGAAAACAATTTAGATCAGCTAACATCACATTATAATGTGACCTTGAGAGATGCTCTGGACACAGTGGCTCTCCTTAAAACAAAAGTGATCAAAGCACATAGAAACTCTCCCTGGTTTAATGAAAACACTCGAGCTCTTAAAGTAGAGTGTCGAAAACTGGAGCGCAGATGGAGAACAAGAAAGCTACATGTCTTTCAAATTGCATGGACAGAGAGTGTTAATAAATATAAAAAAGCCCTCTTCAAAGCTCTCTCGGAATACTATTCTACATTAATAAATAGCAATAATAAAAATCCTCGGGTACTGTTTAGAACAGTGGCTAAATTAACAAATGGGAATTCAGATCTACAGTGCAAAATACCAACAGACATTAGCAGTACAGACTTTATGAACTTCTTCAATGAGAATATTAAAAATATATGATCCCAGATCTCAGCATCACAGTACAAACCAAATACTGGCTTAGCAGGCCCTGTCTCACATTGCATTCAGCACTTTAGTAATTTTAATCCTGTAACTGAGCAGGAAGTCTTAACTTTAATTTCTAAAATGAAGCCCACTACTTGTTCCCTAGATCCAGTGCCAAAAAAACTAGTAAAAAGTGCAATGGATGTTCTTGCAGCACCTATTCTAAACATTATCAATAGTTCATTATTGCATGGCACAGTACCTGATGCACTAAAAGTGTCAGTCATTAAACCATTACTTAAAAAGTCAGACCTAGACCCACACATACTAAATAATTATAGGCCTATTTCAAATTTGCCATTTCTCTCTAAAATACTAGAAAAAGTAGTCGCCAGTCAGTTTCAGGCACACCTTACGCATTACAATTTATTTGAGAAATTCCAGTCTGGTTTTCGCACTGGTCATAGTACAGAAATGGCACTAACACGGATTGTAAATGACATTCTGATATCCTCTGATGAAGGAAACTCCACTGTAATTATGTTATTGGACTTAAGTGCAGCATTTGACCCCAATTGACCATTCTATTTTGCTGCACAGGCTAGAAAATGATGTTGGGCTTACAGGCCCCATGCTCGCTTGGTTTAGTTCTTATTTATCAAATCGTTTCCAATATGTACAAAATGTGCTGACAGTACTCCATCATTATACACAGAAGTTCAATATGGTGTCCCACAGGGCTCAGTACTGGGACCTTTAATGTTTTCACTTTACATGCTTCCACTGGGATCTCTCATTAGGAAACATAATGTTTATTTTCACTCGTATGCACACCCAGTTATACCTTTCATTTAAATTAAATGAAGTTTCTCAGATGCTGTCTTTAATTAATTGTGTTAGTGAATTAAAGGAGTGGATGAATGAGAATTACTTGTCTTTAAATACCGATAAAATAGAGATGTTAATTGTTGGAGGGAATGACGCTGATCACAACAATATTTTGTCATCATTTAACTCAGTTGGAATCACCATTAATTTTACTGAATCAGCCCGCAATCTAGGAGTTATCTTTGACTCTAGCATGTCATTTAAAGCGCATATTACAAAGTTGTCCAAAACATGTTTCTTCCATCTTAAAAATGTTAGGAAATTAAGGCACTTTCTAAATAAACAGGATTCTGAGAAATTAATTCATGCATTTATCTCTAGTAGGATTGACTACTGCAATGCGGTGTTCACTGGCTGTTCAAACTGTTCTCTATACAGCCTCCAGTTAATCCAAAATCCGGCTGCAAGAATTATTACAAGAACAAGAAAATACGAACACATAACTCCAGTTCTTAAATCCTTACACTGGCTCCCGGTTAAGTTTAGGGCAGATTTCAAAATCCTCCTTTTAACATATAAAGCATTAAATGGCCAAGGTCCGGCTTACTTGTCTGAACTTATCATGACTTACAAACCTGAGCGCACATTAAGATCTCAAGATGCCGGTCTGCTTATGATTCCAAGGATTTATAAAATAACAGTGGGAGGTCGAGCTTTTAGTTACAGGGCCCCTAAACTGTGGAATGGTCTGCCTGCTTTTATAAGAGATGCCCCTTCAGTTTCAGCCTTTAAATCCCGACTGAAGACTCACTACTTCAGTTTAGCATATCCTGATTAGAGCTGCTGATTAACTGTACATACTTCATCTCTGTTGTTAGTCATTAGCACTAAAACATAAGTAACATGACAGTTATAATTGAATACTAACCCTCACCTATTCTGTTTCTCTTCTCGGTACTCAAATGTGGCACTTGGTGCCACGGCCCACCTGCCAAGTTGTTTTCCTTGCCTATGGTAAAGTCATCCCTGATGGAGGACCGCAAGAATCATGGGAAAGAGGGGTCCTTTCATCGGATTTGCTGGCCCAGCACTGTTTCAGCCATGGAATGGCCAAATGGGGGAGGCAGCTTGATGGATGAGGTCTCCAGGACTCTAAAAATATCCAAATCTTATTATGTGATATTATCTACTGTTAAATTCTGCTCCGTACTTCTACATTTTTTTTTTATTTTTATGCTGTATTGAGGATTTGTTCTGTTCTGTGTATTGCATTGTATTGTATTGTATTGACCCCCTTCTTTTTGACACCCACTGCACGCCCAACCTACCTGGAAAGGGGTCTCTCTTTGAACTGCCTTTCCCAAGGTTTCATCCATTTTTCCCTACAAGGTTTTTTGGGAGTTTTCCATGTCTTCTTAGAGAGTCAAGGCTGGGGGGCTGTCAAGAGGTAGGGCCTGTTAAAGCCCATTGCGGCACTTCCTGTGTGATTTTGGGCTATACAAAAATAAACTGTATTGTATTGTATTGTATCCATTTTGCATATCAGGAAGTCCTGCAAGTCTCTGTGGGGTTTTCACCTTTTGAATTATGATATGGACAACAACCTTGAGGGATATTAGATATCCTAAAGGAAGGTTAGGAGGTAGGGCCTACCCCTCGACAAATATCTTGGAGTATATTATGCAGTTACGTGATAGATTCACGAAAATTCAACCCATTCTAAAATCTCACATGGAGAAGGCACAGGCAGCCCAGGTCCACTTTTATGACCATGGCACGTCTCCACGGGAATTCCACCTGGGTGATCGGGTTATGGTACTCGTTTGTACCTCCCATTTCAACTTATTGGCCCATTGGCAAGGCACATACAAAGTTAATACTGTGTATGACATAGTGACAGGGCCCAGGGTGATCGTCCGAAAACACCTGTATCGGCTTCCCGAAGCAAAAAATGCAGAAGAGGAGCTAGAGATCAAGCATATGCTGGAACTAGGTGTGATAGAGAAAAGTCATAGTCCCCGGTCCAGCCCAGTTGTCTTGGTCGCTAAACCTGACAGAATTTGGTGGTTTTGTAATGATTTCCAGTGGCTTAAACAAGTCTCCCAATTCAATGCCTATCCTATGCCGCAAGTGGACGACCTCCTCGAGTGACTGGGGCAGACTAAATTCCTGACCACATTTGACATGACAAAGGGGTACTGGCAGGTTCCTTTAATGGACTCCTTGAAAGCTATGACTCATTTAGCACCCCTAGTGGCCACTGACAGTATCATGTCCTTCCATTTGGGTTACATGGGCCACCCGTGACTTTCTAGCGTTTGGTGGATAAAGTGCTCTGACCTCATAACTTATATAGTGTTGCCTACTTGGATAATGTAGTCATCTATACCAGCAAATGGAAGGAGGCAAGTCCAAGCCTTTCTCAGCTTAGCGGGCTACTACCGCTGGTTTGCACACCAATTTTTTTGAGAGAGTGGCACCCTTGAATAACCTTACACAGAAGAGGGCCCCAAACATGGTGGTATGGGAGGCTAACACAGAAACCGCATTTAGTGACCTAAAACAGACCCTTACTTTGGCACAGATTTTGAAGGCTCTTAACTTTTCTTTGCCTTTTATTCTCCAGACAAACACTTCGGACACAGGTCTTGGTACCGTGCTGAGCCAAAGCGTCGACAGTGTTGAACACCCCGTCATGTTCCTGAGAGGGAAACTGCTGGAACTGGAGACCAGGTATGAGGCAGTGGAACAGGAGGTCTTGGCAATCAAATGGGTGATTACTCAGCTGCAGTATTATCTTTTGAGTCGTAAGTTCACCCTGAATGTGGATCATGCACCATTACAGTGGATGTCGTGGTGAAAAATTGTCACAAGAAGGCTTTTTACCTGAAAATGAAGGCTATTAGGACTCAGGATAGGCAAACAGAGTTTAAAGCTTTATTGCAATAAAACAACACAAATAATAACACGGACTCAACCCAATACGGCCAAATTGAGCTGAGCCCCGTACAGTTCAGCAATCGAAGTTTATATAACAATTTCTTATCACTCCGACCTCGTTCAATTAGCTCATTCTGCACCTGTCCTCACTGTCCATTGTTCATCTCTAGTTTCTGTTTTTGCTTATTTCTTTCACAGACCAAGGCCAGTACAGACATTCTTCTTGCCATTTATGGGCTTTCCTCTCATCACTTCCTCTTTCTCTGACTTTTAAGCTGGTTTGTTTGATGCCCAAAGCTAAGCATTAATTGAAAAGAAATATGGCATATGCCTTTATTTAATCATTTGCTAGGCATGCTTGACTTGCCTTTAATTTCTGCACTAAGGTTAAATGCTAGTATAATTTTCTAAACTTATTTATGCTAGAATGTATTTTGTTATTTTCCATACATTACATCATCTCTGACCTTGGCAGCAATGCCTTTTTCCCATCTCTGCTGATTCACTATTCCAGCTGGCTTCTCACGTACCCATCCTAACCATTTTGTTATTGGTATCACTCAACAGGTGTTTTTTCTTATTCTCCGTTTATTTTTGTCCTCGGGTGGTTTCTGCACGTCATTGTCTTCCTGTTCTATCCTTCCTTTGCCGATATTGGTAATTTTCCTTCAAGCTTTAACTAGAAAATTGGTAATTCCATCCCAGACCAGGGGGTGGCAGAGTGCACTTTTCCATTTTCTCCTCTCCTTGCAGACCAGCCATGGGAAGTCCTGCCTGGGTTCGATGATGTTGCTTCCAGTTCCTATACGCAGAACTCCAGAAGGATACAAAGCTTACGTATAATGTGGAAGAATAATTTTAGGGTAACATAACATTCATCTTAAAGAAACAGCATAAAGGGTTAATGAATGTCAGAAGCCTGTTCAGGCACACCAGGAAAACAGGTAAAGGTCAAATGAACAACAAAATGTACATTGAAATATAAGAATTTTTTAGGAAAAACACTGAGATGGTCAAGTAAAGAATGTACCAGAAGAAAGGCTGATGTAATATACAAAATGTACTGACTGAAAGATGACTAAGTGATGACTAAGAAATCAGCTGATGTCCTGCAAATAACCAGAAGGGATATTTATTATACACACAGAAATTTCAAGGGTGGTGGCTCAAGTCAAAGGTATAAGAAGAACCAGAATATAATACAATAGGCTTTTATTTTATATAAGCCATTTGGGTGTAAACCAACGAACCAACCAGAGTAAAATGTAGGCATTGATTGACACTGTATGCATATTCAACAGTTTATAATATTAACCACTATTCCTTGTTTCCCTGGCCATTCTTTAACAGACTGCTTTTGATAAATGCTCACTGAGGAGTAATTAAAAGATACAATGAAGAGCTTTTCTCCTGTCTGATTACCGAATTGTCCTGTTAGAGCATGTTTCTTTCTTTAATAAGATGTTAAATTTCTACCACAATAACCACCTGCGTACCATGCTTTCTTTATGACTTTTTCACAATCTCTGAATGAAGATACCAGCGTGTACACTACAACTACTAGGTTTGCCTTATTAGGTGTAATGTCAAGTTTCAGACCTCCTGTTGAACATTCCAATTGAATTTTTTTACATCAGATAACTTTCACTTATATTATACTTTATTTTAAGATGTTGCTTTTACAAGTCAAGTCAAGTTGGGGAGCATGCACTGGTACAGTGCATTGCCGCACCCACTACATGACAAAACAACTCAGGAATGCGGTTGGCACCCCCCCAGACAGACACGTGGTCCAATCCCACCCTCTGGAAATGACTCTCTATCTGCTGCACCCAGGTGTTATGTGGACGACTGTTATAATACATTTTTCTTTAATATTTTATGTCACTGTCCTGAACAACACTGTTAAAGGCTCCATTCACATGTGCATGCTAAGTTTGGCACACAGGGGTTCAGCATTTAGAATTGCATTATGATATTTCTGTATTTTGTGGAGGAGGAGTTCAGTCCCTACCTGCCCTTGTTTGGAGACAGAGAAGACCAGCAAGTGAAGCAGACAGTATAAAAGGCTTGGACAACAGCCAAACCCTTTGAAGCTGTGTCGGACCTTCGTCCGAAAACCCTCTCAGCATGGAGACGAAATATGGCAGACTGCGTAGATCCAGATTCCCACCTGGATTAAAGTCTGTCATGTGCTTCCCGTCTGTAACCGCGTCAACCATCAGTAAATGTAAGCTAAAGTATATTTTTTCTCATGTGATTCTTATACCGCCGTAATCACGATGG
>JANRMT010049829.1:35852774-35863320 GCA_026402145.1 Polypterus bichir lapradei
TTATTTATCCATTCCTAAATAATTAAATGGGCAGGCTATTTCGTATCAGTGCAATACGCTGCTTGTTAAAACGGATGACTCCCGCTCTTACGTGCAAGTCTGCGTGGATATTATGAACTATCGTATCTGTTCAAGTTCTATTTAAATTTTAAATAGAAGGAATTTTTATTTAGTCGACAGAAATATCTTTGGTAGGAATGGTAAAAACAGACAGGAATATTATTCCTGAATAAATCAACTCAGACCTTAAATAACTTATAATATTTTGCTCTCCATAAAAATATATCCTGTCTAAATTATACAAGTTAGAAATAAAGTAAACGTTAAAAGAACAAACATTCAAATTTCTTTACTCTTATGTAATTTTATATAAAAAATAAACTTAGATTTTAAATATCCCAAAAGATTTTGCTCTCCATAAAAATATATCCTGTCAAAATTATACAAATTCAAATATGAACATGCTGCATAACAAAACCTGGAAATATAAATAAAATGTGTTCTTTTCAGCAATAACAAATCAAATCATTCAGTTGTCTTTGTTCATATGTCATTTTAGAGCTGGACGCCTGTTATCTTTTTTTGGCAACAAGTTCGTTTATGTTTGGTGTGAGGTTCTGTGTTGTGGAGATTCTCAAGATGGACTGCAGGTGCTCATCAGTGAGGCGACTCCTGTGTGCTGTTTTGTTAGTCTTCATCACTGAGAAGAGCTTCTCACACAGATATGTGCTACCAAACATGCACAAGGTTCGAGCCGCATGTAGGTGGAGCTGGAGCATTTCTGCGGTAATGGAGTGAATAAACTGTGCAGGCCCTGCAGTATCGTACTTTGCCTTCAGTGTGCCATTACACTGCAGCTCAATCACCTCCATCTGAATCTGCACAAGTGCAATTTCCACATCGACGGCAAATGGGTTGCGAAACAAGTCAAAATTCTTTTTTTGTTCTTCAAAGTCACCAAAGTGCCGTGCGAACTCAGTGCGCAGTGCGCTCAGTTTATCAGCAAAGTGCGTATTTGGGAACACCGTTGTGCCGAATTGGTTCAACATTACTTGGCAACAGGGAAAGTGGGGCAAGTTGCACTGGTGCATTTGTGTCTCCCATAAAAGCAGCTTCACTTGAAATCACTTTGTGATTGTGCACGGGTAAAAACGTCTGCTGAAGTGTCAGATTCTTCTTTAACTCTTCTGCTTTCTGTATCTTCTGCATTGCATTCAGGTCTTTCAGGTTATCCTGATGTTTTGTCTCATAGTGCCATCTTAGATTAAATTCTGTAATTACAGCCACATTAACTCCACAAATGAGAGACACGGGTTTACCGGCAATTTTAGTAAACATATAAAAAGCCTCCCATCGGTTTTTAAAGGCTCTATTTTCAGAATCAACTTTTCTCTTCAGCATCGTGTGGGCTAGCTTCGCAATAACTTGCAGCATCATAAGCTAGACTTGATTAACGCGGTAAGTGTTCGGCAAGGCAGCTGAAGCGCTGCATTATGGGATCTGTAGTTTATTGTGTTACCAGCGCTTCATATACCCGGGCCATTAATAACAATAATACAGTATATAAAATGATCTCGCGGGCCGGATATAATTACACGCCGGGCCGGATGTGGCCCGTGGGCCTTGAGTTTGACTCATATGGACTAAATAGAACTTGAAAAGAAATATTTTTTGGAATGTGATCGCGCAAGTCAGTACATCGAGCCCGCGTGCTATTGTGGTTTTGCTTGTGTGCTTCAGTAAGTTACCGTCCCCTCGCTCTTACTTTTTTACCGTTCATCTAATGAATACACTGAGTATGGCTTTACCAAAACAATCATTGATCGCGAATAAAGTATCCATTATTCATGAAGCTTCAATAGGTGAATAGGTGATCTGTCTTTCTGCGTTAACCGCATGCGTTTTCATACGTCTCAAACTAAGGGGATGCGAGGTTAAAATAAATCGAGAAGCGCGCGTACATACTTAGTGCATCCCCTCTCGGGAATCGAACCTCGGACGTGGGCGCTACAGTCGAATGCTTTAGTATCGCGCCACGGAGTGTGGTTTATCTATTTGAGCGTAGCAGTGTAATTCAGTTTTTGTTCAGCACTCTTTGCAACTGTTACTTTTTGGTTTTTTTATGGTTTTATATATATGTCACTCGCTCGCTTCTAATTGTTTCGCTGCCTTCTCAATTATATAATGCATGTTTTCTTCAGCGCTTTTTGGAGGTCTTCCTGGTTTTCTACGTACTGCGTGATTACGTAGGAGGCGTGATGATGTCATACGAACTCCGCCCCTCCAGCTGAACTCCATTACAGTAAATGGAGAAAAACAGCTTCCAGTTATGACCATTACGCGTAGAATTTCGAAATGAAACCTGCCCAGCTTTTGTAAGGAAGCTGTAAGGAATAAGCCTGCCAAATTTCAGCCTTCTACCTACACGGGAAGTTGGAGAATTAGTGATGAGTGAGTGAGTGAGTGAGTGAGTGAGTGAGTGAGTGAGTGAGTGAGTGAGTGAGTGAGGGCTTTGCCGTTTATTAGTATAGATAAGAACATGCACCATATCCAACACAGCTAGCATCTGAGAAGTGGTGCAGTTCTGTTCTGACAATTGTGGAAACCGTACCCCAGACACAGACAGACTGACACCAGGATGTCCAAAACACTCTTGTTTATTTATTTTTTCCACTGCAACCACAATGCCTTCTCTCAGCAACTCTCTTTCCTTTCTTCTTCCTCTTCCTTTCTTTCTTTCTCTTTCTCTCTCTCTCTTTCTCTCTCAACCTCCTTCCTCCTCCTCCTCCTCCTCACAAGCTTCGTCTCCATCCTCCCAACTCTGGCTCATTGTCTGGAAGGAGGCGGCCCCTTTTATCCTGACCCGGATGAGCCCCAGGTGCTCTCTTTGACGTCACTTCCTGGTGTGGCGGAAGTGTCAGGAAAGTACCTGGAAGCACTCCGAGTCTTCTTGGAATTATTTCCGGCAGCACTTCCTGGTGTGGCGGAAATGCTGCCATCCAGGATTCTCAAACTGTCAGGGTGCCCCCTAGCGGTGGACACGTCCTCTCACGGGCATCCCAGCTCAGTCTTTGTGGCCCCCAAATAGACCCGGGCGGCTGCCCTCTCGTGGCCGAGGAGAAGTATTGTCCTAGTTGGGGACTATCTAGGCGTCCCGGCCAGGCAGTGTCCCCGTACATCTGTGACACAATGTTGCCAAAGTTTTGTGGGTGATAACGTCTCTGTATTTTGACTTCCCTTAAACTTTAGATACAATTTCTCCATTCAGCCCATCATGGGTGTAGGTCCTCAGGGAGCGGATCATCCTATCCAGTGCTTCTATGGCACAGCTCCTGCAGGATGCACTTTCCATTTAGAGTGAATGGAACAACAAACCCGAGTGGATCATATACACTCACCTAAAGGATTATTAGGAACACCTGTTCAATTTCTCATTAATGCAATTATCTAATCAACCAATCACATGGCAGTTGCTTCAATGCATTTAGGGGTGTGGTCCTGGTCAAGACAATCTCCTGAACTCCAAACTGAATGTCAGAATGGGAAAGAAAGGTGATTTAAGCAATTTTGAGCATGGCATAGTTGTTGGTGCCAGACGGGCCGGTCTGAGTATTTCACAATCTGCTCAGTTACTGGGATTTTCACACACAACCATTTCTAGGGTTTACAAAGAATGGTGTGAAAAGGGAAAAACATCCAGTATGCGGCAGTCCTGTAGGCGAAAATGCCTTGTTGATGCTAGAGGTCAGAGGAGAATGGGCCGACTGATTCAAGCTGATAGAAGAGCAACTTTGACTGAAATAACCACTCGTTACAACCGAGGTATGCAGCAAAGCATTTGTGAAGCCACAACACGCACAACCTTGAGGCGGATGGGCTACAACAGCAGAAGACCCCACCGGGTACCACTCATCTCCACTACAAATAGGAAAAAGAGGCTACTATTTGCACGAGCTCACCAAAACTGGACAGTTGAAGACTGGAAAAATGTTGCCTGGTCTGATGAGTCTCGATTTCTGTTGAGACATTCAAACGGTAGAGTCAGAATTTGGCGTAAACAGAATGAGAACATGGATCCATCATGCCTTGTTACCACTGTGCAGGCTGGTGGTGGTGGTGTAATGGTGTGGGGGATGTTTTCTTGGCACACTTTAGGCCCCTTAGTGCCAATTGGGCATCGTTTAAATGCCACGGGCTACCTGAACATTGTTTCTGACCATGTCCATCCCTTCATGACCACCATGTACCCATCCTCTGATGGCTACTTCCAGCAGGATAATGCACCATGTCACAAAGCTCGAATCATTTCAAATTGGTTTCTTCAATATGACAATGAGTTCACTGTACTAAAATGGCCCCCACAGTCACCAGATCTCAACCCAATAGAGCATCTTTGGGATGTGGTGGAACGGGAGCTTCGTGCCCTGGATGTGCATCCCACAAATCTCCATCAACTGCAAGATGCTATCCTATCAATATGGGCCAACATTTCTAAAGAATGCTTTCAGCACCTTGTTGAATCAATGCCACGTAGAATTAAGGCAGTTCTGAAGGCGAAAGGGGGTCAAACACCGTATTAGTATGGTGTTCCTAATAATCCTTTAGGTGAGTGTAGAGAGGCAATGATGGATAGAATGCTGCGGCGTGTTAAAGACTGGTTTCGTAAAACAACATCATAGTTGAAGGTATCGCTTTCTATCGACCATTATATACCAAGTACGCGGTCTGCTGTTGGATCCAGATTAAGATTAAGAGAATTGGTGGTTGATGCCCTATCTGAGGAATCTACACAGTTGAGAACTTATTTTGCATTTGAGTTAAACTTATGAAGATGTAGACCCCCTCTTTTGCACAATTCCTGAGTTTCAATAATCAGTTTGCTGGCTTCTTTAACAGATGTAATACTGGTCAACACATCATCTACATACATGTTCTTCTAAAGGAATACCAATGGATAATTATCTCTGTATTACCATGCAAGATACTTAAGACCAAAATTTGCACACCCTGGGGATGATGCTGCACCAAAGAGGTGAACTACCATCCTATACTCTTGAGGTTCTCTTTCCAAATCTCTGCCCTATCACCATTGGAACTTCAGGTAATTACATAATTCAAGAGAGACGAAGAAATGGTGAAACATTTTTTCAATGTCACAGGTTATAGCTATAGCTTCCTTTCTGAAGTGACAAAGAACTCCCACTAGAGTACTAATCAAATCTGGGCCTGTCAGCAAAGTATCATTTAGAGATACTCCCTGGAACTTTGCAGACCAATCAAACACAACCCGTAGCTTATCTGGTTCTTTGGGGTGGTACACACCATGATGGAGAATGTACTACTCCATCTCTCTCTCAGATGCAGCAGGGGCTGGCTACAGTGTCACCTGTTGATCATTTCCTCTATAAAGTCCTTGTAGTGGTGATGGTACTGTTGGTTGGCTTGTAACTTCTTCCTTAAATGCTGCAAACGAACAGTAGCCAGCATCTTGTTTTTTAGTAATTAGGGTGGATTACTATTTTTGAAAGGGAGAGGCATTTCATAGTGCCCATCTTCCTTCTGCCTGATGTTGTCACTGAGGAACTGTACAAAGTGGACATCATTTTGAGACACATACTTATCGTCATAGCTCTTCTCATTGAAGTTTGCTTCTAGGATTTTCAGAACATCAGTGGCTGATGGAGCTGATATCTCATTTGCTGCAATTCAATGTACAAAACTCTGACTTCCTTGTCTTTCCAGATGTGGGTTGAATGATCCTATTATGCTCCAGCCGAGCTCAGTTCTTTGTGCAAATGGTTCTTTTTCACCTCCTGTGATGACCTCAAAGGGAGCTAAAGCCAATGGACAGTCATACCCAATCAACAGTCCCACATCGCAGCTTTGGAGAGGTGGTAATGTGTTTGCCATGTGTCTGAGGTGTGGCTAGTGCAGCGCTGTTTCAACAGTTGTTATGTAAGACTTATCTACCGGAATAAAGTCTCAAGTATGTGGTTTTCAGAGTGTAGTCCTTGAACTTGTAAGCTTCAACTGTACTGGTTGAGCATCCACATTTAACTCATAAATCAGATCTTCTAAAATAAATGTGGAATCACTCTGAGTATCAAGTAATGCATAGGTTAGAACTTCTCTCTCTGCCTCTTCTACTGATGATATGAGGACTGGGACAATGCTAGAGGTGACAGACACATGTTGTGTGAGCACATGTGACATTACCCTGTGGACTTCCTGGCTTGCATTGGTTTCTATCGAAGTGGAAATGGTCTTTGATGCCTCCACAAGCTGTCCAAGCTTTTATTCATGCAGACAGGTAGGATAGTGTCGGCCACATGTACAACAGGTGTGTCGCCTTTTGCAATCCTTGCTGGTGTGCCCTTTCCTTAAACATCCAAAACAGAGGTGATTTTTATGAATGAAGGCCTTCTTGTCTTCAGTAGGTTTTGCTGCAAAGACAATGCACATAGCAATGCCATGGGCAATTTGGATTTGGATTCTAATGTCTCCAACTTCCTTTGGTTGGGATTAATTGTTTCAGCACTTGTGTTAAGTGTTCTGACTCTTCTTGGTTACTTCTTGTCACCTGTCCTGAGGTTCATCATGGGAGGGGAGGCTATGGGATTACAGGCAATACAGGCTTCCTTTTGTATAGATTCCGTGAAGCGAGTAAAGTCTGGATAATCTCCCAATGCATCCATTTCCTTTACGACAGCTCGGCTCCACCTGCGTACAATCCACTCAGGTAATTTTTTAAGCAGCTTGTGATTTTCCTCACAATCGTTTAGGATGGACAGTCCTCTAACATAGGGAATATATTCAACACAGCTTTGCAGGAAGTCTGCAAACTCTCAAAGTGCTAGAGTATCATTTGCACCAATCTTAGGCCATTTCATAAGCTTGTTTCGAAAGGCCCTTTGTACAGTAAATGGGTTTCCATATCTCTCATTAAGGACAGTCCAGGCACTCTTGTACGCATCCTCTGAGTTTCTGTAGAAAAGTCCCTCCATGGCCTTGTGAGCCTCTCCAGCAAGGTATATTTTCAAATACAGCATCTTCTCACAACTTAGAATGGGCTTTTGATCAATAAGTGCCATGAATGATGTCTTCAAATCAATAAACTTTAAGGGATCACCAGTAAATGGGGTTGGTTCAGGGACAGAGAGAAGGTTTATGGCTAATGAACCTGCAATTGCTTTTTGCAGTTGCAAGACTAACCGATTCTTGGGATGCTGACACTTCAGGAGAAGAATATTGAGGTCGAAAAGGTACAGTTTCTGGATTTATCTGAACTCTAGATTTAATGTTTTGGCACACAGAGTAGGTTCTATGTTCAACTTGTTCTTCATAACTCTCTAGGTCACCTTCAAGATTGTTATAAACTCTTACCCAGGCTGCTGCTGCTATCACTCCTCTATCTGTGTGTAGTTGCTGGAGCTTTGCCTTTTTCTCTTCCAGCTTTAGATGCATCTCTGCTTCTATCTTCTTTATTGTGCCAACATTTTTGTCTCATTGAGTTTCCATTTGCTCTCTAGTTTGTGAAGTCTTGCTTGCTGACCATGATTTTTTTGCATAGCTTTGGCCTGCTCTAATTTGGCTGCAAATGCAGTTTCTGCATCTGCTCATTGGCTAGAGACTTTGCAGCTGGCTTTTAAACGGTTGTCTGATCTTTGTGATAATCCTGAGATCACGGTTTCTGTTTTTGTATATGTAAAGATAGACCCATACTCATCCTTAATCAGTGCCATTCTCACTCTTTCTTTCTCTAGTTGGTCATTATAGGCTTCTTCAACAGTGTGAAGTTTTTTACTCACTAGCTCACAGACTTCCGCAGTCAAGGTGATGCAGGCATCCATTTTTTAACAATTTCCGGAGTAGAAGTGCAGTTGCATCGAATGGTCTCATAATGTTGGCACACCCTTTCATGTGTTGTTTGAATGTCTTCTTGTATTTTATTAAGGTCTTCTTGTGAACAGAAAGTTTTCAATTTTGTCCTAATTTCCTTTGCTATTTGCTTCCAGGAGTTATAAGTCTTATTGAATGCCTTCTCATGTTTCTTGGCTTCCTGATCATGCAGTTCCTGGCCCTTCTTTCTGAATCTTCTTTCACGAGAGCAGATTCTAACTTGTGTTATCTCTATTGGGCTGTCGCTATTTTCTGCAGTGGACAACATTTTATATAGCCTGGGCAGCTTTTAAATTACCTTGAGTATTGCGTTCTTTGTGTCTTCAGTGGGCTGTAAAACAGCAGTAAGTAATCTCAGCCCTGAGTGACACCACTTACACCAGACACCTATAACGTTTGGACCCCCAAACATTTTACTAAATTAGAATAAAATGAAGGTCATAGACAAATACATTCTAAAAACTTAAATAATCTTTTCAATCTTAAACAAAAAAGGTGTTTCACTGTGGTAGAAGCTCAAATTTATGATTACACTTGGGGGCTTTGCCCCCTGCTCGCTTTGCTCACTAACACCGCCCCCCCCCCCCAGTCCTACAAGCCGTTGTGAAGGCTGAATGCACCCAAAGGAATGTGGCCGCTCCTCCAAAACCCCTCTTAAATAGTGATACAATGGGGACAAATAACAGCTATTTTTTTCCTCCTCTTTGCTCGATCAGCTGCTGGTTTGCTGCTGCTGCCGTGCTGCGTGATCTGCATTTCATGCGGCACTTTGAACATTTAAAAGCCTGTACAGCACCCGTCCTTTTGTCTCACTGCCTTGTCTCTGTTGTCCCTCAGATATCCTCAAACACTATTCGATCTCTTTTCATTGTTCCGTTATTTCACCAAGTAATATTTTCCATTTGTTTGTGCTAACGCGATCTTTACTATCATTTTTTTGAGACTTTCGAATTTTCCTACTTCCATTATCACTAACCTGCTCTGCCTGTGTATCACAGGACTCGCTTCCAAAGGTTGTAAGTATGATGTGACTTGTCCGTCTCGTGGGACGGGAAAGTGTCTCTCTGTCTCTCTTCAAAAGATCACGTCTCATCGCAGGAAAAAAGTCTCGTATCGTCACAAGATTTTTTTTTATAATAGAGAGAAAACATAGCATTGAACCTTATCATACCTTCACAGTTATATCTCTCTACTTTGCCTTAAACATTTTGATTATTAACGTTTACCTCAGGAATTATAGTTCTTTATCCTAACTTTTAAATTCTTATAATATAATAACTTTTAAACATTGACTTATAATTATTAAAATATAGAACTTGTTAAACTTTTACTTATAAAATATTTCAAAGAAAAACCATACAATTTACTGAACAGTTTTAACTTAAAGGGTTTATGAATTTTACTATAACATCATTATAATATGGTCCATGTAGGTTTAAGTACTTTATATATATGGATGTTCAAATTTCACTGTCCCTTCTCGACAAGGATTTATCACTGTATCTGTAAGATCCACACATATGCTGTCAGACTCGGAACTCGCCTGAGTGCAGGTTATCGGCTGGACATCTGCTGCTCTTGAGGTGTCAAGCAGCACAAGACGTGAAGGACATTTCAGATTTACAGACGAGTTTTCACTGTAGCAGCCCTTGATTTAATTGAATCGAAACACAGAGAGTCTCAGACTGATGCATTTATCTTTATTCATATCTCAAACTTTGTTTTTATATTAACATTTTTATACCGTCATGAGCACCGTGAAAACTATAAACAAAAAATATAAACATACATTTTTTAACATTCTACAAGGAAACAAAACAAACGAACAAATCAAACAACATACAATCAATTGCGTACCTCGCTCCATTTACCAAGGGTGCAACAATTCTAAACGTCACCGTTTCAGAGACAGTGTTTGTCCTCTGTTACTTCCTCACAGTTTTTTTACACTTCCAGTATTGTATGTCGTTACGTCCCCTAGATGTGGAATGATTTTGCGGTCGTTTACAGGAGGTACACTTCAAAGTAACATCCACATAAATGGCAGGACTCCAGT
This sequence comes from Polypterus bichir lapradei, assembly GCA_026402145.1. Taxonomy (NCBI): domain Eukaryota; kingdom Metazoa; phylum Chordata; class Cladistia; order Polypteriformes; family Polypteridae; genus Polypterus; species Polypterus bichir. Next base: position 35,862,730 of record JANRMT010049829.1, read on the forward strand.
TTTCCCAGCAGAACATTGCCCAAAGCATCACACTTCCCCGGGCTGGCTTGCCTTCTTCCCATAGTTCATCCTGGTGCCATGTTTTCCCCAGGTAAGCGACGCAAATATCCACATAATGAAAAAAAAAAAAAAAATGTGATTCATCACATTTAACGCGGTGGAGTTAAAGTTACCGGGGTTTTGGGAACAGCAAGCCACAGCGTGGATCGCCAAAACAGAGGCACAGTTTGCGTTGCGGGATATTACGGCAGATGACACGAGGTACTACTACGTCGTTGCAGCTCTCATCGACTCAACAACGTCCAGGGTGGTGAGTCAGCTTGAAAATCCCCGGACACAGAACTAGTGATGGGCGGAGTGAAGCCTCACGAAGCATCAAAACGTTTGAAGCAATTGTGACGGAAATCGTATCGAAGCTTCGAAGCATTTGACACTCACTTCTCTAGTGACACCTCCTGGCCATTTTCATTAATGTTACACAAACTCATAATTCACTTTAATGACGTCTGTTAAAACTCTGATTGCTTTTATTTTTTCGCTGCTACAGACTGACAACGAAGAGAAGGGTTCGTCAGCAGCTTCTAGTGTCTG
>JANRMT010049829.1:35863420-35889139 GCA_026402145.1 Polypterus bichir lapradei
ATATATATATATATATATATATATATATATATATAACTAACACCGACAGGCAGAATGCACTATACGATAGCAAGAGTTAAACAAAATAAGACGCCTCACTCATGGATTCCCGGCTCTTTCAATTAGTATTTACTTTTGCACTGTATCATTATTATCGCTCCTGTGGTTAGTATTATAATTAACCCTGATCTTTTCTTGAGATCACATTTAATAGCCTTAAATGTTTTCTTTGGTCTGACTTAATTAAAACGGAGTAGACGGAAAATAAAGGTTTATCCCTGTACTTTGCCACGATATAGGTAAGCACATTTGAGAAAGAAAAGGTGAAATCCTTAAATCACAGATGTTATTATTCCATCAAGTATTGAAATATTTCATTTATTAATACGGTACGTTACAATATTTTGTGAAGCACAAAAGTAACGAGTTCGGTACGAAGAAAAGACATCGTCAGTGGCTCAACTAACTAAGGTGGTTGCGTTTTAAATTCTGAGTGTAGTGCTAGCCCGAATTTGATCCGTGCTGTTTCTTTTTTTTCGTGACATCGCGTCAGTAGAGAGTGTGTGACGTTAACAATGCATTCTGTCCTAAATGACAGCGCACACGCTTTTTTATATTTCCTAAAGGCTAATGTGTCTCAATTTGCTCATTAATATACTGTATTTTGACAGTGTATTTTAGTGAGAATAATTATAAATAGGCTTAACATAATCATGAAGCTTTAAACCGGGACAGGAGCGGGAGCTAGAGAAAAAGAAACAAAAACTACCAAAAATTGTTTATTAAAAGTAGCTATAAATCTTTTTACATATTACATAACTTATATAGAAGGTCTGCTTAGAGCAGAAGTTTAAATTATTTTATTCATTTATTGTACCAGTCGTACTTCTCGCTGGAGTGAATGTTTTTCAAAACCTTTTCATTTTTTAAAATTTTTTCATGAAAGTCGTTGCATGTTATGCCAAAGTTTAATTTACAGTACAGTAACGCTCGTACGGTAGACTCCAGCATGCGGCTTCGGTCATCCGACCAAATGTGTTTCATTATCGAGAAAAAACGCTCCAAAGGTGTGGACGTTCCTGGCAGACATAAAATATATTGGATCATTTTAACCAGATTAGGTGCATCGATATGTTTATCTTGAAAATGTTTGAATAATTGGACCCATTTGTCAACGTACTCAATTTGGGTCGTGTTGAACTACACTCTTCATTTTTTGATGCAAAAAATGATTTTGCGAGTGAAAACTCGTCAAAAAGATTATCAGTATTAATTTTTTGTCAATCATCTGAACCGTGTATTGCATTTATAGCTTCAGCAGATCGTTCAATCTCGTCCCATTTCAGTACATTTTGCAATCCAACCCATGCGAAGATCTCGGTGCCACTGAATCTGTTTTCCCACAATTCAATGTAAGAAATGCAACGTCTGTAAAATACAGTTACCTCCGTCATAAATCTATTAACATCCTGGCTACTGAGTTTTCTCAACAACTGTTTCGCTCCTAGCGAACAAAGTTACTATCCTTCCTTTCCTGAAGATTAGATTTCAATCAATTTAGCTCACAAAATAATGTCTGTTGCGCTTGCTTTACTTTTTCCATGAGTAGCACAGTCTTGTTAAAATTATTCAGTTGTCCATGCACAAACCAAAAATATAATTCACCTGTGTCACTTTCAAAAAAATCTCGCATTGCACGTGGACAGTTCTCTTGCGCAAGGAAATACGATTTCAGTCCTTCAAATATATTTAAAATTCTTTCGACTGCCAGGAACAGAGAAAGAAATCTTGTACTTCCATGCTGGACTAGTCAATCTCATGACGACGTAATGTTGAAATTATATTTTCAGCCAATATTTCCGATGTCTCACCGTGAACAGATTCAAAATCCAGCAGTTTTACTTGTACGCCTTCCAATGGTAAAAAATATCTAACAACAACGGGCGCTAGTTTTACGTCTTTTCTATTTGAAGTGTCGTTGGTAACACTTACAAACAACGTCTTCTGTAAGTCAGCATGTAATTCTTCAACAGACAATGGTGCCAGAACATTTAAAATTATCGCTTCGCATTTGGTGCTCACGGCACCAAATTTGGGTTCAAAGAATTTTGAGATCAATTTGGACGTACAGTCAGAAGTTTTGAAGCTCATATCATGCATTGCTGTGTAAAAAGCAAATGTGGCCTCTTTGGCCGCAATAACTAAATCATCTTGAATGGGATCATCATTTTTAAAAAATGCTTTTACAGATGAAGTGCATGCAGTCGCCGTAACAGTAACACCAGCCTTGTGTTTCGCACACTTCAAGTGATCCTTAATGTCCGCTCGCCCACCGTGTGCAATAGAAAATTCTGAGAAACATTGCTGGCACTTCACTCTGCTATCCTCACCACAAAGCTTTTTTATAAATGAATAATCCTCTTGCAGTTCATTCGTAAATTTGCAATTTCTTTTCGGCATTTTAAACACAACTTTAACACATTTGGGTTAAAATCTAAATTAAATTACGTAGATAAATTACGCGTATCTCCGTCCCTCAAATAATACATAATCGTATTGCAAGTGATCAGCGTAAACTGACTGTCACCCGCCCCGCGAAAGAAACGCACGGGACGGGGGAGGCAGTTGCACACGCCCCGCGCCGCGCGTCTCATTATGATGCGAAACAACAACCGGGACAAAATACCAAACCGGCCAGGACACCGGGACCAATGTCTAAAACCGGGACAATCCCGGTTAAACTAGGACGTATGGTAAGCCTAGTTATACGATTCCAGTTTTTAAACATGAAAATGTCTTTATTTGGCTTAGTATTCTTTAAGAAGGCTCACCCCATGTCTTAAGGAGGGAGGCAATTCTTCCATTTAGATCAGGGGTGTCAAACTCTGGTCCTGGAGGGCCGCAGTGGGTGCCAGTTTTCATTCTAACCATCTCCTTTGTTAGTGATCAGTTTTTGCTGCTAGTTAACTTATTTTGCCTTTGTTTTAATTGACATGACTCAGACCCCTTAGTTGTTTCTTTTTCCTTAATTAGCTGCCAAACAATAATGAGACACAAAACAAGCCACCACATGACCAGCTAACCTGTGCCTATCACACAATAGCTGAAAATAAAGAAAGGTGAAAGTCTCAGTAAAACAGAAAATCAACAGTTCAGGGGCCTCATGCATAACGCCGTGCGTAGAATTCGCACTATAACATGACGTAATCACAAAAGCCGAAACGTGCTTATGCACAGAAAAATCTAGCCGCAGGAATCTGTGCGTACTCCAACTTCCACGTTCTTCTGCTCCATAAATCCCGTTCAGCGTGAAAAGTAACACTCGTGCACGCGCCTTCTGTCCCGCCCCAACTCCTAATTACGCCTCTATGAATATGCAAATCAATATAAATCGCCCTTAAGCTCAACTCAAGACAATGGAAAAAGCAAGAGGGAAAATGGAAGAATTTCATCGAATACCAAGTGGAGGCAAAGAAAAACGTACTATTTGTTGGTTTAAACAGTGGTATAAGCAACACAAGGAAGCTGATCGCCTGACATAGTCGCACAGTGCCCAAAATAAAAAAGAAGTTGTCACATATCAAACTCGCCGTGAAAAGGCGAGTTGTAGCCCACCGTCTGAGTGTCATATGAAAGCTTATTAGGGTACAGAGAAAAAAAAAGGCACACAGTAGGAAAAAAGTACGAAATGTCAACTTCAATCTCGAAATTTCCACTTTAATTACGTAGTTTATTTTGTCATTAAAGTAGAACATCATAAACTTCACCTTAAAATCGTTTAATTAACCAGTTTCTCAAATCACATCGTAATTAAAGTGGCACGTTAAATGCTTTGTTTAGTATTTGATCTTTTGCTCTATGTGTGTGAATCACTACGTGCATCCGCTTTCTCTTTCTCCGACAGGACACAGAATCCATTACATTCGTGATATTACAGCTCTCTGAATAATTAAAATACTGAGATGTATACGTGATATCTTGTTCATGATGATAGGAGTTAAAGCATGTTATTAAACAGGGGAATACAGTGAGTGACTGTGCGCGACCTTCGATGAAATTATTGTAGCAGTACTGTTTCTTTCAGACGTACTAACCTCCAATTCCTGTGCTTACTTTTCTTTCTCCACATACCCAATTGCCACACAATCAGCTCTGTAATAGACGTTAAGCCATCTGTAAGCTTACAACGACGATTCTTGAAAACTTTTAAGGAACATTGAAATATCTTTGTAGTACAAGTTTAATTATTCTATCCATCTATCCTTCCAGTGTCGCGTCAGCCCAAGAAAGAATACAGCACAAGGTTGGATCAATCCGTGAACTAGCTAGCGCTGCGGAACCGTGTCCTCACATGTTGAATTATTAACAATACAGATTATTTAAATGAAGTTAAAGTTTTATCTATATAATATAATCAACATATTTTGTTGCATTTCATCTTAAAAATGATATCGTCATCATATGTAAATACGCGCTTTATAAAGTGGCGCAGATTGTGCAATATTATAACTGTAATGCAAGTTTACAGTGAGGTGATTGTACTTATAAGTACAAACAGTTCTACAAGGAGCACTTGATGGACTGATTGACTGTTTAAAGTTCTTGGGATGAAACTGTTTCTGAACCGCGAGGTCCGTACAGGAAAGGCTTTGAAACGTTTTGCTGTGGCTGAGGCAGGGTGTGCTTGATGCTGTATTCCGATAATTCTCTTTCCGATCAGCTGCTGCTTTGATTCTCCACTCAGATACAGTGATATAAATACTCCGAGTGGTGCAGTTCTCCATAGCGCTCTTGACCTCAGACTGGGGCGACGGTTCATCTTTCAGCAGGACAACGACCCTAAGCACACAGCCAAGATATCAAAGGCGTGGCTTCAGGACAACTCTGTGAATGTCCTTGAGTGGCCCAGCCAGAGCCCAGACTTGAATCCGATTGAACATCTCTGGAGAGATCTTAAAATGGCTGTGCAGCGACGCTTCCCATCCAACCTGATGGAGGTTGAGAGGTGCTGCAAAGAGGAATGGGCGAAACTGGCCAAGGATAGGTGTGCCAAGCTTGTGGCATCATATTCAAAAAGACCTGAGGCTGTAATTGCTGCCAAAGGTGCATCGACAAAGTATTGAGCAAAGGCTGTGAATACTTATGTACATGTGCTTTCTCAGTTTTTTTATTTTTAATAAATTTGCAAAAACATCAAGTAAACTTTTTTCACATTGTCATTATGGGGTGTTGTGTGTAGAATTCTGAGGAAGAAAATGAATTTAATCCATTTTGGAATAAGGGTGTAACATAACAAAATGTGGAAAAAGTGATACACTGTGAATACTTTCCGGATGCACTGTATCTTGTATTGCACGGATGGTGGAGATTAACATGCAGAGAGAACTGCTGTTGAAATCACTCATCTTTCTTGGAAAAGAGGTTGGAGCCCTCATCAAAGAATTTTTGGTATGAATACAAAATTTGTACAGTATTTATTTACAAAACAAAGATTAGCTAAGGAAACATCTTAACTTGTGAAATCGGGTGTTTCTCAGTTAGATTTGCACAAAAAACTGCAGATGCCGTAGAACAGTTGAACATCCGTGGGTTAATATATTCCAGAGGAGAATGCCCCAAATCTTCTTTGTCTTTGCTGTTCAAAGAAAACCTTTATTTGCGTTTTTAGACATGGCTCATTTTGTGCTTTCAAAACAGCTAAAAACGTATCTGTCCCCCACAGGCCATGCCACAGTTGGAAAGCATCCATGCAGAACTTGAGAAAACACCTATAGGAATATTTGTGATTCACAAGGATGAGTACACTTTCCACCCACCAATGGACATTGGGATCGTTATAGATGGCATGCAAGTACTGAAAAGGTTAACCTTCATTGCATCTGCTTGTGTCCTACTATTTGGTCTTATGTATGCCCTCAATTTGGGCCTGGATTTGTCCGAACAATCAGCTTCTTTGCCCAGGATGACCTATTCCTCAGTGTTTTGTATGCCTGGAGCGTACCATTTGAAGTGATGCAGAAGATCGACTTGGAACTTGATGCAAAGAAGATGTCAAGCAAAGTGCATTCACTGAGCATTAGGCTGCTGAACCCATAAACCTGGAAGGTGTCAGTTGCTAGAGTTCCAATCTTCGGTGCTAATTCTGTTCTTATTTTGTTCTGTTTTCTTTGGTGAATGACAAGCAGCCCTGTGTAGCAATTCGCGGAAACGCCTGTGTTCTAATAGGTCAAGGTGTTCTTATTCTGATTTTTTGTAAATTTGTACTGACTAAAACGAAATGCGTTCTTTTTTCTGTCCCGAAAGACACGCCTCTCCGCCTAAAAGCGGCGATGTCATGTTCCTTTATAGTTTTATCTTAAAGTGGGCCCGCTGGTACTATTAATGTGGTACTATTGCTGCTACTATTAGTACACGAGGATTATAGTGAAGTGAAATAAAATAGATGTAATTTAATCTAATGAGAATTTTTTTGTTTTGAACATATTAACGAAAGTGTTCTTTTTTCTTTTTAGCAAACTGGTTTCAGTAATATAAATATCTGTAAATAGTCTGGACAGAATTGCATTATAATTATGTTTGTTAATAAATAATAATAATGCTAACAATAGCAAATTGCAGTGTAATAAGGTAGTTGTAATATAATTAAAGGCCTTAAAAAAAGTCAGGACTAGTATTACTAACCATTATACAGTCCCGATCAAAATTTTAAGACCACTTGAAAAATGGCAAAAAATCATATTTTGCATGGTTGGATCTTAACAAGGTTCCAAGTAGAGCTTCAACATGCAACAAGAAGAAATGGGAGTGAGACAAAACATTTTTTGAGCATTCAATTAATTGAAAATAACGATTAAATTGAAACAGGCTGTTTTACAGCTGATCAAGATTTTAGGACCACATGCCTTTAAAAGGCCAAATCTGTGCAAAGATGTGGATTCATTGTCATTTTCTGTCAGGTAGTCACACGTTCTGATGGCAAAGGCTAGAAAACTCTCCCTTTTTGAACGTGGTCGGGTTGTTGAACTGCATAAGCAGGGTCTCTCACAGCGCGCCATCGCTGCTGAGGTGGGACGCAGTAAGACAGTCATTTGGAATTTCTTAAATGATCCTGAGGGCTATGGAACAAAAAAGTCAAGTGGAAGACCCAAAAAAATTTCACCAGCACTGAGCTGGAGGATCCAATTGGCTGTCCTTCAAGACACTGGACCATCCTCGACCCAAATTAAGGCCGTTACTGGTGCTGACTGCAGCCCCATAACCATCAGACGGCATCTAAATAGTTCTTATTTATCAAATCGATTCCAATATGTACAGAAATGTGCTGACAGTACTCCATCATTATACACAGAAGTTCAATATGGTGTCCCACAGGGCTCAGTACTGGGACCTTTACTGTTTTCACTTTACATGCTTCCACTGGGATCTCTCATTAGGAAACATAATGTTAATTTTCACTCGTATGCAGATGACACCCAGTTATACCTTTCATTTAAATCAAATGAAGTTTCTCCGATGTTGTCGTTAATTAGTTGTGTTAGTGAATTAAAGGAATGGATGAATGAGAACTACTTGTCTTTAAATACAGATAAAACAGAGATGTTAATTGTTGGAGGGAATGACGCTGATCACAGCAATATTTTGTCGACATTTAACTCAGTTGGAATCCCAATTAATTTTACTGAATCAGCCCGCAATCTAGGAGTTATCTTTGATTCTAGCATGTCATTTAAAGCACATATTACAAAGTTGTCCAAAACATGTTTCTTCCATCTTAAAAATGTTAGGAAATTAAGGCGCTTTCTAAATAAACAGGATTGTGAGAAATTAATTCATGCATTTATCTCTAGTAGGATTGACTACTGTAATGCGGTGTTCACTGGCTGTTCAAACTGTTCTTTATACAGCCTCCAGTTAATCCAAAATGCGGCTGCAAGAATTATTACAAGAACAAGAAAATATGAACACATAACTCCAGTTCTTAAATCCTTACACTGGCTCCCGGTTAAGTTTAGGGCAAATTTCAAAATCCTCCTTTTAACATATAAAGCATTAAATGGCCAAGGTCCGGCTTACTTGTCTGAACTTATCATGACTTACAAACCTGAGCGCACATTAAGATCTCAAGATGCCGGTCTGCTTATGATTCCAAGGATTAATAAAATAACAGTGGGAGGTTGAGCTTTTAGTTACAGGGCCCCTAAACTGTGGAATGGTCTTCCTGCTTCTATAAGAGATGCCCCTTCGGTCCCAGCCTTTAAATCCCGGCTGAAGACTTACTACTTCAATTTAGCATATCCTGACTAGAGCTGCTGATTAACTGTACATACTGCATCTCTGTTGTTAGTCATTAGCACTAAAACATAAGTAACATGATAAGTATAATTGAATACTAACCCTCACCTATTCTGTTTCTGTTCTCGGTACTCAAATGTGGCAATTGGTGCCACGGCCCACCTGCCAAGTTGTTTGCCTGCCTATGGTAAAGTCATCCCTGGTGGAGGATCACAGGAATCATGGGAAAGAGGGGCCCTTTCATCGGATTGGCTGGCCGAGCAACGTTTCAGCCGTGGAATGGCCAAATGGGGAGGCAGCTTGACGGATGAGGTCTCCAGCACTCTAAAAATATCAAAATCTTATTATATGATATCATCTACTGTTAAATTCTGCTCTGTACTTCTAAAATTTTTATTATTATGCTTTATTAAGGATTTGTTCTGTTCTGTGTATTGTATTGTATTGAACCCCTTCTTTTGACACCCACTGCACGCCCAACCTACCTGGAAAGGGGTCTCTCTTTGAACTGCCTTTCCCGAGGTTTCTTCCATTTTTCCCTACAAGGTTTTTTTTTGGGAGTTTTTCCTTGTCTTCTTAGAGAGTCAAGGCTGGGGGGTTGTCAAGAGGCAGGGCCTGTTAAAGCCCATTGTGGCACTTCCTGTGTGATTTTGGGCTATACAAAAATAAACTGTATTGTATTGTATTGTATCTGAGACTGAAGGGCTTAAAAACAAAAAACGTCTTCAAAGACCTCATCTCCTTGAACGCCACAGAACTGCTCGTTTGGACTTTGCAAGAGAACACCAAACATGGGACATTCAAAGGTGGAAGAAATTTTTATTCTCTGATGAGAAAAAATTTAACCTTGATGGTCCTGATGGTTTCCAACGTTACTGGCATGACAAGCAGATCCCACCTGAGATGTTTTCTACGCGCCACAGTGGAGGGGGTGCCATAATGGTCTGGGGTGCTTTTTCCTTCAGTGGAACAATGGAGCTTCAGGAAGTGCAGGGGTGTCAAACGGTCGCTGGCTATGTCCAGATGTTGCAGAGAGCATTCCTCATGACTGAGGGCCCTCGTCTGTGTGGTAACGACTGGGTTTTTCAACAGGACAACGCTACAGTACACAATGCCCGCAGGACAAGGGACTTCTTCCAGGAGAATAACATCACTCTTTTGGCCCATCCTGCTTGTTCCCCTGATCTAAATCCAATTGAGAACCTTTGGGGATGGATGGCAAGGGAAGTTTACAAAAATGGACAACAGTTCCAGACAGTAGATGCCCTTTGTGCGGCCATCTTCACCACTTGGAGAAATGTTCTCACTCACCTCATGGAAACGCTTGCATCAAGCATGCCGCAACGAATGGAGCTACTCAGTACTGAGTTCATGTTTGGAAGTTTGATTTCTGTTTTGGGGGGGTTTATGGGTTTTTTTGGAGGTGTGGTCCTACACTTTTGATCAGCTGTAAAACAGCCTGTTTTAGTTTAATCGTTGTTTTCATTAAATTGCATGCTCAAAAAATGTTTTGTCTCACTCCCATTTCTTCTTGTTGCATGTTGAAGCTCTACTTGGAACATTGTTAAGATCCAACCATGCAAAATATGATTTTTGCCATTTTTCAAGTGGTCTTAAACTTTTGATTGGGACTGTATTTCTTTCTTTATTTATTTATTTATTTATTTGTGTGTCCCCTTACTCTTTAAGAATTAACTGTTTCTGGTATCCGTTACCGTGACTGCCACTAGTGTTCTTACGTGAGTCTTTGTTTTTAGTAGCAGTGTTCCCCTTAAAACAAAGGTTTCTTTCTTTAATTGATGTACTGGTTGATTGCGTTGTTTTAATAGACCCAACATCATCTGCGGTGTTGACGTGTAAATATTCATAGGTTATACTCAGTTACTCTTTATTTTATCTCTGTTGGAGCCAACGTTGCTTGGTGAAGACTATATGTAGGTTGTAACCTATTAGTTGTTCCCTGAAGGCCAATTTGTAATATTCTGAAATTTCTTTTAATTTCAGTTTTTGGTAACCTAAACTTTAAATGTAAATGTCTGTAGCTTTCCTGCGAATCTGTTTCAGGTTGCTCGTTGCATTCCAGCTGGTTAAATTTGAAGAAAAACAGAGGTGTTGTAAAACTTTGGAGTGGAACTGTAACTTTCTCTTGCTTTATCTAATTTATCCAGCTTGAACCCTGTTCCTTAGTTCCGCCGCAAGACAACCGGCGAACTGACCCTCAAGGCCTCTGCCGAGCCGATCCAGGTCGCCAAGACATACAGCCTGAGCGGCTCTGTGCCGTCCACAGTAAAGTCGGGCGAGATGGTCAGGGAGCAGGCCAGGAAACGCGTGCGGGCAGCAGGTGGTGACCCTGGGGACTCCAAGCTGGTGTGCAGTGCCAGTGAGCTCCAGTTTGGACAGTACCAGGGTCAAACTTTTAAATGGTTGCTGACCCATGACCTCGGCTATGCCGTCATGGTGTTGGCAACCCACCAGAGGGAGCGCGAAGATGGCCAGGTGTCGGATAACCCGCTGGCGAGCAGTAAGAATGCCCTGGAGTGCTACGCCTGGCTTTTTCCCGACGTGAAGACAGCCATCTGTCATCGACGGGAGAGAGACGAGTCGTCCAGGCCCCTGGACGAGGGCAAGAGGTTCATCGGCTTCGGTGAACACCCACACCTGACATTTCAGGCCCTTTACGATGCAGAAGATCAGGAGGCCAAGAGGTGAGAGACTTTTGGGTGGGGTGTGAGGGGAAGGGCACAGCAAGGTAGTGGGACCCTGCTTCCATTTGTTCACCTGTTACTGTTCCCGGTTTTGTACCCCAACGCAGTTACATCAAATGGCTCCGGCGCCAGACCACCAAAGTCGGGACCAAGATGCATACGCTCCAGCTGCATGTGCGGCGGAGAGACGATGTGAAGGCAGCAGCAACCTCTTCCCTTCCCAAAACCACCACTGTTGCCCCATCCGTCTCTCTCTCTGCAGCAGCCTCCATCGTCGAGGTTCCTGATGATGTGCTGCTGTCGGCCAGCATGGAGTTGGAGTCTGTTAAGTGACAGCCACCCATGGAAACTGGTGGTGGCTCCTTCACTTTTTCTGTTTAACCTGTTATTTGTTTGAATTTGTAAACAACCTTCCCCAGCATATACCTCCCAGTCTGCAACCAGTGGAGGGCCCGTGCCATCCCAGCACTCCCAACCGATGGCTGATCCGGGAAAGCAGCCTTCACAAACACAGGAGAGAGGTGAGTTAAAAGGATTTGTTTCTTTGAATGCCATTGCCGGGAAAGGAACAGGCCCTGTCTGATTCTTTTTTTTTTCTCTTGCTCATGCTGTCTCTCTCTCTCTCTCTCACACTCACACACACACACAGCTACTTTTGCCCGATGGCTGGAGGACCTCACTACCTAAAGAACAGCACGTGTGGGTAAGCCGGGTCCTTTTCACCACAGGCAAGGATGGAAAGCCTGTGCTGACCTCCAACCTTCGCCTTTGGTGGCATCCTCCCGACCCCCGCAACGTGCACCTCTAGCCCCCGACATCGCCTGACACCTTTTTTCAGAGCCCGTTCTTCCTGTGGATACCCTACTGCATGTGGGGCTACAAGCTCTCCTGCACAGCGTGCAGCCACAGGTTGTCAAGGGCCAGACTCTACAGGACTGTCTGGAGGGTCCTGGACACAGACGGATGGTACTTTATGGCCACGGAGTACCTGGAGTGCCGGCGCTGCAGGAAGAATGTGGCGTGCTGGTCGCAGGATGTCCTGGATAAACTGCACCATACCCACCGGGATGAGTTTTCAGCTATCCTGACTCACAGGTCAGACAAGGAGTCTCCGATGGCTGGGTCAGCTCTCCAGAGGTAGACAGGCACACAGTCCTAACATCTGTTTTCTCTAACACAGGTTATCCAGCGACAAAAAGCTCATCAGGCAGATGCATGAGCGCACGCTGGGCAACGGGGCCAACCAGCTGCATAGATATCTGCTCGAGCAGCATACCAGGTCCTGGATGTTGCAGTCCAAAAAGTACCTGTTCGCATTGTCCAAGTTCATCACATCGAGTGCCGAGCCATCTGCAAGTCCCATTCAACCACCACGGATGACCCCGGTGCCCGGTGCAAAGTGGTTGCTGTCTGACTACGCCAGGGAGGTGGCTTTGAGGCTAGAAGAGAACAAGGCCTGGATCACCTCCATCTTCGGCTGAATCTTGAAGATGGACTTGACCAAGAAGGTGAGCGATATCGCCATCCCCTCCTTCCTTCTATTCTTCTTTCCTTCCGGCTTACCGTCACTCTCCCTTTCATCGTTCAGGTGACCAAGAAACTCGCTGGTGCTGTGGCACGTATGGCAGCATGGGTGACTAATGTGGGGAATGAGCATGGCCAGATCTTGATCAGCATCCTCACTGCAGCCGAGGACGCTGGCCTGCACCCCATGGCCACCGGGCTGATGCAGCGATACCGTGATGCCAGTGTGTCCCTGTTTCTGGTCCTGTATGTGGACCAAGACTGCTGATCCTACGGGGGGGCCATCCAAGGTGCCCCTCTTATTCCACCAGTGGGATCAGCTAGTGGTGCAGCTCGATGTGTGGCACCTGATGCAACGCTTCCCAGCGGGTGTCACCACGGAGTGCCACCCACTATACAGCCTCTTCATGGCGCATCTCTCGTTCTGCATTTTTGAGTGGGACCAGGGAGCCGTCGCCCGGCTGCAACAGGCCAAGGCTGGTGAGGCGGGGAAGGGTCCCCGAGGCTCTGGCTTCAGAAACATCCCATTAAAGGAGTTGGCCTGCCACTGCCGCCGCCGCACGCGTGGGGCGGAGGAGATCGGCCAGCTCATTGACGAGATGTTGGAGGCCTTTGGGGATGCCACTAACACCATGGGTATTCCGCTTTTGGACCGTGACAAGATCCAGGACATTTGGAAGACTCAGAGGCGCCACCTCCACTGCATCCAGGACCCACCCGGCGTGCACCTGTACATCCAGACCGGGTGGCTGGTCAAAGGGGGCATCACACTGCCGGTGTTCAGGTGTATGCGAGGTTCAGCTTCGTTGGAGTTTTTCCACCTGCATCTGAACCACTTCATACCTGGTAAGGGTGCCCAGAAACCTGTTCTTTGTGACTTGTGTTGTGCAAGGGAGTGGGTGGCATTGTATATTTCTCTCTGTCTCTCACTGTGTCTTTCAGGCACTTCAGCCAGCACAGCCCACTTTCGGGCCTATCTCCTGGAAGGCCTGGCGCGGTGGAATGAGGACCATGCGGCACAGGCAGTGTAGGCAGCAGACCGTGATATTGTCTGTTACAGTGGCCAGCTCCAGCAACTCCCTCAATCAGCTGAGTGAACTTGTGTTTCACAAGAAGCTGGTTGAGGATTACACCCGGCCTGCGAAGTACACTGGTGAGGCGGGCATCCAGCCGTTGTCTTGTCTTGTCTTATCTGTCTCTCTCTCTCTCTCCCTCACCCATTTTCATTTTAAACCAGTTCCCTCTTTTTCACAGGTGAGCTCATTGGCGTCCAGTACCTATTTTCACAGACCGGTCGAGTGCTGGAGGAAGTGATGGGCAGGGATCCCGACACTCTGGATGGGACGGACACAGACGACGATGACCGTTGTCGACGAGGGCTTCCAAGAGGACGAGGGGTCGGTAGAGGAGTATCTCAACCACATCCTCTTCGGCCTAGAGGAGGCCTTCGCCCCGCATACTTCGAAACCGTTGTCGTGTGACTTGTCCCAGTAGCTCCCTGCCATCAGCGCCTCACAGTCTGAGTCAGCCGACCAGGAGACCTCCCCTGGAGACAAGGCCATTCAAAGGATGTGCCACGAGCCGGTAAGTCTCTCCCGACGAGTTGTGATATACCTGTGGAATATCTGATGAGTACTCCCTTTTCTCACTTTCGCTCTCTTTCCCCAACAGAATAGCTCTGGACCTGACACTGGCCCGGGTTACGAGCATGTGGTCAACCTGGCCTGCAGTCTCTTGCAGCTGCGTATGGCGGAGATCATCACCCTCTGGGAATGATTGCCGGAGGGTGACAAGGCCCCAGTCCACTTTCCGCCATGCCACCAGGAAAGACTGGTGAAGGGGAGGTTCCGTTGCAAGCACTCGCAGACCAGTGTCACACCGAGGGTGGAGAGCTTGCAACGGTAGGTGCTCAACCTCTTTGGCGTGGCCTGTTTCCTTTTGATCAGATATCGATGGCAGGACTGACTCTCTCTCTCTCTCTCTCTCTCTCTCCCTCCTCCCTCTCTCCCAAACCCACCCCCCGAATTTTGTAGGTGCATAGGCGGCCAAGCTGGACAGATGCCAAACATCAGCCGCCTTGTGGAGGCCGTTTGTATAGAGCTGTCCAGGATTCACCCCGAAGGAACCACCATCTGCGACATGAGGGTGAACCGCTGCACAGCAGTAATGCGAGATTACATCTGCATTCAGGAGAATGTCCTTACAAACCCGGTACTCGTGGCCCAGACACGTATCCAGTTATTCCCCCTCAATCAGTGCACCCTGGCACAATGGTAAGTACACAGTGGACAAGTGGGGTCCCCCATGCCCCTCTCGTCCCTCCCACCTTGACTTCCTTTGCTTTGTGTTCCTGTAGGCACTATGCTCGCACCAGGGAGCTGGTACGGCGGGCTCTGGAGATGACCATGCCATTTCCGAGCAGCTCGGCCCTTGCTTCAGAGCCCGCCCCTGCCGTATGTCCACGGGCCCCGAGCAGACCACTGCACAAGATTTTGAATTTTGCGACCTGCCTGACAGGGTGAGCTCGGGGCCCCATGGAGGTGGCACCACCCATTGTCGGGCACCCCCCGTGCCACATGAACCACCTGCCACCCAGCCACTCCCCCCACCCCCGGCCAACACTGTCGTTCCTCCGCCTCCTCCGGCACAACCTTCAGTTCCCCGCACCACTGTCTGGCAGGGGAGGAAGAAGCAGGAGGTGGAGGAGCTGGCGCGACAGCAAGGTATCCCTGTCAAACAAAGGAAGAAGGTGGAAGCCTTTGTTTGCCAGCGCTTTGGGAGGGAAACCTTTTGCTCCACCTCAGCCGGCAAAACTGTCCAGTAGTGGCTGGAGGAAAAGAGGAGAGATAAACAAAATCCTGCCGGGGGGGATGGCCATTAAAGGATTTTGTTTTTAATTTATCATTTAATTTATTTTATTTATTTATTTATTTAATCAGTCTGTAGATGGGCCCATACATTACTTTTTTTTTTGTTCACGAGGAGGCCTGCTTAAGATTTTGTTAATCTGTTTAAGTGCCTGGCACTTTGTATGTTGTTGAGGAGGCCTCCTTCCTTTTTCAAGCTGTTTTTACTTTTTTTTTGTTTTGCAATCTTTGCAAATGACTGGCACTTTGTATGTTGGCAGGCCTCCTCCTCTCAATTTTCTTTTTTAATTTTGGGCTTCATCTGCAGGTTGTGGCACTGACTGTTTTGTTTTCTATTTATTTGAACAATATATTTAGTTATATTTTTTAATGCAAAAAACTGCATTTTGTATTCATTGTATGTATATAGTTATTGGGTGTTATTTATTCATAAACCTTGGATTGTTGTTTGATTTCTATTTATTGTTTGTATATAGTTATTTCATGTTATTTTTTCATAAACTTGTTGATTGAATCATTGTGTCTGCCTGCCTGCTTCTGTCCCACTGCCATTTTAAGGGCTCTCTTGTTTACCTTCTCTCGACCACATGGCTAATCGGCTATGCGTCCTTCCCTTTCACCTTCTACGGACTCTTCTATGCAGGCTGCCACGAAGATCGGCTAACTTTTTTTGCGCTATTCATAGACTAATGTTTTCTGTTTGGTTAGATTGGTCTAATTCCATTTTTATTTTATCCACTTTGGATGATAATGTTAAGGCAGCACTCTGATTTGTATAAGACAACACTTGTGGTAAAAATGTACTTTTGTTTTAAAAGTCAGTATTTTAGACACTGTTTTGTTTAAAGTGTATTTAAGTTAATATATTACAGAAAGACAGTGGTTTTAAGTTAATTCTTTTAAAATGCAAAACTTAATTTAATCTTTTGTAAAATCACTGTGGTTTGCAGAAATTTTACTTTGTTATATTTACAACTATATTTTGAAATTGAAAGCATTTTTTATGAATAAATATTGATAGAATAAAATTAATCTGACTAATTTTTGGATATACCATTAAAAACAATATAGAAATATTTATAAAAATATTAGTTGAATGAAATTAAGATTTGGTTTGGGGGAGTTTAAAGAAAATATATTGGTTTAAATAATATATTTAACTGATAAGAAAAACTTTGATTAACCAAACTTAAAAAAATTAAGTATGAAAAATTGAAGTAATTTTTGAAGTTGATCCAATGTTTCATTTTTTACAGTGAGATTAAAGGTTACACATATGCAATAAAATATGGCATTATGTGCATTTCACAACATTTGGTCACCAAGAACAGGTCGTAAAGAGTGGCATTTCATGCCACAAATTTAGCCCTGGAAAGATCAGGTGGTGTTGGTCCTAGACAAGGACAGACTTTCATT
This sequence comes from Polypterus bichir lapradei, assembly GCA_026402145.1. Classification (NCBI taxonomy): domain Eukaryota; kingdom Metazoa; phylum Chordata; class Cladistia; order Polypteriformes; family Polypteridae; genus Polypterus; species Polypterus bichir. The sequence goes on from JANRMT010049829.1 coordinate 35,880,225, forward strand.
TCTGGCACAAATTTGGGTGGTACACTCTATATTTGTATTTTAAGGTGCTAACATAAAACCTCTGAAATTATTTTGTGTTCAAAAAGATACGTGGTCATCTTTTTAATGTGGACAGAGGAAAGGACATCTTGATCCTGATCATCAATAACCTCTAGATCATCTTCTTCCTCCTGAATATCCTATCATTTTGATTATCCACTAGAAGAAGATCCTGTCTCTCTTGGAAAAGCCACCACATTGACAAACAAATGTGACGGCAGTGATGCAGCTTTTGTTTTTAACATTTACAAAGACACCACACCTCCCCTATCTTTGTGTCAAATGTGAGCCTCGTTTGCTCAAAATATCTCCAGGCTTCCTTTTTTCTTGTAAATACTGAGAAGTAAACATATCTCCCTGAATAGATATACTTCTTGTAGAAAACAGGGTACACTGTTCATGCTTCTTCCCTGGATGCTGCATTATTTAACTCAATACACTCATTTTCTAGGCTCAGAAATTAGCCCTTTCTCCAACATTGACTGCAAAAAAAGTTATTTTGCAGTAATTATTGTATTATATAGCAATAGTATTGTGTTCTTAGAATTGTATTTTAAGAACTTACTGAAAAATACACGTTCAGGGTTTGGAAAATGGAAGATGAGATGACATTTTCAGCATTAGAAAATAACAAGCATTAATACAACACATGAAATTATATTTTACATTAACATTAAAATGCACATTTAGTACATTACCAGTTTTCATGTTTACATTTAATGTCACACGCGTAAACAAGGAATAAAAAGATCATGAACTGTTTATGACGATTATAATGTGACTAGTGGAGGCTAGTGCTGTTGGCTCACACTTCCAGAATCCAAGGCTCAAATCCTAACTAAAATTTTTTGTTATTACATTTGCATGGTCTCCCCATATTTACGTGAGTTTTAACAGATTACCTACCCACAACACGACCTCCACAAACATACAAATTGGGAATTATAAGCAAACTCCATTAAACCAAGTTGTATAATTGTGTTAACTTATTAGACTTTCACATTAATATAGAATATGAACATCATGTCAGACAAAAATGGCCTAAACTGTCAAAATTAAAAGTGAACAAAGTGGTCTTGGATGAACTCAGACCAAATTCCATTCAAAGTCCATTATCTTACAAAGTGGATAAGAAAAATGAGGGTTTACTGCATTCCTCTTGTTATTGACTACTTGGCTAGTCTTCTTGTATGTAGCTTTTCCTTGATTGGCCTTGGACATTTGTTCAGAGTTGATGTCAATAAATCATCTAAATGACAAAAAGAAAAACACATCTACTTAATTACTGTTTATAAAATAAAAAAAAAAATCATTCACTTTGTCATGACTGCAATGGTTCCTCTTCAGGTTCATGTGGGAAAGTGAACCCATAACACATCTTAAAAATAGTTCCTTAGTTCCTGCACTCTCAACAATTAGGATTCTCTTAAAAAGATTCAATTACATGACTGAATTTGCCAATATTTACTTCTATCCAATTTAATTTATAGAAAAAATATCATGGTGTGTGTCAGGGTGGTTAGTTTAATAGGGCATGAGAGGGAGAATAAGCTTACTGTATGTCTAAGAGGAAGGTGCAAACGTTTGCAGGCAGTGTGTAATAAAGTCTGATGGAAGTGTAAGTCAATTTGAATGAAAATGTATGTATGGAAAATAAGCCAATATTTTACCTTTGAACAAAATCAAGGGTGCTTGCAGTCTCTTCCTATATTGGAGACTGAAATTGTAACATGAAGCAAACACAGCAGCACGGCCACAGACAAAGCTGAGTTGCATTCCCTCATATACAACGTGACCTTCAATGCTCAACATCCACTGCCAGTTGCTTAGAGTTTGACCTGAAAATAAAAATTACAAAATGACATTCATTACTCTGTAAAGACTACTCTGAAACATGAGAAACCTTTATCAGGTACAATTAGATATCTGCACTATTATGTCTATATACCAAGAATTATAATTCAAGGACTGTCAGGCAAGTTGAGTGTTCCTTGGACATCTGCTGAAGTGGCAAAAACCTGAAGTAAAAGAAAAAAAAATTGACAGAGCATGCAAGCAGACATTACAACATACAAGTCACTCATGCAATCATACATAAGATTTTTTTTTTAAATATTTAACTCACATCTGTTTGAAGCATGAGTTCATCCATTTTCTTATTGAGGAGCTCATTTGTGGTGAATTTTGAGGAGAGCTAGGTCAAACTAATTACTGAACCAAAATACTGCTTCTTTGTTCTGAGAAATGTAATGAAATATCAGTTCAAGAGTGTTGTAACAAACAATGCAGCACAACATAAATATATAGCTTATTGTCTGATTTACCATGATCTTTCCAGGCGCTGAGCAGTTTTCGGCACTGGACAGGTTGTATGAACTCTTAAGATGTCTTCTTCTTTCAAGTACATTAAATCTTCTACTTCTAAGCCTACAAAGACTGATTGAGTGGCTCCTCAGGAAGGCTTGGTATTATCCACAGTAAGGTTTGCTTAATCTCTTTTTGTAACCCAGACGTCATTCTAGTAATGGAAAAGAAAGGCGAAGAACCATTACAGTCAGACTACACAAGTAGTGACCCAAATTTTGTGATGTCAATCAGTGAACTCCATGGTCTACAAGAAAGATATGTCTTTGTGACAACATGTACATTGGAATTGCCGTGAATGAGAATCGACTGAATTTTCCCAGATACAACACCTTCTTCATTTCTATCCAGAACAACATACATGTTCTTTTTTTGTAAAGTGTTTCCTGACTGGAATGTTTGTCGGCCAATCTCACAATATCTACAAAAGTTGCTACTCCTACTAAAATTTGCAACAAATCCACCAATGTAGAGTGAGCTGAGACTGTCTCCTGCTCTGGCACACAATGTACTTTTGTCCATTTTTACATCACCAGAGCAGTGAAGACTAAATCTTGACCCAAGTATTTAAAATCCTGCGCAACAAAACTAACTGCATGTGGTCAATGCTTGACCTACAGAAAAGTAATGGGATTGCAAGCATGACACAAACAGCAAGAATCTCGTGTTTTTTCTTTCTTGATCCAAGTCAATTGGCAACTTCAAAGGCAACTTGATATAAGATTAAACCTAACGATTCTGAATCACTGTGGTGGGCTGGCGCCCTGCCTGGGGTTTGTTTCCAGCCTTGCGCCCTGTGTTGGCTGGGATTGGCTCCAGCAGACCCCCTGTGACCCTGTAGTTAGGGTTGGATAATAGATGGATGGATTCTGAATCAGTATCAGCCTGATACATTTTTTCTAAGGTAGACGGATACATGATCCATAAAAAGACTTCCTCCACTGATTTGTGTTTAGTGCATAGATATTGCAAATCTGGGAAAGATCTTCAGCTTTCATAACATCAATAACCATCTTTCTATCATTTTCTGAAATTCCAAAGAAGTCCATTTTTCATTTAGTTTGTGTAACAAATATGACTGGCTAATGTCATGTTTGTCCAGCAACCACTAGTTAGATATCTGACACCTCAGCACCATCACTGGAGTCTGTCCTGACCTCACGCTGTGTATTCAAGAGCTAATCCACATCACTACAAGATGTGCACATCTATACTGGAACATTTGCCTCCAGAATGTTATGACATAACCTTTTCCATTAACATTATTTTCAATAGTTTTTGGATAAATGAGAGGTAAATTCAGATATCATAGAAAACCATTAAATCTAAAAGGATAAGACACTGTGGTGTGTTTAATTGGAGATTTCAGCTGAGCAAAGAAGCTTTTTAAAACACCAATTTTTACTTGGCACAAATAAATGTAACAGACTAAGTTGGAAGCATCAAGTTCTAGGTGTTCTGTTATGGTCTCTGTATATATAGGACTTGAAAGCTGTTAACTTTCAAAAAAGATCTACAGCAATCTGGAAGGCCACATTTAAAATCAGTATTAGGAACATAACCATAAAATTTAATGTGCTGACAAAACGGCTATATTGTTTCAAAAGCACGATTACAGCATTGACACAGCAGCATTTTAGGCCCAGTTGTATAATCTATTTAAGTCAGAAAAATATGCAACAACTCATTGCTTTAAGAAGGTTCCTTAGCAGACACTAACTGGTAACAAACAGCTAAGCTGCCACAACTGCTTTGACCAACTTGAAAGTTTACTGAGTTAAAAGAGTTTGGAACTCATGTACTTTGTGCAAAACCACTCTGTCCATATTTGTAAAATGACAGAGCACTGTAACATCTATTATTTTATAATGCCTGGATGTCAAGCTGACATTTTACTTTAGAATGAATGTATCCAGTCTAATGACACACTGAGCAAAAACGTATATGCAGAGTACTTTGTGCTAAGTTAAAAATAAAGATATTGTTTAAACATTAACTGGACGAAATGGCTTTCCACTATAAGCTGGGCAAAATAGTTGTGTGGGCTATATAGGTTATTCGATACTTTAAGTACAAACTAACTAATAAAGTTACACAATTATACACACATACAAACACGAATGCAGAGGATGTGAAACGACTGACAAATGAATAACTAACGAACTCACTCACTCACGTAGTCAAAAAAAAGTTTAAAAAAAATGCACAAAAATTAAAAGAGACAGAGGCTCACCACGTGAAAACGGCAATGAATTGTTTCTGGAACTTTCAATTTTCCCGCCTCAAACGCTGTTCCCCGTCTCGCTCAACAATGAAAAGTGCAATACGAATTATAATAAAAATAAAGGAACTGAATAAGCGGAGTGATAAAAAGATAGCTAATTATAAGCTATAACATAATTAACAGGACGTAAGAGAAGTTCTAAAAGTTCATGTGGTTTTCTGAACTAAAACCTGTGCTCAACTTGCACCGCTCTTACTTCCTCGTCACAAACCAATCCCAGAATGCCTTGCTTGTCCAGTATGTCACTGTATCTTAACTAGTTTGCAGTGTTACTGTATTTTTGATATATTACTGTATTAAGTGTTGACAACAGCACTTTGCTGTAGATGTACAGCCATTCTTTAAATTATTACAGCATGTTACTGTGTACACAAAATACAGGAAAATACTGTAGGAAACCCACTGTAAATTTACAGCAATTCTTTACAGTGTGAGATTTCTTTACATCATTGGAAATGCATACACAGGTTTACCTATACCACTGTCGCTATAATAAATGGCATTTTTAACATTTTTTTCTCTGTGTCGCGACAGTATGGGCATCGCACCCTTGGAGGTGTTTAATCTATCTGCGAAATTAAATTCATATTTCAATATACTTGAAAAACTTAAGAAAAAAAGCATAAAAAACGTATAACGTAGTACATTAAAAAAAACTTTGATCGAAATTCTTTTTAATCGTTTAAAGGGTCTGGACGTGGAGGGAAGGGTCGCTGGCCTGTGGACGTCAGACGTAACAGTACAGTACTGTACACTCAATACTTTAGCTCCTGTCGAAGCTCCATGAGCCCAATACGCTGCAAAATCTTTAAACACGTACCTTAACTCACGTATAAAGTGAAATACAAGTTTAAAGGGGGTGAAATTGATGCAAAAAAAGTGTCATACACGGCCCCTTTGGGACAAAAAAGAAAGTTTTTACTACAGAACTAACACTTAACACTTCACATTGCTTATAATTCAAACATTGCAAACATTACGTATTGTGGTGCAATGCTGATTACATTCAGAAGAAGAAAAAAAAGTGTTATAAAGGCAACTGTACTTAACGCATTAATGCCCCCGGCTATTGTAATGGTCGTCCAGTGCGATTAGGGCTCCCACACTATTCCTCAGCCCGGCGTGCTATGGAGTGTGGGAAGGCGCCTCAGTAACCTGTAATGCATGGCAAATAATTCGCCCGTACAGCCGGGATATTGGCCCGTGAGTGCGCGCTACTGTCCCGTGACACTGTCTCGTGTGTGCCATTGGTCCGAAAAACGTAACGGTACAGTACATTTAATGCTTCAACCCTCTCCGAAATCTGTCAATTGAAGTTTCTCAGTTGTATAAGACAGCCGAGATGTGTGCAGCCAGTGAAAGTAGTAAGTACATCACGAAGTTGGCAAATGCTTATGGTGTGAGGAAATATTTTTTATCTGACACCTTTTCGGTTTTACTATTTTCCAATTTTATGGACAAATGTGCGATTGCTCATTTTACTGTTTCACTTTTAAAGAAACGAACTTCTAGAGCTGTAGCTATGAACTGATAAACACGTCCGACTATTTAGGCTGACTTATACCTGTTGAAAATTCTGGACTGTCGAGATCACTATGAAGTAACGAGCCTTTAAACGGCCAAAAGTCCGTGCCCGAGAGAAACGCCTTTTGAAAGACCTTTTGAGCGCATTTTTTGAAAGCGATGCACTCGAAAGTGTTTTGCTGTCACGTGATTTCTGGTAGCATACTTGCGTAGCATCGCTGTCAAAATTATTTGAGCGCGAAAGCAACGAGGCAAGGGCGGGACTTTGTTCTTTTAGCCAATGGGTGTAGTCAATGCTAACCAGACTATCGCGCTGCATACCTCCTTCCCCACCTCTAAATGGGAAGGCGTGGTTTACTTCATGAATCACGACTCTTAACTAGAAGTATGTTTTTTTCGTTGTCATGAAAGACGAAGAATTATTCTAAATAATAGATTTTTTAAAAGGGTGCAGGAGGTGTCTGCCTCTCTTTTCCGCTAACGAAGAAGTCACTATGAGTGGCGTGCCCATTTAGTATCTGAAAGCGGAATATGATTATTGGATTTTATTACTGCGTTTAGTAAATGTGTATACACTGTCAAACCAACTCAACCAAACGTCTTCTCCTTAGGACAGCAAAATTCGTTTAGTTTCAGTTCAGAAACCGCTTCATGCTTGGTAATTTTTTTTTTTTTGAGACGGCATGTTTTACATAACTGGTTATACTGACTCACAACTCAGCAATGTTGGTGTGTGTGTTTGTTAATTTGCCCTGCCATGGACTGGCACTCCATCAAGCATCGTGCCAATGCTGCTGTGACAGGTCCCGTCTACCAACGATGTTACATTCAAGTACGTGGCTTGAACATAAGTAGGTTAACATAATTAGCTACAGTATGCCAATATAAAATATTAATTGCATGAATAATTTTCTTTACATTTCAACTGCACTTTCATGGTGCATTCTTTTCAAGCAAACAAATCTATGCATATTTTGTACTTTTAAGGATTCAAATTAAGTTATAGGAATTATTTCACATACACTCAGCTGAAAATTTTAAGTTACACACCCACCTTTATACAAATTCTACTACAGTCCAATATGCCATGTCTCATATGTCCATGGTGCTATTTAATTGAGTGTTGGCATTTGCAAAACAAGTGACCTTGGTGCCTTTAAATATATCATTATAGTTGCCACTGGGCATGTGGGCTCTTTCATCTCCTAAGCAGCTGTTATCATGTGTGTTTCCTTCACAGTTGTTTAAAGGATTTACTAAGAATGATGTGAAAAGTAAAACACTGAGGAATAGGTCATCCTGGGCAAAGAAGCTGATTGTTCGGAAAAATCCAGGTTCATTTTGCATCATGCTAAAAGAATGAAAATAATTTGGTGTGAGGGTGTCGAAAGAACTTTAACACCCAATGACCTCAGAGTATATGACTGTTGTGTCCCAGTGTATATATAGAATGTGTTTCGCAAAAACCACATACACATATATACAGTATATATATATATACAGTGTATATATATATATATATATATATATATACTTGCTGTTTTCACTCAAGTAATTTTGGCAGTGATGCCATGCCAGAACACTGCCAAATATCACGTGACCGCAAAGCACTTGCCAAGTGCATCGCTCATGCTCAGAATGTAACTTGCATTTACATAATGTGATCAAAATGCAATTTGTGCTTTCAAAATGCACTCAAAATGTAACTCATCCTTACAAAATGCATTTTCCTTAGACAAATACTTTTGGAAGTAATCTAATTCTATTTCTTTTATGCTGACAAAATGTATTTTTTTATCTTATACAACCATACAACAAGTTAATTTTTAATTAGCTTCCTAGAGCTTTGTTATGATTTCCTTGTAGTCAATATACCAGATGAAATAGTTCAAATATAGCGGAAGTTGATAAAATGCCTAAAAAGCATTAAGAAAATTTGCAAAGAAACGAGAATAGAAGTTCAGTCTACTCCAACTTCGGAAGAAGATCACAGTTACAGTCTCCTGGGCTCTGTACTTTCTTCAGATGGCTTAGTGGGAGTTCAAGCAATGTTGGATGCTGTTCCTCTCCCAATGACCCCGGCATATATTTTGGCTTTGAAAAAAGTAACGATATTAGAGGATAAACACAGCACGCTTTCTGAAAAGGTGAATGTGAAGGAAGAACAGAATGCTGATATACTAAACGCTATTGACACTCTCTTATTAGTAAAGTAGAGAAATAAGTAAAATACAATAATTGCTCTATCACTAACTTAGGGTAAAAGTATTGTTGCTGTTTGTGAAGAATTGAAATTGATATCGTTTCCTTTTATGAGAATAGATCTGTTAATTATATTACTGTATATCTGATACATTTTTTAATATTATTTAGAAAATATTTTATTCATAAATGTAATAGGTTGAATTGAGCGGGTTGGAAAATGGATGGATGGATGAATTGAGCACACGTTGTCTCGTAAGCTCTGTTTGTTTGCTCCAAATACTTAATATACTGTCTTTCTTTGCAACAAGAGACTGATATTATATACATTTGTATTACTCAGCAATGCAAAATACTAAGGTTTTGTTAACTATTTTTGTCTGTAACAATTTAGTTTTGCCGAGGCTAGACCATCACAAAGGCACAAATGCTAAGGTGCTGGTTGTCTACGACTTGATAGATAGATAGATAGATAGATAGATAGATAGATAGATAGATAGAT
>JANRMT010049829.1:35907967-35931452 GCA_026402145.1 Polypterus bichir lapradei
ATAGATAGATAGATAGATAGATAGATAGATAGATAGATAGATAGATACTTTATTAATCCCAGGGGGAAATTCACATACTCCAGCAGCAGCATACGGATAAAAAACAATATTAAATTAAAGAGTTATAACAATGCAGGTAAAACAGACAATAACTTTGTATAATGTTAATGTTTACCCCCAAAGGGTGGAACTGAAGAGTCACATAGTGTGGGAGAGGAACGATCTCCTCAGTCTCTCAGTGGAGCAGGACAGTGACAGCAGTCTGTCGCTGATGCTGCTCCTCTGTCTGGAGATGATACTGCGCAGTGGATGTAGTGGATTCTCCATGATTGATAGGAGCCTGCTCAGCGCCTGTTGCTCTGCCACGGATGTCAAACTGTCCAGCTCTGTGCCTACAATAGAGCCTGCCTTCCTCACCAGGTTGTCCAGGCGTGAGGCGTCCCTCTTCTTTATGCTACCTCCCCAACACACCACCACATAGAAGAGGGTGCTCGCCACAACCGTCTGATAGAACATCTTCAGCATCTTATTGCAGATGTTGAAGGACGCCAGTCTTCTAAGGTAGTATAGTTGGCTCTGTCCTCTCTTGTACAGAACATCAATATTGGAAGTCTAGTCCAATTTATCATCCAGCTGCACTCCCAGGTATTTATAGGTCTGCACCCTCTGCGCACGTTCACCTCTGATGATCATGGGGTCCATGAGGGGCCTGGGCCTACTAAAATTCACCACCAGCTTCCTATACTCCTCTTCCTGCCCACTCCTGATGCAGCCCATGATGTATATCATGATGTGTGGAGTAGAAGTCCAAGGAAGTTATGCTCAACCTTTATAAGTACTGTGTGCAGTTTTGGTCTCCAGGCTACAAAAAGGTCATAGCAGCGCTAGAAAAGGTCCAGAGAAGAGCGACTAGGCTGATTCCAGGGCTACAGGAGATGAATTATGAGGAAAGATTAAAAGAGCTAAGCCTATACAGTTTAAGCAAAAGCAAATTAAGAGGTGACATGACTGAAGTGTTTAAAATTATGAAGGGAATTAGTACAGTGGATCGAGACTGTTATTTTAAAATGAGTTCATCAAGAACACGGGGACACAGTTGGAAACTTATTAAGGGTAAATTTTGCACAAACATTAGGAAGTTTTTCTTTACACAAAGAACAATAGACACTTGGAATAAGAGTCCAAGAAGTGTGGTAGACAGTAAGACTTTAGGGACTTTCAAAGCTCAACTTGATGTTTTTTTGAAAGAAATAAGTGGATAGGACTGGCAAGCATTTGTTGGGCTGAAAGGCCTGTTCTCGTCTAGAGTGTTCTAATGTTCTAATGTTCTAACTGTGGTTTAAGTAAGGCAGGTTCCACCTGAATATTTCTTAAGGATGTTTTAATCATTGGCACCTAATCTAGAATACCTAATTCTAATTTTATGGATTTCAAGTTGTGATAAATGTATGGCCGTACTTACTTTTTATGAGGGAAATGTAATTTTTTACCAATTTAGATTATGATAATGAATACTTCATTGTCAGTTTTCTCTGTCTAATACATATCTAATGTTTGCCTGTTCAAATATGTTAAAAAAGTCAACAGTTTCCTTAGGATGTACTTAATTATTCACATGAGTGTATTTTATCATTATTGCAGTGATATCACTACATCACCATTCTCTGCCTTTATTTTGCTATGGGTGCTTCCATACTGTTCAATTGTTTTAATGGGCACCTCAATTTTGTTGTTAGAGACACTTCTCTTTGCTGATCATGTGGTCCTTGTGAAAGGCAGATAGTTACTTTGGGTATTGTCTTTTCATGGTAAAGGGCCCACAGATGACCCTATTCTCACTTTCAAACTTTTAATTATGTTGACCTGAACAGAGTGTCCCAAATCCCCATTATAGCCATCATATGTCTACACTCACAAGCCTGTCATAAAGATACAGCTGTAATCTGTAGCTCATCTTGTGGTCACCATCAAAGTTAACTGCTGCTGTGGCTAAATGCTTCCCACTCTCTCTTATATCCATAACCCGAGGCGATAAGATAGGCCAACAATACAGATTTACAGTTTTATTCATGCATTATACATTACCATTACCTAATGTGTTTAAGGCAAAGGCAAAATGATAAAATCTTACCAGTAAAACCTGGGTAGTTCTTCTTGCTAGGACCATTTTATGCCAATGTTCCTAGCTGGCCAGGTGGCTTTTTGTAGTAACCTGATCAGCCTCCTGAACTGGCATAGCCTCTGGATGGAATCAACAGAGTGAAAGACACTGGGATTCTGTTTTGCTTTGAATTTATACCTTGTGCTTCACTTCTGTACCTCTTGGAGCAATGAGACATCCTAGTGTAGGACTAGTGGACTCCCTAGTCACGGTCAGGCCTCATGTCCTTGCACCAGTCCTAGCTAGACATGACTTCCTGTATGTCCTTCTACAAACTTTGTGTTTCACTTGTAGCCCCGGGCTCAAACTATTTTTTTTATGGCTGTTGTAGGCTCACAGCAGGACCCTAGTTTATTGTGGTTCTGACCTGGTATTCTTTAAATACAAAATTATCCCTACACAGAAAAACGTCTTAATATTGCATTCAAAACATTTGTTACAATCATGTCAGATAAAATCAAGACTTGGGCGTCCTATACTGAATCAACATTGACACGATTTTTTAGATTAAACTTGTTTAACAGTTTGCACATTACTGTCCATGAAATCAAAAACTGCATATATTATGGAATTGTAGTTTAAACTGTAACAAAACTGTTGTCTTAAGAAGAAAAGTTATTTTTGTGATATAGAATGTATAACCAGTTTGCCAGTTCATCAAAAACAAAGTAGCTTAAAGCAGCATCCAAAAAAACATACAGAACTTGCACTACTCAGACAAAACTAAGTTTACTTGCAGTGTTCAGTGTACTTCCTGGCTCAACAAATGTGTGGAAATCTCCAGCAATCCTTCGAAACGAATTATGGAAATGTGCAATCGGAGTGTATCAAGAACAATACCCAGAAACTGTTCTAAAAGATATCCCCATATGTATCAACTCACCCAAAGTTATTTTCTTATGAAGCAGACAGTACTCACAAATGACCAGCCTGGCAGTGGTGTGTTCAGTACTATATACTAATATTATAAAATGTTATTTATACAACCCTAAAAAGGTGTTCATGTGAAATGCAATCAATGTAATACTCCAGAATATTTGTAAAATAGCTGTATCTTTTGAATATAAGGGGGGATTGAGTGAAATTAAATTACATTGATACAAATTTCTGGGGGTATTTAGGCATCACTCAGTTTAAATGAATGCCGTTTGCAAAATATATGTATTATTACAGCATTGAAAAGGTTTATGTCAGTATTGTTAGCAGTTATGATGATATTCAGCTAAGCTAAAGTAGCTGTATAAATAAAACAATCCAGTGAGCAACCAATAAACTTCATGTGAGGAAATAAGGAGAGACACTGTGTTTCCTGCGCGAATGGACGTCAGTACTGGACTGTGGTGAAGGTAAGATGCTGGGATTTGGCTACTATATACCCAATGGTCCTTTTAAGCACCACCAATGTAAGTGTAAGAAAACTAGAAATGCAAATGCAGTAAATGGCACACAAGTCAGCACAACAGTTATCCATGAAGAATAAAGCAATAAACTGACCCAGTCCTGGCTTTTTCAATTTTGTCCTTTTAGATGCCAGTTGGTGAATATAAAAAGACACAGTCATATTCTAATCAGCGTAATGTCTTGTGCTTGATTTTTTGATATTATTGTAGCAACATTTTAAGGAGCAAATCATTTTGAATGTTTTGTATCTTGTAACTGGCATGGACTCCATTGCTTTAAAAAGGATAAACTGTAAGTGTTAACCAACATTAAAAAAATATAACAGCGTTCATTTGCAGAGATGCAGAGAAAGATCAAAAGTGAGAGAAGTTAGTGCTTTACAGTATTTTTAGATGGGTATCTGAGCAAGGGTAGGCCCAACCAAGGTGCAGGTTTGTTGTTCACTTTATCAGATACTTTTGGATCATTTTTTGTTTATTCATTCTATTTTTTATTTATTTCTCAAAAAATGCTCTATTTTTGTATACAGTACTCATTGAATGGTAGAATTAATCTCAGATTTTTTCTTCATCTTGTTAAATGAATAACTAATTATTTTTTAGCGATCTGAGGAAAAGAAGACTAATTTATAGTGTTAGATTAGGCGAAATGTTTTACTGGTATGTACTTAGTGAGTAGAGAACAGTAATAATAGTTGAGAATAGTACTTTGAGCTACGTGCTTTGTATGAAATAGTGCTATAAAAATACACGTGAATGAGTGATAAGATGAATGATAAGATGATAACACAGTTTATGTGCTTTCCTCATTTTCATAGATGGAAATGTGTTGTCACACCTTAGGGATATTAGTATCCATCAATGGACTGACAAACTGCCCAGGGTGTTTACTGCCGTCCCTCAAGATAAACTCTAGACTCCTCAACCATGAACTACATAAAGTGGATCTAAGAGTGGTGTGGTAATGGTATGGTGTGGTATGGAACTTGATAGAGTGACTTTTACGCAGAATGGTAGTGCTTTAGAAAGCATTGATGACTAATGCATTGCGACATCAATTTGATTCCTGTTTGTTTCTATGTGGAGAATCCATTTTACATATTTATAGATTTATAGGGTGTGGTACATAAACAAGCCTTGACACAACAAAAAAGATTTAGGGCACATGGGAGGCAGGCATGGGATGGCATAGGATTGCCTCCCATTTAATTGGTAGTGGCTGCAAATGCAAAAGATAAGAAAACTGGTCTTTACAGACAAGAGTCCAAAACAGAACTGAACAGGTTAGGAAACATGGCAGATACATAGTTGAAAAACGGGAAAGGAAGGATCTTGTGACTGGAACTGGAAATTAGGTCATCAGGCTGCGACTTCTTGAGATATGGAAATGACGTCATTAGGAGCTGGGCTTTTCTTCTGGTCTGGAAGCGATATCTTCTAGAACAGAACCAGAAGTGATGTCATGGTAGTCAGGCAGAATTTCCTGCATTTGGTCTGCGGGGAGATTAGTGCACTCTGCCACCCCCTGGTCTGACTGGGAATTACCTTCTTTTGAGCCCTTTGGCTGCCTCCCTTGTGAATGTGTGTGACAAGGGTCATTATCTCTTGTACAAAACAGAGCTGATGCAGCCGTGAGGCGCTCAGATTTTCATTGCCTTAAAATGGTGATTTTATTTATTTTATCTCGGGGCTGGCAGGAATGCATCCAACCTTGACTCAGCTTGCACACACTCACACGCAGAGACAAATAATACAGAAGTTTGAATATACCAATAACATAGAATATGTTAAAAACATTTAACAAATAATGTGCTCATCTCAACAACCCCAATGGTGGTAAATAATTAACTAACACAGACACAAAAGAAACTATTAGGGCTGTTTGGGACTGCCATCCATTTGAAGTAGCACTGCTACATTTCCTACCCCCAGGCCATTGTGTATGGCAAAACCAAGGCTTCACGTTGGCAATGTTGAGTGAATCGATTTTATGGTCCCTGGCAATCCCCATTCTACAGAATAGATCACAGGACCTTTCTGTTTGTAAAATAGTGACTGGGGTGAACAGTTTAGAAGCAGGTGTAGTCATAAGTACATCAGAGGCTTTTGAAAGCAAATGTCTCCTTCTCCAGACTTTCTCACCAACGGAGAACCAAGCAGGCTTGTGTCACAAGTTGTACAACTAAGATTATCAGGTGTAAGAGACGACCAGCAGCTCAACCCCTGAGATGGACACCCCTGAGATGGAAGGATGGGGGACACGGCCTCCCACAAGATGCTAGATGGCAGCTCTCCTGGACTGCAGCTTTGCCCTGGATTCCCGCAGGGCATTATGGGATATGGAATTCTGCAACACAGCACTTCTGGGTACCATGGATGCTGCCAGGGGATGCTGTGGGAAGATGGTGGGAGAATAAATTCTCACCTAGCCCGGAAGTACTAATGGATCATGAGGACAGAAGCCCCGAAGTACTTCCAGACTGATTAAAGAACTTGAGTTCTCCTTCTGACCTGGAAGTGCTAGCAAGTCACGTGAGAGGAAGAACAGAAGCACTTCCAGGTCAAGGACTATTTGAATGACCGAGCTATTTGAGCGAGCCAGAGCTGGGTGGATGTGGACAAAGCTTGCTGGGAGGTGTGGAGGAGATAGAGAGAGAATTGCATGGTTATTGTGCTTATTACTTGCCTGTTTATTGGTGGCTGTGGTGCTTAGGGCACTATTATTGAGAAGAAAATAATAAAAATACTTCTCAGTGCTTTTACCCAGTGTTCTGTGTGTCTGTCTGTTGGGTTTACAGGGGTAACCGTGCCACCTAGTGTTCACACAGGACAGGGCAGCGATCATCCTCCCCTTCATCTGCTACGTTATGTTTTGATGGTTTGAAGCTGTTTGTACAGAGGTGTGTCTGGTTTGGGGAGACTGAGACCAGTTAACCTTTCAAGAGGACTGTCTGTCTGTCTGTCTGGAGCTAACAATGTAGTTGAATGATGTGATCATTGTCTTCAGGTGCCAGTTCACTCATTCAGAGTGTGAGACGCTAGAGGTTGCTGTCGCCCCTTTCAACCCAACAGACAGACACACTGAACACAGGGTAAAATCACCAAGAAGGTATTTAATTATTTTCTTATTGTTTTCAGTGTCTCCAAGCACCTCCACTACCATACACAGGCAATTCACTAAAAATAACATTAATAATAATAATAATCACAATAATTTCTCCTTCACTCCTCCCAGCAAGCTCTGTCCAACTCCTCCAGACTCCGGCTTGCTTGCTGGGTCTTCAGCAGTCCTTTATATAACCCTTGACCCAGAAGTGCTTGTGTTCTTCCACTCACTTGACTTGTTAACACTTCCAGATCAGATGGAGAATTGGATTTTTCTTCATCCCAGAAGTGCTTCAGGACTCCCATCCTAGTGACCTGGGATTACTTCCAGGCTATAAATACGGCATGAGTCCTTCTGTTCTTTTACAGCTCCCCCTGGCGGCACCCGCGGCACCTAACAGGGCTGTGCAACCGAACACCAAGTCCCAGGATGCCCTGCGGGAATCTGGGGCACCGCCAGATCCCAAGGAAGCTGCCATCTAGTGTTTTGGGAGAGGCAGTGTCCTGGAAAAGCTGCCTCCCCCCATCCTTCCATCACAGGAGCGTCCTGGCGGGGATGAGCTGCCGGCCATCCGCCACAAGTGCAATTGGATTTCACCAGCAGTGAATTCTTACTTGCATGTGCTAATCAGCATGGTACTTGCATTTGGATTTGTGATTGTTAGTTTTATTTCTTTTAGAGCCCATTCATGTGTGCTAATTTGCCCCTTAGTCTTGATTTTGACTCATTTAATATTTGTATTGCCATATTTGTGACATGTACCCACTGCCATTTTGCAGACCATTTCTGATTGTGGGTACTGCTATTTCAGGTGTTTTTGCATTACCTCTGCCATGCTGTTTATATTTAAAACAACTTATTGTTGCCATGAGCCTGCCTGGTATTTAACATGCAGCATCATCACAGTGTCACTATTTCAAAGGAGAGTGTGCTAAGCAATACCATCCGCATTTCTGGATTTACTAAAGAATACTGCTGAGTGCTTTCATTTATTTGATTCAAGATTCAAGAGTTTCATTCATCAGACACACAGTTACACAGGTATAACGTGCAGTGAAATGAAAATTTAATTCATTTAGGGAGCTAGGACTTTGTGTATGTTTCAAGTTTGATTTCTCCAAGTCCTGCATTTAAGAAAGCATGATTTAAAAAAAGGATTTGCATTATTGTCTTCAGTATACATTGTAAACTTTTCAAACTACAGTTTTTACTTTTGTTTTCCTTTCTGTGCCCAGTGTTATGTTGTTTCCTGTGTGTTTCCTTGTATAAACACCAATTAAAAATTAAAATAAATGCATGCCAAAAATTTGATTAACTGAAAAAACAACCTACTGTGTTCCTTTCAGAGTGAATGTGGAAGAGATCTCAAAGGCAGTGTGTATTATAAAATTTACAAGCATTTTTAAGTCACTTAGTGATATCTTTTCTTTATCATAAAATTACTTTATGTTTTTTCTTTTTATTTTTTTAAGTCTTTATTTTACTGAAAAATTCATTTTTTAAACCAATTCTGATTTATAATAAAGCTGTAATCAAGAGACTAGAAGCAAGCAGTCATCTGTGTCGAAGCAGTAATATCCAATAGAATTAAAGGGGAAGTTTACCAGAAAAAAATCCCTCCTCTCCAGAACTGATGCCAATGACAATTACAGAGCTACAAAATTTAAATCATTTTCCCGCCAGAGCCAGTGGGTGAAGCTCATTTCAGTTTCATTTTCTTTGTGCCAGGCCATCTCACTCTGTGGCAGACTCAATGGCAGAAACAAGTATCTCAGTTTCTCAGGATCAGTTTACCTGTCCGGTGTGTCTGGAAATTCTAGTGGAGCCGGTCACAATCCCTTGTGGACACAACTACTGCATGAGATGCCTCAGTGACTACTGGGATCAGAGCGAAGTTTACAGCTGTCCTCAGTGCAGAGAAACATTCATCTCAAGACCTGCACTTTGTAGAAATGTCATGCTGACTGATGTTGCAGAGAAATTAAGGGAATCAAAACTCCACTTGGCAAAGACAGAATGGCAGACAGAACGTGGAGAGGTACTCTGTGACGAATGTGCAGGCCCAAAGAAGAAAGCCGTCCAGACGTGTCTGACATGCCTGGCCTCCTACTGTGAGACTCACATCCAGCCTCACTGGCAGTTTGAAACTATGAAGAAACACAAACTGGAAAAGCCGATGGGAAACCTGCACCAGAAGATCTGCTCCAAACACCAGAGGCTTATGGAACTTTACTGCAAAACTGATCAGAGTTGTATCTGCTCTTTATGTGTAGCAACTAAACACAGAAATCACGACACAGTGACACCTGATATGGAAAGAACAGAGAAACAGGTAAGCAGGGGCTTGAGTTTATTCGTGGTCTTCTAGTGCTTACGTATATGTGAGAGTCATTCACTCTCCTACAGATAATGGCTAGTTCCTGCTTTTAATGAACTCTTTAGAATTCTTCCTTTCATATTTTAACTTCCGATTGTGGAATAAGTATTAAGTAGAATAATGCATTTTCATTGTTTATATATAGTGCCTTCAGAAAACATCCCCTAACGAGTGCTTTTCTATGCTACTGCTGGATCGCTGAATGCTTTAAACTTCGTCTTCTGCCTTTATAGATAAGGCCTGCATTTTTATTTCATTTGTTCTCTTAGCATTTTCCAGAATGCTTTCAGATATTGCCTTGTGCTTTACTACAAACTCTGGGCATGCAGTTATATGCCCAATTTTAAGGAGTGGCTTCCCTCCAGTCATCCTCACCAGCAGACTATGCCAACAAAGCAGTATGAAAAAATTCTTTTGTTCCTACTTGATTTGTTCTGGTAGTTCCTTTTTCTTCCTATGAACTTGATGGTGCCTGAGAACTCAGCACCAAATATTTTTTGCAGCCATCTCCTCAGTCATGCTTCATGGTTCTGCTACAAACCTGCGAGAGCGGCACCTCTTTATTCACAGCTACTCGCACCGTGAACCAGGAGACCTGATATGGACAGCTGTGTGATTGTCTCCTGTCATATCAGCCATTTGAAATCTTGTGATTATAGTTCATTCGTGCTTCAGAATAACCCTTCAATGAAATTTTATTTTGTTTTACGAAAAACTATGCATTCTGCTCTATTTATGAAAAGTTACAAAATCCCATATAAATATATTTGGTTATCAGTTTGCAGTATAACAAAATAGTTGTGTTAAAGTGAGATGAGATGAGAACTCCATGTATTTTTTACTTAGTAATGACTTTTCTTCTCTAAGGAGTCTACATAATATTGTATTTACTTTGAGCGAGCAGTGCCATCTACAGGCCTCCTGTTTCTTATTGTTAGCCACCTGAGTTTCTATCCAGCTTTTCAAATTTTCGCACTGTGTAAATTCATTCAAATTTGCCGCCAAAACGGTGCATTGCATTTTGGTAATATGAATATGGAAGAGATGAAAATAATAACAATAAGAGACATGTCACATTGTGAAGGAAAAATCCTATCAGTGTTGGAGAAGGACTGCGTTGATATGTGGCAGCAAAGAGACAAGAGTGGAATAATTTCTAATAAATCACAAAATACAAAGAACATCTAACTGATATTGAGCTGTCTTCTGTTTCATCAATGTTTAATGCAGTATGCTGCTTAACATACTATCTTCCACAATTTAATTTGCATTATATATGCATATTGTCAGCAGCCATATCACCCTGTAGCCTAAGACTGGTTGCCCACTGAAGCTAAGCAGGGTTGAGCCTGGTCAGTACCTGAATGGGAGACCTTCTGGGGAAAAACTAGGTTGCTGCTGGAAGAGGTGTTAGTGAGGCCAGCAGGGGGTGCTCACCCTGTGGTCTGTGTGGGTCCTAATGCCCCAGTATAGTGATGGGGACGCTATACTGTAAAAAAAGCACCGTCTTTCGGATGAGACGTTAAACCGAGGTCCTGACTCTCTGTGGTCATTAAAAATCCCAGGATGTCTTTCGAAAAGAGTAGGGGTGTTACCCCGGCATCCTGGCCAGATTTGCCCATTGGCCTCTGACCGTCATGGCCTCCTAATCATCCCCATACACTGATTGGCTTCATCACTCTGTCTCCTCTCCACCAGTAAGCTGGTGTGTGGTGGGCGTTCTGGCGCACTATGGCTGCCGTTGCATCATCCAGGTGGATGCTGCACACTGGTGGTGGTTGAGGAGATCCCCCCCCTTGTATGTAAAGCGCTTTGAGTGCCTTGAAAAGCGCTATATAAATGTAATTAATTATTATTATTATTATATAATGACTTGAATAAAACCAGCCTCTCTCTCTCTCTCTTAATATATATATATATATATCTACTCTATATACAGGGTGGTCCAGATCTAATTATGCAGATCCAGATCATCTGGGTGACTTTGATTTATGCAGAGACGATTCCAGTTCGGCGCGATGACGATTCTTCATGTCGTCAGTTCGCACACTTCTCAATGGTCCGGGATTTTTCGGGTGATTTTCTATGTAATAAACTTAATAAGTTATAGCGTAATGAAAATTGCATAATTAGATCTGGGCCACCCTATATATAAAATCCTAAGTCTAAAAGGTACAATGATTTTGTACAATGATTTTATGTCACTTTTTTGTCATGCTTTCAATCAGGCTTATTTTAAAACCTACATTTATATGTTTGGTATCATTCTTTTCAGAATTTATCAAATTTTAATGTGATGTTGTTAGATTTTCAGATTCAGAACCAGCAGCTGATCAAGCAAAGAGGAGGTAAAAAAAAATGTATTTGTTTGCCATTGTATCACAGTTTAAGAGGGGGTTTCGGAGGAGAGACCGGCTCTCCTTGGGGTGCCTTCAGCCCCCCTCTTCACAACGCGAGCAGCAGAGACATAAAGTGGCTGGCATGTAGTGCAGGTCAGGGGGGGTTGGCGAGTTAAGCGAGCAGGGGGCAAACCCCCTAGTATATATATATATATATATATACAGTATATATATTTATATATAAATATATATATATAAATATATATATACATACAGTACAGTTATACATATTGTGGAGCCGCCCTGGACACAGACAGGTGGACATGTTGTTTTTCACCACCACACGTTTATTTACAAAACTATTTACAAGTATGGTCACTCATACCCAGTCCACTAGTGCACAAAACCCCAATACTCAGTCCTGGCCACTCAAATGCCTTTCTTCGGGCCGCCTCCACTCTCCTCTCTTGCCTCGTCCTCTTCCACCCGACTCTACCCTCGAATGAAGGGAGACGGCCCCTTTTATACATGACCCAGATGAGCCCCAGGTGCTTCCGACACTCCCCCGTTGGCCACGCCCCAGCGTGGCGGAAGTGCCGGCTGTTCTCCCGGCAGCTCTCTGGGTATCCTCCTTATTCTTACCCCCAGCACTTCCTGGTGTGGCGGAAGTGCTGAGGTAACAGGTCCCCAAGGCATTGGGGCGCCTCCTGGCGGTGACCACGGGCCCCTACAGGGTGGGGCTTCCATGCCCTCAACCCGTGGCCCCCAGAGCAACCAGGAAGGCGGCCCCCACGTGATCCAGGGTGGGCCTTGACCCTCTTCTGGTCCCTCACGGCGTCCCGGCCGGGTCGTTGCCCCTGGCATCCCTGACAGTGCCCCACAGCCAGCGAAGACCACTCGGGAAGAGTGACCCGTCCCGCGAGGGCAGCATAGCCCCGAAGCGGGTCCTACTCCAGGACGACCGGGGTCCGGTCCTGCTCTCCAAGCAGGAATAGGGGCGGAGACGCGACCTGAGCACCACCACTTGGTGCTCCCCTGTGTCTCGCACAGGTTGCGCTCCCCCCTCTTACCGGCACCCCGGGGCCCCTTTGTTCGGCACCCCCTCCGAGGTCTCTGCGCCCCTTTGTTCGGAGTCACTCGCTCCCTTGCAGCCTCCTCCAGCCGTGGCGAGTCCTTCCCGCAGACGGCCCGTCTCCTGAGGGCAGGTTCCCAACGGAGCGGGTCCTACTGCCAGTCCGGGGTCCGGTCCTGCAAAAGACAGAAACACAGGGGCAGAGCCGCTGCCTGGACACCCTTCCCTGGCGTCCCACTGTGCCGTGCACTGGCAGCGCTCGCCCCTCCAACCGGCACCCCGGCACTTGCCTGTTCGGCACCCTCTCCGCGGGTTCCATGTCCCTCCTGGTGTTAGAGCCGCCGGCACCGCCTGCACTCTTTTCCTCTCCATCGGCTTCAGGGATTCCCTCTGCCCCCACAGAGGTTGGCCAGCACCTGGACGCGTACACCCAGCACCGTGTCCCCTCCTATCAGAGGAACCGGCACTCTGCCTGCCATTCCTCCTGTCACTTTGAGACGCCCTGACGGTTTGAGATTCCTTATTACAGAGAAAGAGCCTCTTTCCCGTCTGCGTCCCTACAGTGCGGCGCGAGACCGCAGCCGACTCAGGGCGGAGGGCGCTAGGACCCGGGGCACTCAGCAGCCCGAGTCCACTCAGCGTCCTCACGGACTCCCCCTTCGCCGCGCGTACAGCCCGCGGCGCCGCACCTCCTGTTGGAGGGCTGCTTACTTGAAGCTGATCATTGGCATCACAGCCATGTTCAGCAAACCCTCCCTCATGCTGTACGGGGACGGCGAAACATATCTTCCCCGCCGTGTCGCTCCGGCTGGAGAATCCAGCGCCGCGCCGTCGGATCGCCGATCGTAGTTCCTCGATGGACGCGACTGCCTTCCTCTCCAGTACCTGCATCTCTGCCCAGAGGGCACGTAGCACCAGGAACAACCGCTGCTCTGCGGGCTGAAGGCACGCCTCCAGCTCTGCCAGAGCAGCCAGCAAAGACAGAAAGTTAACCGACGCGGAGCCTACCTGTCTGTCAGCCTCCGACGCCGGCAACTTCCTGTGGGCCTCCTCCTCTGGCCCAATCGGGTCTCCCCCCTGCCCGTGATGGACATTCCTTGGTCCCGCCTCTCTGCAGTCATCGGCGGGCACACAAGACACACCGTCCAATCGCGTGCCTGTCAGGGGGAGGGACTTCTGGTCCGCGGCCATCTTGCCTCCCCTTCTGCGGTGGCGACATGCTTGCCGGCCGCCCTGCTGTTACCAGCGCCTTCCGAGCTGCAGTGTCTCCTCCTCCGCAGCCCTCACGGCTGCTGCCGTCCTGTCGGAGCCCCGCAAACCGGCACGCGCCCGCCACTGACGCAGATCCGGGAAGTCCCTGCCTGGAAAACCAAAAACACACACGGCCCCCAAGGGCCGGCTGCCGTTAGGTAGGGCACTCACCTCCCCGGACTCGTCCAACCAAGGAAACGTCCTCGGCGTGGCCTCTCTGGACGCAATGCCGTCCTGAACGCCTCCAACAACGGCGCGCTCGTCGGAGACCGCTGCAGTCATGCCATGCACGCTGCCAGCCCGCGATAGGGGAAGACGGCTCTCCTGCGGACCCCTGGCGGTCCGTGGGGTTCCTTTACCCCACGGGGCTGTGTGCACGCAGCACCCGCGGCACGTGGGTGGGGTCCCCTGCTGCGCCAGGCCGTCCACAACAGAATTTTGTTTATCAGGTCCCCGCCTTGTACCAGGCGGAGCATCCTGCCGACTACGCCAGATGTGGAGCCGACCCGGACAAAGGCGGACATGTTGTTTTTCACCACCACACGTTTATTTACAAAACTATTTACAAGTATGGTCACTCAGACCCAGTCCACTAGTGCACAAAACCCCAATACTCAGTCCTGGCCACTCAAATGCCTCTTTTTCGGGCCGCCTCCACTCTCCTCTCTTGCCTTGTCCTCTTCCACCCGACTCTACCCTCGAATGAAGGGAGACGGCCCCTTTTATACATGACCCGGATGAGCCCCAGGAGCTTCCAACACTCCCCCGTTGGCCACGCCCCAGCGTGGCAGGAGTGCCGGCTGTTCTCCCGGCAGCTCTCCGGGTATCCTCCTTATTCTTCCCCCCAGCACTTCCTGGTGTGGCGGAAGTGCTGAGGTAACAGGTCCCCAAGGCATTGGGGCGCCTCCTGGCAGTGACCACGGGCCCCTACAGGGTGGGGTTTCCATGTCCTCAACCCGTGGCCCCCAGAGCAACCAGGAACCAGGGTGGGCCTTGACCCTCTTCCGGTCCCTCACGGTGTCCCGGCCGGGTCATTGCCCCTGGCATCCCTGACAATATACTTTATGCATATATTGTGATATGTAGAGGATGTTTCTGAGCCTCAAACTGTAGACACAATCATGCAGACAACAACCCTCTGAATCTGAACAAGCCTTTGTAGACATATCAATAGGAAAGCAAGGTGTAAAGCTTAAATTTAAATTAAGTTCATAGACACGCTGCCGCTAAATATTTGCAGGCAAATCCACAACTTAATACCGGGAATGCCTGTTAAACATCTTAGATTCACGAGTACCGATTTGGGTAGTGAACACTTCGATGAATGAAACCTGTTATCTTTACAACGGTTGACAAACACGGAATATAACTTGAACACTACATCCTCCAAATACGAACCTGATTGAAAGAAATAATGACAACCAAATGCTTGATGACAGCAACACTCATAACAGTCACAAAACAATTACATTGACAATCATGTTACGTTATTTTTAAAATGTTTCCTTTTCTTTTTCATAACTTCTTTAACACACTACTTCTCCGATGTGAAGCGCGGGTATTTTGCTAGTTTTTAATATAAGCGTTGTAAATTTAAGTTCTAATAGGTGAATGTGTCATTTTTGACTATCATTCTACACTCAAAAGCCTATAATGACAAAGTGAAAACAAGTTATTGGAAACCTCTGCAAATATGTTAAAAAACAAAACTGAAATCTAGCATTCTTATAAGTTTTTGGACCTTTTGGCAGCAAATACAGTTTCTAGTCTTCTTTGGTAAGTACTTATGTAATGGTATTTATTGCAAGATTTTTATGTTTTTATTTCAACTTTATATATTATGTTTATGATGCATGGATCTAGCGTCCTGGGTTCATGTGCAGATATTCTTCCTGTGTCTCTGTGGGTCTTCCTCTGAGTGTTCTGGCCCTGTTTAAGTGTAGAGACTGATGCCCAATCCAGGACTGTCACACTTGCACCCCCCTAGAGCTTCTGGAATAGGCTTTGACCCTGGTTTTGAGATATTATTTTACTACATTTGTACTTATTGTATAGTATGCTGGGCTCATAAGTGGAAGTGAATTTAAAAAGAATGAATTGAATCACTAACGGTCTAATGAGGGTAACATATAAAAACAGATTTTTTGAGTATTCCTTTAAGAGAGAGATTCTTAACCTTGCTTCATTGTGTCAGACATATCTCTTCTCTGTAAGTTGTTGCTTCGTTTTGGTGATCAGTTTCATAATGGTTAAATGATGGAGTTAAATCTGTGTCTGGTCCAGCAGTCATTTATAAACACTGAGCACAAAATAGTGTGCTGCTTTGGTAAATTACTTACAAATGCAGGTGGAGTTAAAGCAGTTCTCCAATTACAGTTTAAGTTCACTATTACATGTATAGAGTATTTGCATGTCTGATGAACATCCAACACATTGCCATTCTCTGTGTTATCTTACTAACTGGGCACTCATTTCCCCACAGAAACAGATGGTGATGACAAAGAGAGAAATCCAAAAGAAGCTCCAGCAAAAACAAAAGAAACTGGAAGAGGTCAAAGATTATGTGTGTCTGATTAAGGTGAGCTTTATTAAGAGCAGATGTTATGATAAGAAAAAATGCTACCATAATACACTGCATGGTTGTAAATGTCAAGGAGAAACAGGGCCACAGTAACAGAACAAAAACCCAGTAGCTCCTTGGCCTGATTGTAAGATCACATTGCTCTTGTTATAAGTTTCTTGTACCATGCAATAGCTAAGTAGGCAGTACCTTGCAAGTGAAAATGCATAGTTACCTCTTGGTTTTACTAACTCTCCTTTCTGCGGCTTTGATATGGACAATACTGAAAACGAAGCATCCAATCCCTTTTCTGTACCCACTTTGGAAGTACAGGTTTGCCAGCACTGCTTCATAGCAATGGGCGCCAGGCAGGAGCCAAGTATTCTATTCCAAATTAAACAAGGACTCAAATACCAAGTCAATGAAGTAAACTGAGTGTCAGACTGTGCTCTCATATGCCATTTTGCTGCTGCTGCATTTGTGTTTTTCATATAAAAGACACAACATTGAGTGCATTTACAAGCACGCACATTACCGGGCTCAGGTGAATAAGGCAGAAGCATGGTTTCTTAAAAATCCGCATTTACATGGGCAAGTAATCTTCTTGAGATCTTTGTCAAAATGCTCCAACCTCATTAAACTGAGCTAAAAAGAGTTAAACATCATCCTCAGCAAATACGACAAATACGTACAGCAAATGCGTACGCAGAGTGACGGAGTGTAATGGACATGTGCAGATTACAAACTCCTTAACAGAAACCCATTTAAGTGTTTACACGGACACATAATCAGGTTATTCACCTCTGTTCGTCAGGTTTCTCAGAGGCCAATGATCTGGTTTCACTAAACAGAATAAGGGTTTACATGGCATTTTCGAAACCAGGTTTCCGTGAATAACTGGGTTATTGAGGCACATGTAAACATGCCTAGTGTGACACAGAAAAGTGCTAACTAACTTCAAATTCTTCTTATCAGGAGACCTGAAAAGATTTATTTTTCCATTCTAACAGAATTCTGTAGACAGGGAGGTGCAGCAAATTGAGAAGAGCCTCTCAGATCTGATCTGCTGCCTCAAAGAAACCCTTGGGAATCTGACGAAGAAGATGAGAGAGCAAGAGGAGAAAGAAGTTGCAAAGGCTGAAGAAATTATAGACAGAATAGAGAAGGACATCCAGGACCTCAAGAGAAGCGACACTGAACTCACTGAACTCTCTGAGACGGATGATGATATCATATTCCTCCAGGTAAGAGTGCAAATTCAGAGACAGTTGGACCAATGAGAACTCCTAAAAGTCGTTGGGTTTTCATAGGTCTCTGTCATCAGAAGGTCTTCAAATGCATTCCTCTCTAAAGCCCAATCTCCTCCTCCTCTCTTCTGATGCAGACACTCACATCATTCTGTGTTCCCTCGGGAAGTAGAGAATCCCTCAGCTTTGCTCTCACTGCTCCGTGTTTTACTGAAAACCTGAAAAAAGAGCTGTCATATCTGAAAGAACGGCTGGAGAACTTCAGCTTTCAGGAAATTGTGAAATTCATTCCAGTAGGTAAAGTATGTATTCATCTTAAACTGACTGAGGAAATCCATGTGGGGGAGACATTCCATATATTACATGGAGGAAGTAGAGCTGCCTCTTGTCATTTGTCAGTCCATCTATTTTGTCTTTCACTGTGCACATTATATCAACAAGCTATCATTTAAGTTTAAAATATTCTTCTTTTTTTATTAAGTGAGTGATGTTCCACTGTCTCCACTGTTCCAGACAAGACATGAGTTTTTAAGATGTAAGTTATTTTTTACTTGCTTAACTCACACAATTGAAATGAACTTTTTAAATATCTAATTTCTTAGGTAGTATAATGGTTCAGAATTCCTAGCTGGGAACCACCTCTGTGGAGTTTACATGCTCTCCTTATATTCCTAACTTATGGTCAATGTTGACAAGATAGCTCCAGATAACACCACCTGGACTGGATTATGTGGTTTTAATAATGAGTGGACGGATGGATGACTATTCTTGCTTATGAACCTGAGCAGTGGGGCACCCCCTTTGGCAGCAGTACAAATGCTCATGTACTGAAAATGGCAATAAGCATGTGACAGGTGCATCCTGTGGCAGAGTCTATGTGAGCTTAAATACTCTGTTTATAGGCTTTCAAATAAGTTCAGTCATTTAGGCAGCATGGTTATTTAGCGACACGGCTAACTTTCACCAAACAGCCTGGCTACAACTTTGGCCTTGCCTCGGCCATGCATTAATTACAAAGTGTAAACCTTCATCAAATGACATTTCTGTTATGACTGAATTTAAAATTTGGAGTACCAAACCAACTTCAATTAGATCTCTTTTTGGAGTGTTTCCTTTCATATTTGAATGTAGACCCTTTAATCTTTAAAAAAATGTGCCATTTTTAACAGCTTGTATCTTTTTAATGCATAAGTTTAGATTTGACAGCACTGTGACTTGCATTGCTCTGGCAGCTCACAGCTCTGGAACTACAGAGTTTAAATCCTGACTTGCTCACTGTCAGTTTGGAATATGAACATTCTTCCTATGTGATTGTGCATTTTCTCCTGATGCTCCAGTTTCTTCCACATTACCATGTCATGCAGATTGATTTAAATGGCTGCTCTAAATCAGCTCAGAGTACGTAAGTGCGTCAGTCAGTGTCCTCTTAAATGGACTGCTGCCTTGTCTTGATCATTTCCTTTGTTGTCCTTGATGTTGCCTGCGTATGCTTTCACTTTATCCTACAATGGTAAAAGTAGGCATGGAAAATGATTAAATGAATAAATTATTCTTTATAGATTGAATTTTAACTGTTATGGCCTTCACATTTGCTCATTTGCTCCTGTCATTACCTATTTAAACAAGGTTTTAAGGCCAGTGGAGTCACTTAATGAGAAGTCAGATCAGAAGATGAAAAGAGTGGGTATTGCATTATTTTCTGTTTACAAAGTCATTCAGATATAAAATATATCTCTGTGAGCAAGAGCAGCATAAAGTGAATTGCTCTTTAGGCCTGAGGTGGTCTATAAGCCCCTTTGCTGGCCCATCTTTACTTGAAATTACCCTGAGTTAAAATCCCAGGGTTGGAATGTAGAATTGACTTCTGAGTGATGATTTTTCATACTTTACACCTCACGGTGAAATTCTAAATCAAATGTTATTTTATGGCATGAAAAAAATACACTTTGTTTTTTGTCATTTACACTTCATGGAAAGTACTGCAGTACCACATCATGGCAGCCTCTCTCAATCGATAAGTGGAGGCAGTGTGTTTTTTTATACCTTAATTTCTAATGTGACACTTTAGAAATCTGAAGTAAATTAAATGATGATACTACATATATTTTATAATGAAAATATATTTACTATGTCATGTCAGCAATGGGTAGGCACCCTGTCCAGGTGTTGTCCTTGCCTTGTTCCCGATGATTACTGGGATCCACTTCAGTTGCCCTGCGACCCTGCCCTGGATAAGGAGATTAAGTTAATGGATTGATGGATTATGTCTCCCTATTATAAAAGTAAATCCTGAGACAAGACATTTTCAAAGAGATAATTTCAAGTCCCGCAAGACGAGACTTTGGTCATGAGATTTTTTCAAGTCATGCCCTCCTCTCAACCATGTTCAACCATGCACACGGCCCTTTCACCTCTCATTTGTGTGAATGCTCTTGACAGGCACAGTTCCTGCTGTCTTAGCTCTTATAAATTTTTACGTTTACCTCGCTTTAAGTTCCCAATAAAAGAAGACTTATTATGTTCAAATCTTATTGAAGAATTTCATCCCAAAGGGTTATCAACAGAAGAAAGGAGTACACAGGCAATCCTAACATCGAGAAATGATGAAGTCAAATGAGTTAATGCAAAAATTGTCGATCGGTTACACAGCAAATTGGTTAAATGCATATCAATAGACTATGCTGAAACAGTTGGTGGTGATTGTGCGGAAGGTGAAAACATCAACTTACAATATCCCAAAGAATATCTACAACCATTAACACCGTACAGTCTCCCACCGCATGAATTACTGTTGAAAGAAGGATGTATCCAAGAAAGGTAAAGCAGTACATCTCCCACGAAGAACATTAGACACCAAAAGAGATCTTGATATGCCATTTGTATTAAAACGTTAACAGTTTCCCATTAGAATAGCTTTTGCTATGACAATTAACAAATCACAAAGACAAACATTCGATAAAGTCTGTTTATGTATTAGAGAGAAATAAATGAAATTCACTCACGGGCAGTTATACGTTGCATTGTCACGATGTAAGTCAGAATCAAAATTCAATGCGATATTGATGAAAATTTAATTCAAAAAATTGTTTTTACTGAAGTTTTACAGTAAAAGTTTAAGTTTAAAAAGTATCTGTGTGCTAATTTCAAATTGAAACAGAATGAAATTGTATAACGCAATGAATAACTCTAACGCAACATGAAACATAACTTACTTTCAAATTATTATGTTTTACTATTTTTAATATGGTTAATTACTCGCTGTAATTAAAATAGTTAGTTCTATTATGCATGTGTAGCAATTCCCATGAAAAAAAAACAATCTTTAAATTGTACATCTGCATTCCCATATGTGAGTGGCTGAACCGCAAAGTGGCTAGCATGTAGCGCAGGCCCGGGGGTTGGTGAGCGAAGTGAGCTGGGTGCAACGCCCCCTAGTTATGCAAAAATTAATTTCAGAAAATTTCATACAAGTGTAAAGCCACCAGGTAAATTGTTTGTTTGTTTTGTTGAATAAATAAAATAAAGTCAGTGAAATATGTATTCAGCATGCGTTTGGTATCTTAGTGAGATTTTAAAAGGTAGTTAAGGGAACGGCTAAGAAACGTTATTTGCACACATGACAATGCTGCAGTTAGCTACTACCAGTATTATTTTCACACTAAAGAGTGCCATTAATGTGACACATTAGCTTAGTAGGTAGCATTGCCACTTCATAGATCCAATTTCCTGGCCTTGAATCCCACACTTCGCAGAGTTTGCATTTTCTCCCCATAACTACATTACCAAAGGTATGCTGTGCAAGAATTAAATGAATTAAGTAGGTGTGGAAATGTTGTTGTACCTATTTATTTACACACTATAAATGCTTGAATAAATTACATTTCTCTAATGGGAAGAGTTTTATTGTGCTGCTGGCCATTAAAATTCCAACACCAAGTAAGACATGAAATATCAAAGTGGTATTGAAATGGCAGATTACTTATGATATGTGGTGTATTTGATTAGAAGTACAGCTTCATTACACATATGGAACTCACAATTATCAACATTTAGTGCATCCACCATGGGCAGAAATAGCCACTTGTACACTGTCATGTACAGAAAGGTATTGACATTAAATGTGTCTTTGTGGAATGACATGCCATGCAGCCTTTATACATGGCCAAAATCTGTCCACGGTAAACACTGGTGGTCTCTGGCATGCCATTTGTTATCCAACCCATACATAAAAAATGTACTGCTCAGAGGTTGACCTTTTATGGCTCATGTGACTTCAAAAAGATTATGTTTCACTTAAGAATCAACTTTCAGAGATGTTTCTCCTAAAATTCCTTAGGAAGAAAAGGAGACATGAGATACAACTCAGGTACAAGGAGTCAAATTGAGATTTTGGTTTTAAAGCATGGTATATTTTGGTAGATCTCTTTCTAGTCTTGTTTTAATTTCTCCCAATGTCTTGTACTGTTTACAGTACTTAATATTGGATTGATGTCTTTATCCAAGGTGACTTGCAGCATTTGAGATACAATTGATTTAGTTTGTAATTGGAGCACAGGCAGAGATGAAGGGTCTTGCTCATGATCACCCAGTGTCAGTACCAGGATTTGAAGACACAACATCCAAACCACTGTGCTATATTCCCCGTCTTGTCTTCTAGAATGAGCATAATCTAATTGGAACAACTAATAGTATTATTCAGAAGCAAGGACCACAGTTTTGTTAATCATAGTATTTTATTACCCAAAACAACTGTCCATACATTACACCATATATTACTAAGCAGTAAATACTTCCAAATTGCAAAAAAATGTCAAAACACTACTTGGAAGATTTGAGACTATTGTAATCTGAGATCTCTGCTGAAAATCAAGAGAAGACCCTTGTGAGAATATGGGCTATTTTTTCTGAGGAGAAAAATCAGAGAAAGCAGGAGAGAAATGCAAATGTCTCCATTTTATTTGGTCTTGATGTCGTTGTTGTCTAGGAGAAACCAAAAAGATATTAAGGAGATCTCTTTTTTGATGTTTCATTCTTAAGGGATTTTTTTATCTCTACAATGATTTGTGCCACATGTGGTCAAGTATTGTTCTATTGGAATATGGCACCAGGAAACATCTGCATACAGGGTACCACCTTAGCCTGATGTGACGTATCCGTCATGTATCGCTAGCTGGTCAAGGTGCAGGCAATGCCACTGAGGTGAGAACAGGAGTGGAACCTCACAATGTAACACCATGTTCTGGATCCATATTGTGCTGTAAAATTCATACCTTCAGGAGCTTTTTGCTGCACTGCCTCCATATAACTGTCCATCATTTTGCAGTAAATTGAATTGGGGCTCATTTGAAAACAAAATGTGATGGCCCTCATCTTGTTATTGGTGGTGTTCTCGCCACCAGTGCAGGCACAGACACCTGTGGCCAAGGCTTTATGATAGGGGTGCCCACACTTTTTCGGCTTGCAAGCTACTTTTAAAATGACCAGGTCAGAATGATCTACCTACATTAAAAATGCTATATATATATATATATATATATATATA
Source organism: Polypterus bichir lapradei (assembly GCA_026402145.1). Taxonomy (NCBI): domain Eukaryota; kingdom Metazoa; phylum Chordata; class Cladistia; order Polypteriformes; family Polypteridae; genus Polypterus; species Polypterus bichir. Next base: position 35,931,023 of record JANRMT010049829.1, read on the forward strand.
TATATATATATATATGCAGTATATATATTATGGGGTGCCAAACAGGCAAATACATTGATTTTCTGAATATATAAAGTCTGCGTCAGAATATATAAAGTCAAAACTTGAATATATAAAGTCATTCCCGAATATATAAAGTCAAAACTTGAATATATAAAGTCATTCCCGAATATATAAAGTCAAAACTTGAATATATAAAGTCACTGTCGGAATATATAAAGTCAAAACTTGAATATATAAAGTCAGCGTCGGTATATATAAAGTCAAAACTTTTTTCTGAATATATAAAGTCAAAACTTGAATATATAAAGTCAGCGTCGGAATATATAAAGTCAAAAATTGAATATATAAAGTCAGCGTCGGAATATATAAAGTCAGCGCTGGAATATATAAAGTCAAAACTTGAATATATAAAGTCATTCCCGAATAT
>JANRMT010049829.1:35931916-35955395 GCA_026402145.1 Polypterus bichir lapradei
TCAGAGGTGGGTAGTAACGAGTTACATTTACTTGAGTAACTTTTAAAAAAAATTGTACTTCTAAGAGTAGCTTTACTGTACCATACTTTTTACATTTACTTGAGTACATTTGTGAATAAGAAACGCTTCTCTTACTCCGCTACATTTGGCAACACTCGAATCATTACTTTTTTTCCATTAGATAAAGTCTGACAGACAATTTTCAGTCTGCTTTGTGTAGCATATGCTGTCAAGTTGCGCACACGCCTTCCATTGTGTCTCCAGCTCTGACGTGAGGTTTTGGATGTTCCCCAAATCAAGGCGCTGCAGCTTTGAAAACTGATGTTGCATTTTTTGTTTGAAAGCATTAACTAAGCTAATCATATTGACCACATGGTTTTCTCTTTTCCTTGCAGCTGTAAATTAAGCTCATTCAACATGTTGGTCAGATAGGAAGAAAAATGCCAAGTCTAGCGGCCATTAATCGTTATTAAGTTGCTTGTATTCTGCATGTTTAATGACAAGGAGAAACTCCTTTTTCTCCAGCCAGGGGTCTTGAAATCTCAGCAGGAATTTCTCCCTAGCCATCTGCCTCAACAAAGGCATCTTTTATCATCTCTCCATCTTGGAAGGACTTCCTATGCTTAATGATTGAGTGACTCACCCGGAACGATGCTTCGGTGTGTGTCTGCCTTTGCTTTTGAATTCAGCCGAGTGAAAAATGACGGCTGTCCGATTAACTGCGATTTTAGTTCCCTCTCCTTTCTCTTTCTCAGATCTCTTTTTGGAAGGACGTCAGTTGCGTAGTTTTTATGAACAGTTCGAAAGTTCCTTTCCACATTTTCCGTCTTTGGAATAGCAATGATAGATTGACAAATCAGACAAACGCACTTTGATTGTGACATTGTGAGAAAAGAAATCCTCTTCCAATTCCACATCCAGCCCATAACCAACAATTTTTTTTAAATCCCTTCTTTAGTCGATATAAATTGGAAGGCTAACTAGATCACTTAGATAGCCAGAGTTTTGCAGTAGCTTGCGCGTTTGATCGTGTGTGCGGGATGACCAGTGTGTTAGAAGAAAACAGATCTCAGACTGGCCGCACTGTATGTCAATCAAGTGGCAAATGCTATAGGGAGGATATACTGTATGATAGACTAACATTTAAAAAAAAAAATTTTTTGAATGCAATGCAATCTATCTGCACTCCCTTTCCGATCTACCGGTTGATCACAATCGACGCATTGGGCACCCCTTCTTTAAGAAGTAGCTGGAAATGAGCAAAAAGGCACAGCTCTTGCCAACTGGGTCAAACAGTAAATACAGACGCCCATTGAAATGTGACAGACCTCAACTCTTGGGGTAGGGTCTGTGATGAGGTTGTTCGCTCCAGCACTGCCATGTGCACAACATGTCTGTTATCTTGTCTGTTTATGTGATGTAGTACTCCAGACCTCTTACTTTGATGTGTCCGACTCTCCTCTACCAAGGAACATCATACTCTTGTTAGTGAGTTCACATTCCATCCAACTCAAGCATCAATGTCCCAGAAGGATAATCTACCTCCCCACTTTCCCACAATTCTCCCTAGCTAAAAGTCAGAGAGGCCTTGTCCTCTTTGCCAGGATATTTTTGTTCCCTAAGAGTATTTTAACTGCCAGACAAGCACCTTTTATAGCCACTGTGGGGAAGTCCAGGGGCGCGACTCACACACATCATTTGCAGATATGCTTTTCTTGGAATCATTTTCACACTCTACCACCCTTCAAGTTTCAGATCAATATAACATGTTTTTCCCAAAGTTGTAAGTTTAATGGCCAGCAGAGTATTTCGAAAGTCTTGATTTTACACTTTCTAGTGTACAATTACAGTATATGTGCACTGGAAACTTTCATCTCTACTGTTGATTAAACATTACTCAGTCAGTTGTGTTGGCATTTGGGTAATTTAATTAGGAGTTTTTAAAGCTTAAAAAAACAAACTAAAGACTAAAAAATAGTTATTTAGACCATTGCTCTGTTTAATTTATGCTGCACTATAAAATTGATGCACTGCTGGTTTCCTTTTAGGACTTCTAAAATCTAGGTTTATGTTGTTTAATCTGCCCAATTTCAGGGAAAATTGATTCTTTTACATAATTCTTTTACATAATTCTTCAGAACAATCAGAGATATAGAGTTTTGAACACATTGCAGAATTTTACTCCATCCATCCACTCACTTGCCCATTCTCTAAATCTAGTTCAGGACCTTGTACTGTTAGCCCCTGTGTTGAGTGATGAGTATAAAGACACAGATCCTTTTCATGCATTATCATTTTGTATGTTGAAAATTACTTCTGTGATTACTGTTCTCTTTTTTTCTCTCCTTTTAGACTCTTTCCAGCTCACACTTGACCCTAACACAATGAACAAAGAACTATCTCTATCTGAAAGAAACAGAAAGGTGACACGAGGGAGAAAGATGCAATATGGGGATCATCCTGACAGATTTGAACACTGGCGTCAAGTCCTGTGCAGACAGGGGATAATTGGGATTCGCTGTTATTGGGAAGTAGAGTGGATAGGTAAGGGGGCTTCTATAGGTGTTGCATATAAAGGTATATGCAGGAAAGGAAAAGCTGCAGAGTCTGGCCTTGGGGGCAATGATAAATCCTGGAGTGTTGACTGCTCTACTACCAGGTATTCTGTGTGGCACAGTAACAAGGAGACAGAGATAACTGCCCCACTCTGTCACAGAGTAGGAGTGTATCTGGACTGTCCTGCTGGCTGTGTTTCATTTTATATTGTCTCAGAAGACACAATGACCCTCTTGTACAGGTTCAAAGCGTCCTTCACTGAGCCTCTCTATCCTGGATTTGGGATTGGTGTTGATTCCAGTCTAATAATTTGCCATCTCTGACCCATCTAATCAGTCATCTCTGTCACTTGCAGACATCCTCGTGTGTCTGAAGGATTTCACTTATGATATAAATCATTTACTTGGGGTTGTAGAGGAATTTGACTTTCAGGAAGATGGTGGGTGTGTGGATGTGAGTTGGTGGGGTGGACATAGAAGTGAGAAAAGAAAGAAATTTGATTCTATATTGCTGCTTATCGCCATTAATATTTGTTTTAATCTATATTTTGGTAGCCTGTGTGCTGGGGGGAAATGTGCATTAATCACAATGCAACTCTAGTTTAGGCCCATGGCAGTTCTGAACATTTATGAATGCTTGTAATATATATTTTCAAGAAAATTAATAAAATAGCTTTATAATTCCTTTAAAGGCTTCAGAGAAAGGACAAATTTTTGTGACACACTTGTGAGTGTTAATTATTTTCCTCATGTATAATTTTGTCTTAATCTTCATTTTAATGAAAATGTGTACTTTAATCTCACTCATGTTATTGCCTCTTTCTAAATTTTACAGCAATGTTTTATTTAAATATAACTTTGTTGCATTTTTAATATGAAATATTCAAACCTAAATATCTTAATCAGTAATTGTACCGTAAGTACCTTTTTACTATACATAAATAAACTATGTACCATTATTTACTGTATTATTTCTGTAGTTTATTACATGCATATTGTTCTAGCTAACAAATACTCATCTTATCTAGAATTGTTTAATTGACATTATGGTGTGTCTATAACAAGAGCTGCCACTCTTCTGCAAGAGTCAGTCTCCTATTTCACAATTCTCATTCTCTCATTTCAACTGCAGACTAATTCAGACTACTTCAAACTAGAACTTGTTACTAGGCAATGATGCCCCCTCTCACCACTGCTATTTGCAATTGCCATTGAACCATTGGCTGTTCACTTTCAAAATGCATTTGAGATAATGGGGATTATGAGAGAAGGACTTGAACAGAAAATATCACTATATACAGATGATATGGTACTGTATATATCAGACCCACAAAATACTGTTCCTGCATTCCTAACAGCACTGGCAGAATTCAAAAGATAACTGGAATCAAAATTAATTTGAATAAAAGTGTGCTTTTTGCAGTGAACTCTCTAGCACACAACTTTAGATTGAACACCTTACCTTTTATCATTGCAGATCATTTTAAATACCTAGGGGTAAACATCACAAGAAAAAATAAAGCACTTTTTCAAATATACTGTATTTTCCTGTCTGTATGGAAAAAAAAGACATGCATGGATCGTCTACTCTCCATCTCACTTTAGCAGGGAGAATTAGTACTGTCAAGATAAATACCCTTCCTAAGCTTTTTGTCTATTTTAAAGCGTACCCATATACATTAACAAATCAATTTTAGGAAATTAGATTCAATCATAGCCTCATTTGTTTGGAATTCAAAACATCCACGTATCCAAAGGGAAACCCTACAAAGACCTAAGGCAGAAGGTGACATGGCTTTACCTAACTTTCATTTTATTACTGGGCAGCAAATATACAAGCTATGAAAACCTGGACATAAATAGACAAACACATGCAAGCTTGGACCACAATAGAAATGATATCCTGCAGTACTTCTGTATATTCCTTGCTTTGTACCCCAATAAGTACAGGGTATCGCCAATATACTAATAACCCAATTGGCCTTCATGCACTCAGAATATGGACCAAATGTAGGAAGCACTTCAAGATAGAGAAGCTTTTATCTGTGGCACCTCTGCACAATAACCACCATTTTTCCTTTTTCCTTTCAAGCTTACACAGTTTTTAATGTTTGGAAAATGTACAGGATTAAATCATTTAGAGATCTGTACATAGATAATGTCTTTTCATCCTGTGAACAATTACACTCCAAATTTAGATTCCCATCAACATCATTCTTCCACTGTCTCCAAATTAGAAACGTTGCTAAACAAACTCTTACCAATTTTCCTCACCTCCCACCTATTTCTTTTCCAGAAGAAATATTGATCAGTTGTGAGGATTCAGACAGCATTTGTATAATATATAAAACATTTTAAAGTCCCTTCCTTTCAAAGATCCCAGAGTATCGTACAGTGGGGAAAAAGATCACTTACTCAACATTTCAGAAAAGGAGTGGAAGCCACCCACGCACAGAATTCAGTTTAGCTCCATATGCATAAAGCATATAATTATTCAACTTTAAAATCTTTTATCAGTCATTTCTGTCTTGTTCAAAATTGTCCAAAATGTTTCCAGGGCAAGATCCAGCCTGCGAATGTTGCAATCAAGTTCCAGCCTCACTGGGCCACATGTTCTGGGCATGCGCCAAATGAACATCATTCTGGACCAAAATCTTTAAATGCCTTTCAGACAGCCTTGGTGTCACAATTCCTCCTAATCCATTAACAGCTGTGTTTGGTGTTCTTCCAGATGGGCTTAAAGTGGAGAAAGACAAACAAACGGTGATTGCTTTTATTTCATTATTGAAACATAGACTTGCTCAAATGGAAGAATCCTAGCCCAACTCTTTTAAATCAGTATTTAACTGATGTTATATAGTATTTGAAATTGGAAAATGTCAAATTCACACTTAGCGGATCTGTGCAAAACATTTTAAAACCTGTCAATCAATAGCATTTTAGAATAAACATTTATATTGGAAAAAATGACTCTTTTCCCTCTTTTCTACGCTTTAAGTTTTACTGTCTGTTGGCCTTCCTCTCTTTCTCTTTAGTGGGGGTTAAATTGAATTTAGTCTTGTTAAGTTGATTGTATGGGATGTACTTCCTTTTAATAACATCAATAAAAAAGAAGAAACAAAAAAGTAAACTGCAGACGTCATTATAGGTTGCCTGCAACTCTATCAGTATGGAGCTTAGGCTCTGTCTCTGACCCCGCCCTTTATCTGCAGTCCCAGGCCCCTCCTACGTGTATAAATTATGATAAGCGCGCATATAAGATCCTGCATGTCCTCTAGTTAGGACGTTGGATATCTGTGGGTCCACGGTTCTTCAGGCTGATCCGCCAATTAGCTGTGAACCACCCAATCTTGCTGAGATTGCGTAGTTGGTGAACCAGCTGGGGGGGTGAGGCTGCAGGGATCTGTGGTATCCGGGGTGAACTTCTCCAGACTGCTGGCCTTTCTAGTCGTATTTACCTAAAGCTAGATTGCACATGCCTACTCAGTAAAGTATTTAAGTTCTGCCTTACCGCGCAAGAATTAGAAAAGAAAGTAAGGCTACACAAGCCAACAATGCCACCCCTAGCCAAACTGGGGCCCAAGTGGAATTTTTTTCTTGTGGCCCCTCAAATTTCTCAACTTGCCCCTCCCTGACTCCACTACATTAGTAGCCAAAGGTTTGAAGTGTGCGAGTGTGATCTGTGAGGTTAATCCCATAGTACAAGATTTTACTCAAAATTAAGGTCAGGAATTGACACAGCTAAAAATATCTAAACTGTGCAGACCAGCTGACAGGGAGAACCTGACAAGTCAGGCAGGCTATTAAAAAATGCTTATGCGCTCCATGTTTGGAGATGATCAATATGTGCCCAGGGGCTGCTGTCTGTTATTTAGTTTCCCTGTGAATGATTCCCATGTCTGGCTAATGAATGTTCTTATTTTGGAACCTGCAACTGCACTGAAGAGTAGAGCTCACCTACAGATGGATGTAAGGCATCGCTCCCACTCGTACTTAGGAATCGTACCTCCTGCACTCTTTCTCAAAGCAGGTCAGATCCGACTGCAGGAACCCAACGACTGCATCATGCTTTCACCAGTAGCCCTCTTTCGACTGTTGTATTACTGTGAGTGTTCAGCTTATGTTAAAAGAAGCTAAGTGTATCCTTTCTTTAGTGTTATTTTTTCTTTCTTCATCTTATTTTACATAAAATATAAAATACATATAGATATACATACAGACTTTTGGCTTAGTAAAAGCTGCAATCACTAATGAATGGATTCCCAGGGAGCAGGCGCCCCCTGCTGGATACAATTATTATTCTTTATAACAGGTTTAATTTTAACAATCAATATCTATAAGGTGGTCCAGATCTAATTATGCAATTTTCATTACGCTATAACTTATTACGTTTATTAAATAGAAAATCACCCGAAAAATCCTGGACCATCAAGAATTGTGCGACGACATGAAGAATCGTCTTCGCGTCGAACTGGAATCGTTCCCGCATAAATCAAAGTCATTCAGATGATCTGGATTTGCATAATTAGATCTGGACAACCCTGTAAATAAAGAAAGAAGCACACTTCACAAATGTAACTAACATTTATGATTTATTTACTTTATAATTGAAGGCCTAGTTAGTAATAATAGTAATAATGTTCCAGGGTATCAATGTGCTGTTACTCTTTGTTCATTTTGTCACCAGTATCACTTGTGACATGTTATACAACTACAAAAAGAAATAAATTAATACTACCACTGTTAATAATAATAATAGAATGTTAGAAAATACCAACAAAGCTTGCCATCTATTTACATAACTCCTTCAAAATAACATAAAGTCTATTGGTAAAGGTTCGTAAAGTCCTACTGTCTACCACACTTCTTGGTAGCTTATTCCATGCGTCTGTGGTTCTCTGTGTGAAGAAAGATTTCCTAATGTTTGTGCTAAATATATTTGTAACAAGTTTCCAGTTGTGAAAATGTTTGTCTTCTTCTTTGTTTTACACTAAAAATATGGTAAGTACAACAACTACTACTACAACTAATAATAAAATAAAAACTGCCAATACTACTACTGAAAGTTCTCAATAAATTTACATAATGCAATAAATATAGGGTCAAAATCAAGCTGAATATTTTGATATTTAAAAAGTGAGCATGTGTATATGTTACCTATCCTTATTAATCTATGTAAAGTTAATTTGGTCAGTCCTTCTATTTTCTTAATGTTTGCATCTCTCTCTATAACCAATTGCAACACAGAAAAGATGGGGAGGATGCCATTACCTGGACGGCAGACCAGTTCGATAACGTCGACGGATTGACCGGCAGGACAAATAAATAGCTTTGTACCTGGTCAGTGTAAATTAATGGAAGGACCAATGATAGCCAGGAGTCAGGAGCAATGATAGCTGGCAGTGGTTCTCCAAATGATTGAGATCAGGTGTTTCTGTCAATCCCATTGTTAATAGGTGCAAAAAATAAGCACATACAGTTAGGTCCATAAATATTTGGACAGAGACAACTTTATTCTAATTTTGGTTCTGTACATTACCACAATGAATTTTAAATGAAAGAACTCAGATGCAGTTGAAGTGCAGACTTTCAGTGGGGTGAATTCAGTGGGGTGAACAAAATGTGATAAATGCATAGGTTTTCAATGATATTTCAAGACCTTTTCTAAATGGTGAAAATGCCTTTGCAAAATGGTTAACGCTTTTTTCCAAAATCTAGAGGGGCACCTCCTTGACATGTTTTGCTTAAACAAGCATTTGTCACATTCTTGTAGTTGTGTTACACTATTTGTTGTTGAATTTTTTGGGCTATTATTATACCCATCCCTAACATAATACTGCCAAACTTGCATCAGTCAATCAAGATACACAGGGTCACGGAGCCATTCCAAGCAACACCGGACACCAGGCAGAAAATGGCCCAGGATGGGGAGCCATCCCATTACAAGGCTCACTGACAAACATATCAGCACTCACGCTCTCACACATATGGCCATGTAACCCAACCTACATGTCCCTGGGATGTGGCAGTAAAACCCATGAAGAAGACATAGGGACACATGGGTAGAATGTACAAATTTTACACCCATATCCATCCATCCATTGTCCAACCCGCTATATCCTAACACAGGGTCATGGGGGTCTGCTGGAGCCTCCAGACAGAATTCCATCTCAGGATAATGGATCTGTGAGGCAAAAGCGTTTAACTATTTTGCAAAGGTGTTTTCACCATTTAAAACAGATCTTGAAATATCATCGAAAACCTATGCATTTATCACTGCAATTCTCCATTAAAATTGCCCAGACCATGGAACATCTGTTACATAGTTGTAGTTACATACCCTGATGTTTTTATTACATTTTGAAAGTACAGGTACAATGTAACTATGTAAGTACACTTGTTTTTGGATCAGTGATAAATTGTTACATTGTAATTATATAAGCTGTGGAATAACAATGACAACTGAGTAATTAACTATAATGCTACTTTGTATTACAAAGTAAGTACAGAGTAATAACTCGCAGTTACACTGTACTTATACAGGTAATTACATAGTAGTTACAGTGTAATTATGGACACTTAATGTAAAGTGTTACCAAATAATCAATATTAATTTACTAACATCCTGAGAAATATTCATTATTCAAAATGGAATTCATCAGCCGTTTTATGTGCCCTATGACTGTTATGACTGTGCAGAGTTAACATTCACAGAGATAGAGAAACAGACACAGTTAGAAAATGTTTAACACACTCTGAACCCTATTGGGATTTGCCAAATTGTTAAAGGTTCAGCTCACTCTGACTTTCATTCATTAGATCAAATTATTACTTGAGGTAGTGAGATTCAAAATGTAATTATTTTTCCACTAAATTAATTTCTCTCTGATCATTAATTAATTACTTTTTCTTTTTGCAAATATACTCACAGTTTAAAGCTAGAACTTGTCTTCTAGATGAAACTGTATGGCTATTGAAAGAAACTCAGACTTAACTCTTGTGCACTGTTTATAAAAGGTGCTAACCCAACAAATGGAAATAATGAACTGCCATGCAAATTCCTATAGACCTTAGCAGCACAGATTTTATGAATGTTTTTAATGATGAAATAGTTTATGTAATATTTCAGATTTTAAGATCTTGGAAATGTAGTTTTACAAAGTTATTATACTTTTAGTCCAAACTGCCTGAATAATGTCAACTTGAAAACAGAAGAATAACTGATAGCTGTGCTTTCTAAAATTCGGCCAGGTCCAAGTAAAGTCAAGTTGGGGAGCATGCACTGGTACAGTGTGTTGCCGCACTCACCACATGATGAAACAGCTCGGGATCCCGGTTGGCAACCCACCAGGCAGACATACGGTCCAGTCCCACCCTCTAGAAATGACCCTCTATCTGTCACAGCCAGGTGTTATGAGTGACCCCTTGGCCTGGTCCAGCCACTTGGGTCACCAACAATGAGGATCCTACAAGCTGTATCACCCTCGGGAAAACGTGCCACATGGCCGTAGTGCCTATAACTTATGCTTCCTCTCAATGCAGGTAATGTGCCTCATTCGGGACTCCATGAGCAACTGCTCATTCGACACAAAGTCAAACCAACGGTACCCAAGGATTTTCCTGAGAGACACAGTACCAAAGGAGTCCAGTCTTTGTCTCAGGTCACTGGATAGCGTCCATGTCTTGCAACCGTATAGCAAGACAGGAAGCACCAGGACTCTAAAGACTTGGACCTTTGTCCTTTATTGGTCCAGGTCCAGATAACAGGTCCCAGTACATATATATCAGTGCTTTTGCATCTCCCATTTTTAGTATTACCAATAGATCATGCAGGAGATTTTAATTTTAAATAATAGTTGAGATAACCCTTGTAATGGCTGCAATGGACATCCTTTATTCAACAGACCAGAGGGAGCCCTCAGATATCTCTGATATCATAATGACAAGTGCTAATACTGTAAATAAGTAATTTCTCCATACTGCTATTGAAATTGCTTGTCACAGCTAATAATAAAAAAAAAATGTTGTGATTCGCAGCACATAAGATGGCAAAATGTGATGCAGGCCACAAAATATACAAAGCAATTCCAGATCAGCACCTCACTGGTCTGATGGCAATTAGGCAGCCAGACCCCAAACTCTGGAGGTAGGCTTTCAATCCTGCATAAGCCTAAAATGGAGCATTTGCCTTAAAAGTGCAGAAAATACTTTTAAATGTTCCAAACACACAAAAATATCCCTTATGGTACAGGATAACTGTAAACCTCTGGCTGGAAGCATACAAAGGCCATCAAAGTAATCTTATAAAAAATGTATCTATCCATCCATCCATCCATTATCCAACCCGCTTTATCCTAACTACAGGGTCACGGGGAAAAATGTATCTATATAAGCAAAAATAAGCAGAAAATGTCTGGAAAAAAAGAACAAAAATAAGGCAAAATGCACATGCTAAAAACACCAACCCTCTACAAACAAGTCCAGTCTCTAATTTTGTAATCAGACACCCAAAAATTTGCAAAAACCTACAATAAGCTAGAAAATCGAAACAGTATCCACAATGATGATCCACACACCAAAATTCTAAATGACACCCTGCTGGAACCATCTCCTCAACCTAAATATAAAGGCAGTGTCGCACAGTGACAAATATATTTAGATGACTTGAATACATAAAGACTAAATAATAAATAAACAATAAACAATATTAACAAAAATTACATAAAACACATGAAAAAAATTCAAATTGGCAAAAATAACAAATACAATGGAAAATGAATGTAAGTCAAGCAATAAATCCTAACTGCAAAATAACATACAGTATGTTAAATAATATAACTGATCAATGGGTTGCAGGCTTGAGGCTTTTGTTACTTCACGTCCCCCTGGGGGGCCCACCCCACAGTTTGAGAACCACTGGCTTAGAGGATAACGAGCAGCATATAAATGCAGGTTACCATCCAGAGCAGGGGCCTCAAAAATGTTGCATACGCCCATTTCCACGCTCAAATCCCGATGTGTAAAAATGAAACTTGGCATAAAGCCACGCACATTTTCACGCCAGCTCAATCGTTTGTGTACTCAAGTTCTCCACTCGGTTTTGCAAACTGGCGGCACCCAGCATCAAAGCAGTGCTACTTTTCCTGTGTGGTTTCCCTTTAATTTTGGATCCACATCCCTGACGCGGCTTTATCATATACACTGAAACTAAATGCATATCGTTTGTTAGTTTAAGGCATTTTTTTGTAATCAACCCGCAACCACATAATGGTGCATGGAATGGCCAAACTATTCCAAATACCATCGCTGCTTTAGCGTTGTTACTCTCAGTGTGCCACTGAGAGTATTTTAACTCACTGTATCTGCGTGTGGAATCACAGCTGTACAGCAGCTGATCGAAAAGAGGATTTTCGGAATACAGCATCTCGCACACGCTGCCTCAGTTTTGTATTTGAACTTCTCCCATACAGTACAGTGAACACTTCAGAACTTTTCCTGTAGGGACCTCACGGATCAGCTCTAAACACACTCAATCACTCCATCAAGTACTCCTGGTAGAACTGTTTGTACTTATAAGTACAATCACTTCACTGTAAACTTGCGATACAGTTATAATATTTCACAACCTGAGCCACTTTATAAAGCGCGTATTTACATATGACTACTGGCTTCTAAGTCGATTTAGATTTCCAAGCGCTATCTTCTTGGAGCTCTTGATATCATGTTTAGGATAAAATGCAGTAAAGTATGTTTATTACATTATATAGATACATTTTTAACTTCATTTAAATAATCTATACTGTTAATAATTAAACATGTGAGGACACGATGGCGCAGCACTAGCGATGAACTACCCGTTCAGGGATTGTTCCTGCCTCGCTCGATGCTTGCTGGGACTGGATAGATAGATGGACGGAATAATTAAACATGTACTACAAAGATATTTCAATGTTCCATAAAAGTTTTGAAGAATCGGCGTTCTAAGCTTGCAGATGGCCTGACATCTATTACAGAGCTAATTGTGTGGCGATTGGTTACTAGGAGAAAGAAAAGGAAGGACAGGAATTGGGGGTTAGTATGTTAGTATGTTTGAAAGAGACAGTATCTTGCGGGAGGCATGAACAATCTCTGGACAGGGTGCCAGCTCGTCGCTACCACCGTGTTTCCATGTTTAATACATGCTTTAATTCCTATCATTATGAAAATACCAAGTATACGTCTTAGTATTTAAATTGTTCATAGAGCTGTAATATCCTGAGTGTAATGTATTCCGTGTCCTGTCGGTGGAAGAGAAAGCCCGTTTAAGAAGCACATAGTGACTCACATACATAGAGTATATAGAAGAACACACATGATACGAAGAATTTAACATGCTACTTTAGTTGTGATGGGATTTGAGAAACTAGTAGATTAAACAATTTAAGATGAAGTTTATGACTTTCTACTTTAATGACAAAATAAACTACGTGATTAAAGTGGGACGTTTGAGATTAAAGTTGACATTTGGACATTTTTTTCCACTGTGTCCCTATTTTGTTTTTCTTTTCTCTGTACCCTAATACGCTTCCATGTGACACTCAGACGGTGGGCTACGACTCTCCTTTTCATGATGACTTTGATATCTGACCACTTCTTATTTATTTTGGGCACTGTGCGACTTTCTGAACTTGAACTTTTGAGTATCTCTGTCACTCTGTCACTCAATCAACTTCCATTTGTTGTTTATATCACTGTTTAAACCAACAAATAGTATGTTTTTCCTTGCCTCTACTTGGTGTTGGCTGAAATTCTTCTTGTTCCCCCTTTGTCTTTTCACAGAACACAAAACATAAGAGGCTATTTATATTGATTTGCATATTCAAAGAGGCGTACGTCTGGGAGGAGTCGGGTGGGGTGGTAGGTATTACACGAGCATTACTTTTCACGCTGACCGAGATTTATGTGGATTAATGTAGAAGCATACACAGAGATTTATGCTTTTGTCTGTACGGCATGTTTTAGAGTGAATTCTACGCATGACGTTGTGCATAAGGCCCCAGACATTTAAAGAAAAACTGAAACCTGCCATACTAGTCACTGCTAACGAGGCACAAATTGGATTGTCATGGTGACCTGCCACTGAAACCAGTAACAAGTACCAGACAGACATAAAGGTTTCACATTAATGTTATCCAGACTCAGTGGATACCCTTCATAACAAATAAAACAATGGTTAATAATACTGAAAATAGTAAGTTATGCATGGAATGCTGGCTGTGCTGAAACTATTGCTAAATCAATGGTAGCCATCCATGGGAATCAGTTTAACCAGATGGCAGTGAATTACTATTTTCAAATACAAATAATTCTACTGGGCACAAATATGAAGCTAAATGTGAGGTAAACTACATTTGGAATTAGGGGTGGAATAAAGCCAAGAAGCATCACATTTGCTTATCAGAATCACAACAAAGGGCAATTCATGTTGTTTGCACAGCTCTGGAGTAATCATTTACTTTGACGCAGCAAACAGAGCCTTGCCAACTATAGCCTTATTCATTAAAATATGGCTAAAATATTCTGTAGTAAAAATATCACAGGGACCAATACTTTTCATTGATGTCCTGAAGTGACTTATTTTTTTAATTCATGTTCAACATAGAAATTAGCCTAATGCCATTTCAAGGCACACTCATTCACATGCTTGTTTTACAGTTTCTGTTTACACTAAGATGTATGTCTTAGGGACTTCGAGGGGAATCCTGAGAAAAATCGACACATAACAGAGATATGAACCCAGGATTCTGGAGTCATTCTCTTAGAAGAATATTGTAACAAATGTCAAGATTGTATTAAACTATTGTTTTGATTTGCTTTAGCTACTTAGGCCAAATGAACTGGGATTACACAGAAAACCACTAGAAAGGAGTGTCAGAACTTTAGACACCTTAAAGGCTTTTCTGAACTCTTCACAGCAGTTTAAAGGAAGTACATTGGGAAAGATGCGCACTGGGGGAATTCCAGATGAACCAGGAAGCCACTTCAGTCCAACAGAATTGCAAAAGGAATAAACGGTCTTTTCATCATGTGATCTAGAAGGGAGATACAAGTAAAGAAGAAAGACAGAAGGGCAGTTTGCCAGAAGTCACTGAAACGTTATTTATGAGGCCACCACAGGTCTTCATTATAAATGAATGTATTGTAACATGTATTGTTGCTCGACCCGACACAGATTGGACACATATAGAAATAAATAAACTGTTTATTTTCTTCAGCTGGAGGCCACGTCTTCCCCGTGTCCCCCAGCCACAACACAGTCCCAAAGCACAAAGTACAACACCAAAACACTCCTCTCTCTTTCTCTTCCACCACCACTCCTCCACAAGCTTTGTCTTCCTTCCACCCGACTCTGGCCGTTGAGTGGTGGTTGCTGGCTCCTTTTATGGCCCACCCAGAAGTGCTCCAGGTGCTTGGTCACCTGTTTCCAGTTGCACTCCTGGGTGGGGCTGAAGATTCATCCAGCTGGGCTCAGGGACCCATGCCGTGCCCCCTGGCAGCCATCCCAGATCCCAACAGGGCTGCGCAGAATTCCATCTCCCATGAAGCCCTGCGAGAGACTGAGGCACCGCTCCAACCCAGGGCGGCCATCCAGCGTCCAGGGGGAGGTACTGCACCGACCAGGGCTGCTCCCCCTGAATACACATCGAAGGGGCATCCCAGCTGGGCATGAGACCCGGGCTTCCGCCACAGCATCCCCACTTTGTAAATTGGAATGAACATTAGTTATCTGTCGTTTTTCATTTAGGACTTATTCCCTGGCCTTGGGATATTTCCCTTTTAGTTGTGTTTCCCTTTTAGTTCATTTGTGTTTTGTTTTTATGTAGTTTCTGCTTACATTGTTATGCATATATATTATTATTATTGTTATGCATATATTATTATTATTATTACTCTCTTGTGTATTTAAGTTGATAAATCTATTCTATGCATTTGATGGTTGGAGCCCCAAGAGTCGGGTCCACCATGATGTTGCTACTGTTGGGCCACTCTCAGCCTTTATATTGGCTTTGAAAAGACGGTGCCAGTGGAGTGGCATTGAAGTTTGGGGAGTAGAAAGCTATTGTGTTCCTTTTTTTATGAATAAATTCTTCATTTATAAACAAACTTTTAAGTCTTTTAAGCCAGGGTTTTATGGATTTCCTCTCTTCTCTTCTTTCCTTAAGGACTTTTTTTAAATTGAGACATTTAAAGGTATTTTTGCATTTTTAAAACCAATTCCCCATTCTAGGCCTTTGTGGGCCTGAATGCCAACCTGTTTCTAGGCAGACCAGTGACGGTCCTGGTATAGCTCTTGTGAGGTTTATGAGGCCTGCACCCCTTTTATCATTTTGTACTGACTGTATAGCCTTATTCATTAATGTCAGCCTACTCCAGAGCCTAAGGCCATTTCAGGGCACACTTATTCTCACATTCATATTGCAGTTACTAATTACACTAAGATTCATGTCTTAAGGACTTTGAGAGGAGAAATCAGAGTATAGTATTTCATAACAATACCAATTACACCTACTAGGAATATGTTTTCAATTATCTTGACTTTTAAAATGGTGCTCAAAAGAGAATTCAGACAGTCTGGTTTAAAATGTGCTAAATTCGTCATGCTGGCCAAAACTAAAGTGTATAAGAAGAACTGTGAAGTTTGCAATAGGAAAAAAGTCAAGTTCCCAAAGAAAACTGAAAAAGGAAATGAGAGAAAAATGTATTCTTGTGTCAATACGTTCTTTAATGTATAGTGCAGAAGCTAAAAGATTAGATTTTTATTGAAATAGGACTGTCGTAAAGTCATGAATATGTGTACATAGTTCAACACTGGCTCAGATGTAGTTTTATTATTTTATTCTTAGTGTTGCCACTTAAATGTACTTAGTGCGTATATTATGTTTTCTGTCATCTTTTGAATATTGTTTTAACTATTATTATTATTTATTGTTAATGTATTCTCAATTCTCTGTTATTCGCTGTTATCTGAGTTATGTGCCCTGTACCCTTAAAGTGGAGTTTCATGGGGCATACAGCTGAAGTACCCCATTTATATTCCAGACAAAGGATTATGTTCTCCAGGTTGTCATTGAGATTTGTTTGTGAAAATTTATTTTTGAGTCCATTTGGATTTTTTCTGTTTTTTTTCCCAACTTTTTGTTTTATTCTGTCATGTAGATTTTTGAATTGGCATTGTTTTGTTCTGAGTTGCCTTTTTGCAGAACCTCTTTGCTGCTTTTTAATATTTTTGTATATTTCTATTTACTTTGCAATAAATCTTCAATATTTTTAAAGAGTTTTCCATAGTTTTCCCCTCTTTCATTATTGATTTTTGACATGAATGTTTATAAGGATCGTTTTGTTGATGGGCTTATTCCATTTTTTTTGTGTACGCCACAACTTACTCTAAGTTTGGTGGAAAATCCTGGGACTACATTTTGAGAGGCTAGGCTTCATTTTGGTATTTTGTGTGGCACAAAACCATAACAAACAGTGCCATACCAATGGATGTACAAAATGGCATTGGTAGTGACATTACTGATGGAATATCTGAAAACAGTAAAACTATAACAGTAAACAAATAATAATTAAACATCACAATTACTTAATTCCTGATTTCAAACAATTACGTGACATGAGAAAAGGAATTAATGTTGCTTCACTGAATTTGTGGAACGTGTATTTCCAGCAGTCTGGTTTTAAAATGGCCTGATTTATAGGTTTACTAGTTGCCACACCAACAACAACAACAGTTTATTTCTTATAGCCCAAAATCACACAAGGAGTGCCTTAATGGGCTTTAAGGGGCACTGTATTTTGACAGCCTTGACTCTCTAAGAAGAAAAACTCCACCATTAAAACAACAAGCAAAACACACATTCTTCCAGCACTACAGTACTGGGCTATTACATGCATTCATTCATTTCCTAAACCCACTTATAAAGACAATGGTCAGAGGGAAGCTGGAGCCTTGCACAGCAAAAACTGGGAGCAAGGCAGGAACAATCCCTGGAGAGGGTGTCAGCCTATTGCAGGGTGAACACACACAATAGACGCCAATGGATTATAGAAAGAAACCAGAGCACCCGGAAGAAACCCATAGGGATAACATGCAAACTCTACACAGGGAACAACCAGGACTTGAACCTTAGTCACTGCAACACTGTGCTGTCCAGGGTTATTACAAAAAAGACAACAGGAAAACATCTAAGTATTCACTTTTAGCTTTTTCAGTTTTTATTTTGGCAATATGGCATAGAAAAGATGGAGGGGTTCTTAAGAGCATCCTAGACCTCCACCACCAATGGATTTTAGGTTATTGATTCTCCCTTAAAGCTGCTGTCATACTATATGACTTCTAGTTGTGAGATAGGTCAGAATTGCTGACCACAGTCGCTGATGTCTACTTTACCAACTACAGTTAGGGCCATAAATATTTGGTATTTGGTAGTTGCTAGTTGACCAGCCTTGTGAGTGGTGGATAAAAACAGTTCCAGAACTTAAAGGTGTAAGTTGTGAACATTCAGATCAAATTTCCTTGATGCTATCTATTTATCTGCTTGTCCTTAGAGACCTATATCTGTCACAATCTGGTATGAAAATTTTGAGTATACAGTTAAGTCGATAAATATTTGGGCAGAGACAACTTTTTTCTAATTTTAATTTCTAATTACTTTTGAGCCCCTGAAATGAAGGGATTGTGTTAAAAAATGCTTTAGTTGCCTCACATTTTTATGCAATCTTTTTGTTCAACCCACTGAATTAAAGCTGAAAGTCTGCACTTCAACTGCATCTGAGTTGTTTCATTTAAAATTCATTGTGGTAATGAACAGAACAAAAATTAGAAAAATGTTGTCTCTGTCCAAATATTTATGGACCTAACTGTATGTGTTGACCTTCCACCATAGCCGTGCTTTATGACAACCAATAATGTTCTGAGTGAAGGAGTTTGCGTTGTATTAAGTGCTGACAGGTTAACATGTATGGCAAGTTCAGCCTCAGTCTTTGCCCTTTTTTTCTTTTCCTTTAGTGATGCATCAGACAGACAAGCCTCTCTTCTGTTTGCAAGGTTCAAAACAGAAGTGTCCCTTACTTCTCCTTGTTGCAATCTATGCAGTGTACTTCCAAATAAGAATTCATTGGTTTTCCTACGACTAAAGATAAAATCAAACCTGTAGTTTTCAGACTACAGTAGTTGGAGGGAGTCACTAGACATGTTAAATAAAAACAAGAAGCTTTGTGGGACCATTGTGCTGACTGCCTCCAACTCACTAAGAGGATTGAAATTAGGGCTATAACTGAAAATTGCTAGACATGTTGTCTAATGTAGCATGGCCTTAAGATAAATCTGTCCCTTCAGCTTTGCTGAGCATGTGCAGAAAATATTATTGAAGGCACATCAATGTTCTTAGCTAAATCAAAGTTCATTAATCCAAGTCTGCATCTCTAGGAAGATAACAGTTCAACATGCTGGGTGCCCTTTAAGAGTCTTTGGCCCTATTGTGATTCTCAATTGTGACCTTTAAGGGGAGTTGTAGCACCCCAAACCCCAGACACAACCACACAGACACAAGTCCTAGGCACAAATGTAAGGCTTGTTATTATAAATTACCTTAAAAAAGGCTTATTTTAATAAACACCAACACAAATCCCAATCCTTTTCTTTCTTTATCCTTTCTGGCTTCTCCTCCACTCCTATCAGGTGAGCTTTGTCCTCTGCCTCCCAACTCCAACTCACCTGGGTGAGGTCAGTTGGCTCCTTTTATCCTAGACCCAAGACGAGCATAGCCAGTTCCAGGTCAATTGAAGCCCCATAAAGCAGGGATCACTGATCCCACAGAACCCAAGAGGGCTGCCCCATTGGACTACAGGTTCCTACATGCCCTGTGAATGTCTGTGTAAAAATATCAGCCTGGGTATGCTGCCATCTAGTATATCAGGGGATCCATTGACCTGAATTCATTGTTCCCCCCGTTCTTCAATTACATTGGCATCCCAGCGAGGTAAGGAAATTTGGTCTGTCCCTGACACCAGCATATTTACTCCAAGGTTACCAGCTCCTGCCAACCTTCTGGTAAAGGCAGCGAATTACTGGCCATTCATTACATTGGCATCCCGGCCAGATAATGAATCATGCACTATCCCTGTAGGTTCGCCATGCCTGCTGTCTGTTACACAGTGTTTACACCTGAACATTAGACCAGCAACCACATTTTCGACGAACATAAAGGCACATGCATTTAATCAGAAAACAGTCGGATAATAAATACCAATTTGAAATTAGATAAACCATGGGCGTGTCATGGTATTTATAGTTGTCAAAGGTGAGTTGTTTTTTCAGTGTGCTGCTGGTGGAATTTCCAAGGTACATTTCTTATCAAAAGTCCACCTCTGTTACAGAAGGAAAAGTGAAACATTATTTGTTGGTAAGCGTCCTCAGTTTCTAGCTGGTGTTCTCTCTAAAGGACAATGGCTCGAGCCACCATGGCTATATCGCTGGATGAGTTTATTTGCTCTGTGTGTCTGGAGACTCTAAATGATCCTGTCTCTATCCCATGTGGGCACAATTTCTGTAAGAATTGCATTATAAAGCACTGGGATCAATCCCAAGGGTGCAGCTGCCCTCACTGCAGGAAGACATTCAATCCAAGACCAGTTCTTTTCAAAAACACTCTCCTGGCTGAAGTCATTCAGAAATTAAAGAAGACTGGAACGACTACCAGCTCCTCTCAAAATTGGGCAAGACCTGGTGAAGTGGAGTGTGATGCCTGTAGTGGGAAGAGGATCAGAGCTGTGAAGTCTTGCCTCACTTGCCAGGCCTCCTACTGTGAGATTCACATCCAGCCTCACTATGAAGGAACTGTGTGGAAGGACCACAAGCTGATCGCTCCAAATAGAAATCTACAGGAGGAACTCTGCACAAAGCACCATACAAATTTTGAAATTTACTGCAGAACAGATCTTACATGCATATGCAAGCTGTGTGTAGGGCTGGAACACAGTGATCATGACATGGTCGAACCTGAGAAAGAAAGAGCTGAAAAACAGGTGAGGAGGGTTTAAATGTCTTCACAGAACAAAATAATGTGGAAGGAATCGAGGGATGTCCTTGCCAATTTCTGAGTGCCACAGTGGCAAGTGCTGCTGTTTCAGAACTCTGGAGACCTGGCTTCAGATCCTGGCCCTGAGTTCTGTCTGTGTTGAGTTCACATTTTTTCCCTCTGCCTGTGTTAATTTGTCTCCTGGGTTTTTTCCAGACACGTGTGTTATGTTAATTGAGAACTCTGAACTGGCCTGGTATTGATAAGTGCATTGATTGAGTGTCAATGTATGAGTGTTGTAATGTGAAGGGCTATTTTACTACTACTTCATCCTACTCTATCTTTCCAATCTCACATTAATAACATTACCCGGTCTGTTTACTTCCACTTACGTAATATTAATCGCATTTGCCCCTCCCTCACTCCCCATACCACTGCCATTCTTGTTCACAGTCTTGTTACTTCTCATCTGGACTATTGCAATTCATTCCTCTTTGGTCTCCCTAATAAATCTCTTCATAAGCTTCAGCTAGTCCAGAATTCTGTTGCTCACATCATTACTCGAACCTCATCTATTCACCATATTACTCTGGTCTTGCAGCAGCTCCATTGGCTCCCGATTAAGTTTCGAACTGATTTTAAGATTCTGTTATTAACATTTAAGGCCATTCATAACCTTGCCCCTCCATATCTGTCTGACCTTCTTCATGTTGCCATTCCCTCCCGTAACCTTAGATCCTCTTCCTCCATCCATCTGACTGTCCCTCTCACCCGTCTAACCACCATGGGGAGCAGGGCATTCAGCCATTCTGCTCCCAAGCTCTGGAATTCATTACCTGCCGAGCTTAGAAATATCAAATCATAATCATCTTTCAAATGTGAACTTAAAACGCATCTGTTTAAAATGGCTTTTTCTTTATGATTACAGTGGTTTGGTGTTTGGTTTTAAATATTTTCTGATGTTTTCAGTTGTTTATAATTGTATTTATTTATTTATTGTTTGTTCGGTGTCCTTGAGTTTTCAGAAAGGCGCCTTGTATAAATAAAAATAAAAATATTATTATTATTACTTAGTCATTTTGCTCCATATATGCTATATGCAAAGCTAGTGTATGTACATATAGAGTCATTCAGTAGTAGCAAAAGCATTAGTCAGTGTGTGTGAATTCCCTTTATATGTATAATTCTGTTTATTAATAATCTAACAAAACATAGTCTTGACTCTTTGGTTTCTCCTTGGCAAGCCATGGACTCATTGCTTGTAAAGTAAGAACAGGACTCTTCCGGTGATTATTTCAGTGGCTGTCTGAACCCTGCAGCGGAGTGTACCTTGGCATCAATTAGTGTCTAGAAACATGCTGTCTGTAAAATGGTCCCTTTTTACATGTGGGTCATCTTCTGTTCAGTTTTCTCTGAAGTCCTCTAGGCACATTTGTAAGTTCATAGCACCTGTTGAAACTTCGTCCTCCTTTCTTAGGAGTTTTCTTCTCCATGGTTATAATGTAACAGTCACATTAAGTGTGCTCCATGTATGGTTGGTCTGAGGTATTTTTGGTCACAAGACAATTTTTTGAATGAAGGTTCCTGCGAAGCAGACGGCCAGAAATCCTGCCAACTATGACACTTGTGATCACTAGGGGGAGCTGCATCGCCTCAAACCCCAGACACAAGTTCTAAGTGCAACCGTAAGATTGAGTATTATAAATGACCTTACAAAAAGGCTTCTTTTAATAAACATCAACATAAATCCCAATTCTTTTCTTTCTGTTCCTTTCTGGCTTCTTCTCCACTTATCCAAGGCAAGCTTTGTCCTCTGCCTCTTAAGTCTGGGCTAAAGAAAACTGTCTGCAAAGGCAAAAACAGCTTTGTTACCTGAGCTACTGTGTATATGCACATGGCATGAGAACGGACAGCAAAAACAGGAAGCCACTGCCAGTATACCTCAACCAAAAAATATAACAGAACTGAGACGAGTCTTAATTCATTACCTTGGTCGCTATGTCCCCAAACTCGCCTCCTAAACAACCTCTTAAAGTTGAATGCAGTGTGGATGTGGGGCTCCGCACAGGAACAAGCCTTTAGAGATGTGAAACAGCCAATTTCTTCCTATGATGTAAAGTAGGTCACTGTAGTGAGTGCTGATGCAAGCAGCTATAGACTCGGTAGCGTCCTTCTCCAGAGTCAGAATAAGCAGAAACCAGTCCTGTGACGGACTTGCGTTCTATCCATGATCTTTTACCAGCAAAGATTCCTTTCTTCCAGGATCCCTCTTTTCTCCCTATGATCCTGAAGCAGAAAAGCAGCTTACACATTCAGTGGAAGAATAGTAGTGTTATCTCACAGCAAATGTCTGTTCTTTTAGAGA
Source organism: Polypterus bichir lapradei (assembly GCA_026402145.1). Classification (NCBI taxonomy): domain Eukaryota; kingdom Metazoa; phylum Chordata; class Cladistia; order Polypteriformes; family Polypteridae; genus Polypterus; species Polypterus bichir. The sequence continues at coordinate 35,954,896 of JANRMT010049829.1, forward strand.
TTTGCATAGTCATCAGTCCAAAGAAATATAGGAAGATGAAATGAGAAAAGCTGCAACATCTGCAATAGTCTCTTGGTGTATTTTTGGGTACCATACAAATCTCCCTTCTGGAAACTAAACAAGTGTACAATACTGGACTTTTTAAAAATAATGTGGTTAGAAAAAAGAAATACTTTATAAAAAGGTTTAAGGAAATCATATGGCAAAATATAAAAGAGTATGATGTAAAATATTTGATATTATAAGATTCTCCAACCTGCTTAATCCAACTCCAGATAACAAGGACAGAAGAGTATCCCATTAGCACTTGGTGCAAAGCTGGAAACTGCCTAGACAGGTTGGTAGTTTATTGCAGGCCCCACACAAGCACACGCTGACACTGGGCCCAATGTAAAACGTCTAATTAATTGCACAAGCAAGTATTTGATGCTTATAAGTATATAATGCCATTCATATCTATCTATCTATCTATCTATCTATCTATCTATCTATCTATCTAT
>JANRMT010049829.1:35955795-35985541 GCA_026402145.1 Polypterus bichir lapradei
ATCTATCTATCTATCTATCTATCTATCTATCTATCTATCTATCTATCCATTATCCAACCCACTATATCCTAACTACAGGGTCACGGGGGTCTGCTGGAGCCAATCCCAGCCAACACAGGGTGCAAGGCAGAAAACAAACCCTCGGCAGGGCGCCAGCCCACCGCAGTATTTGAAACTTTTTAAATATAAACATAAATATTAGGCACTTGCTAATGATTTTTGTATTATCATTCTGTAATGTTTAAAAAATACTCTTCTATGAAATTGCTGTCCTAACAAAAGTGCCACTTGAGACAATCGCCCTGCTTGAGAAAAAACGAGACAAGGTGGAACACTAATCAGGCATGGGATTCAATCCCACAACACTGGAAAATGTGCCAATGCACTTCCCTAAATTGTTTTGACATGTCTACCTGCATATTGTTGAGTTACATTTCAAAAATAAATTCAAGCTTTTGATTTCTACCTGTATATGACTATCTAGCACACTGCTGTGAAACTCCAACACTAACTGGGGATTGAAACTGGACTGATTTGTTGAATACATTATCAAATTACATTGATAACTGATGATATGCAAAATGCATAACAGAAACGCAAATGTTAAAAGAAAATCTACATTCATGACAAATACAAAAGCTGCACAATAATCCTGAATCCCTTAACATCCCGGCACAAGCTATTATGGTAACATTGTCTCTTTAATCTTGGCCAAATGGAAGGGTCCTAACCCACCCGCTTTAGCACAGTGGGCACAAATGTCCTAATGTATATAATGCTGATAGTTCGAAAAAATCAAATTCAATTTATGAACAACTTTTCAAAACTTTTAAAATATGACAGACTTTTTTTAAAGTTCTTCTTAATTAATCAAACATACTGGAGCTCTGTTAACCCTTAAGATGCCTCAGTATCTGTGGGGGGGGTTACCTCACATTAAGTAATCACTTTGATTTTTTGCTCTCAAAATGGGAGGTGGAGGACATGTCAAAACAGAAGTGAATGCATTGTATTTCTGGTTCATTTTTAATATATTCATTGTAATGCACTTTCTAAATTCAGTCTAAGTTTAACAAAGTTTAACAAAAAAAAAAAATTATGATCTTGTGTCTCCTGAGTTTAAGTTCCTCTCATTGAGAGTTCTGATTACCTTATAAAATCAACGGAAGTGTGTTTAATAATTTTAAATGAAGTTGCCATTTTACTTGGCCACTCCATGTTTGTTTACAGTTTTGTTTTGTCCTTATGCCTTGTTTTAGTGTGATTTTACGCATAGCGTTATGCATGAGGCCCCAGGAGTGCATGGCACCTGATATCACTTATGCGATGGGTTCAAAGGTTGACTCTGTGCACTTCCTGGTTTTCCAACTTTGTGGATGAAAAACAAACAAATTCTCTTTGTTAGTGTGGGACGTGGTGAAAGAATTCTTCTGCTTTAATTTTTTAACTAGGATCTCTGGCTAGCATTTTGGATTTAGATGAAGGATGGGATTAGTTTTTGGTTTAGAACAGGGGTGTCCAGCTCCTGTCCTGGTGGGCTGCAGTGGCTGCAGGTTTTCATTCTAACACTTTTTCCTAATCAGTGAACAGTTTTCACTGCTAATTAACTTCTTTTCCCTTCATTTTAATAGCCTTGTTTTTAAGGATTCAGTCCTCTGAATTGATTTGTTTCTTAATTAAATGACAGCCAAATAGAAATGAGATGTGAAACGAGCCAACACATGACCAGCTAAACTGGGATTTCAAACTCCAACCAGTTTCACTCCAACCAATCCCTTAATGAGAAGCTGATTCTAGTTGATTGAACTCATTATTTAATTCAATGGCTTGTTGCTGCTCTCATCCTGCCACAGCAGACTGTTGATTTTCTGTTTTTTTTTCTTAAGAACAACCTCTGGTGAGATCAACCTTACTGAGACCTTCACTTTTCTTAATTTTCAGATATTGTGTGATGGGCACAGGTGAGCTGGTCATATGGTGGCTTGTTTTGTGTCTCATTGTTGTTTGGCTGCTAATTAAGGAAAAAGAGACAACTAAGGGGCTTGAGTCAAGTGAATTAAAATTAAGGCAAAAGAAGTTAATTAACATAAAAACTGGTCACTAATGAAGAAGATGGTTAGAATGAAAACCTGCAGCCACTGCAGCCCTCCAGGACCGGAGTTTGACACCCATGCCTTAGTTGTTTCTTTTTCCTTAATGAGCAGCCAAACAATAATGAGACACCACATGACCAGCTGACCTGAAAATAAAGAAAGGTGAAGGTCTCAGTCATGTTGGTCTGCTCAGGTCACCTTGATGGTGGTCTTAGAAAAAACAGAAACTCAACAATCTGCTGTGGCAGAAGGAGAGCAGCAACAAGTCCTGATATTCAATAACGGCTTTGATTAACTGCAAGAATTGGATTTCTCATTAAGAAACTGGTTGGAGTGAAATTGGCTGGAGTTTGACATTCCAGTTTAGCTGGTCATCTGTTGGCTCGTTTCACATCTCATTTGTGTTTGGCTGGCATTTAATTAGGAAACAAATCAATTCAGAGGACCGAATCCTTAAAAACAGGGCCATTAAAATGAAGGGAAAAGGAGTTAATTAGCAGTGACAACTGCTCGCTGATTAGGAAAATGATTAGAATGAAAACCAGCAGCCACTGCGGCCCTCCAGGCCTGGAGTTGGACACCCCTGGTTTAGAACTTTGCCTGGCTTTTAACTCTTATGGATTTTATTCTTATGGTACTTTTCTATTGCAGTGATGCAAATCGATGGGGCCGCCACCCAGGTTACTTAATTTTGGTATTTTAAATTATTAGACTGGCTTACCCCAACTACAAATACTAACCTTAAAGTTTTGGGGTTGGAGCATAGTTACCTATAGGTCCCTAATGTTAATGTCCCCTTTGGGTGCCTAATCTTAAACACAATAACACATTAATAGAAAAGTACCGATTTTACAATTATATTTAGCTGCCTCCTCATGGCAGCACAGCAAAAATAAATAAAATTCAACAACTTTATAACTTTCCTTTGCCCCAATGTCAATGCCTGCCTTTTTACAAATCCATTCCAACCCAATGTCATGTGGATGAGGTTCAGGATGAGATTAAAGGACTCCATTCAACTGAAAGGCAGAGCACTCCTTACAGAGCAGTGGCATGCCCATTAAGTGTACCGATAAAAAACAAACAAACAAAAAATACAATTTATTTTTATGACATACAGTACCTGTTCTTTCTTTTTCTGATACAGAAACTCCTCCAGTCTACACAGAAAGAAATCCAGAAGAGACTTCAGCAGAGATGGAAGAAACTGGAGGAGATCACAGAATCTGTGGACCTGATTAAGGTGAGATTAGCAAGAACAAACTACCCAGTAAATCTACAAGATGGGCAGTTATTATTAAGTCTGGCACCCTGGAGTTAATTAATATTACATGTATTGTTGTGTTCATTTTTGGTAGTTCTACAAAGCTACTAAGGTTTGGTGGCCAGCTGCTCCAGTTGTGTTGCTTTTCTTGCTTTTTGTGCCCTTTGTCTTGTCCTAATGTTTACATGTCTGTTAATGGGATCACAAATTTGTCCTATTGTGGGGGAGCTAATGTTTCAGTTTTCTCTGGTGCTTTTTAGGAAAATTATCTTTTGCTTATAAACTGGTGATGTAGTTAAGCAAGTAAAAATAATCTTGGAGACATTCCAACTTTCTTCATCGTCCCTTAACACTCCTACCAACCAAAGACACCCTCTTCCCTACCCCACTGCTGTCCTTTCACCTCCACATCATTTCTCCTTGTGTCTTCTTTTAGTGATCTAACACAGACAGGTTCATCAGTTCATAGCCTTAACATTGTCACATGTACACAGTACAGTACAATTCTTATTTACATGTGCTAATCGACATGCAACACATCACCATGAAACTTAGCACACTCGTAAGAAGCTTGTCTTTAAACAGAGGATTAACCAGTGTGGCCACTAGAGGGTGCTGCAGGCCCCCAAATCCCAGCCACAACTTAACCACTCAAGTCCCAATTTAAACTAAACTGGTTTTATTAAGCAAAACATCTTGACAGAGGATTCTTCCACCATTCAGATGTATAATTATTTTCCTTTCCTTCCTATCTTTTTCTTCTCCACTCCATCCCAGGCGGGTTTTCTCTGTTCTCTACACCTGACACCAGCTCTCCTGGCTGGGGTTGAACAGCTGCTTTTCAACCCAAACCTGGAACTACACACTACCTGGTCAAGTGAAAACTCTCCATGACAGAGGCGTCTGCCCTAGCAGTCCTTCCTAGTGGCACCTGAGGATGCCAACATGGCTGTCCACCACAACTATCAATCCTATGCAGCCCTGTGGGAGTTCAAACGGCAGCCATACTACCAACCCAGTGTACTTTGGGAACACATGACCTAAGGAGGCTGGCTCCCTCTGTCCTTCCATTGTAGCCTCCTCACTGAGAAAGGTACTACTAACTTAACCAGTTGGGACACCCGTCCCACTATAGGCTTCCAACCCAGTTCATCTATGACACCAGAAAAACATTTGGTATTTGGTGATTAACATCTAAAAATTAGTTTACCCAGCAGAATAAATGTCTCTCTATTATAATAAAAGAATACTGCGACAAGACGAGACTTTTTCAGAGAGATACTTTCATGTCCTTCAAGACGAGACTTTGTGCCAAGAGATTTAACTACGCCTGAGGCCAGAAATAAAGACAAAGAGTAGATGACATAACAGAACATCGTAAAGAGGTTCAAAAACGTTGGCGTGATACACACGCAGAGCAGGCTAGAGAAAATTCGAAAGTGTCAAAAAACTGATTAGTAAAGATCACTTTAGCTCTAACACATGGAAATTATTACTCGGTGAAATAATGGAACAGAGAAAAGAGATCAAATGTATTGTTCGGATTTAAACTTTAAGTCAGAGACTTTTAGATTGTCTAATTTGTGTTGCATCAGGGAAAAAAAAAAGTAGTATTTCTTCCCAACGAACAGGCGTATCCGCGAGACTTAAAAGATTTGTTGTTTCGTGAAAGTGAAATCCACATACGCAAGCAGCAGAGATGCAAAGTGGCGCAGGCCGAGGGGGGCAGGCGGCAAGCGAAGCGAGGAGGTGGTGAAGCACCCTAGTATTTTCATAAATTAAAACATGGTTGCAGATTCTTAAAGAAAAAAAATAAGTTTGATCACGTCATTTTTTTAAATGTAAATTACATTGGGTTGAGTCAAAGCTGATGCCCTTCTCTCACTGACCTTTAGCCGAGGTGCCCTACTTTTTTGCTCCCATCTCAAAGCACATTTGGAGCCACTGACTCCTGATCACTCTTCTGTGCAACTGCCTGACAGTCTAAATGTACAGAGGCCATATTATTGCAGCTTTTATGTTGAGATGAGTATCTCAAATGACCCTTCTGCACCATATGAGGTTTTCTGAAAAAGGCAAATATTAAAAGTGAACTGCATTGGTAGTATAAGCCTTCATTTCCTTTTGTGAAATACTTGAATTGTCTGTTTTATTATTTCTACTATTATTTTACACTTGCTGACACCTTTAGGGGTGGCATGGCGACACAGTGGTGGGGCTGCTGCCTCGCAGTAAGGAGGCCAAAGTTTGCATCCTGGGTTCTTCCTGTATGGACCTTGCATGTTCTCCCCTTGTCTGTGTGGGTTTTCTCTGGGTTCTCCAGTTTCCTCCAACTGTCCAAAGATATGCAGTTTAGGTGAATTTGTGACACTAAACTTGGTATTGTGTGTGTCTTCGCCCTCTGATGGACTGGTGCCCTGTCCAGGGTGTGTTCCTGCCTTGTGCCCTGTGCTACCTGGGATAGGCTCCAGACCCCCCTGTGACCCTGATCTGGATTAAAGAGGTTAGAAAATGAGATTTGACACCTTTATTCAGGGAAATTTACACGTTTTTAGGATAAATAACTGCCTACAGCTATTTTTTTACAACAAGAGCAAAGACAAGTTAAATAACTAGCTCTGGATCTCACAGAACGTTGCAGACAGAAACTGAATTGGCAGCCTTTGGGACTACAATCCAATGCCCCAGTCCCTGGTCCAAACTGCTGGGCCAATTGTTGTTTGTGGAGGACACCAAGTGAAGCTTAAAGTACAACTGCCTTCCATGAGGTGGGTCAGCTGGAGAACACTGAGTAGTTGCATGTTTGCTTGCTTGGTAGATCAGGAGAAAATCTTTTATAAACATCTCCCAGTTCTTCCCATCAATGTGCACAGTCAGTAGATGGTCCTTCAGCTCCTTTTAAATGGCCTTGTTTTTTTATTTGTGTGTTGGTACCTCATAGCCGTCCTCTTACATACCCTCGATACTGAGGAAGGTCTCCATTTACTGAGAAATCATCTGCCATTCTTCAAGATCAGTTCTTTTGGTCTCCTACTCCCTACAAGTTACAACTGAGAAAAACTGAATCACTGTTACTGTTCAGGCTCTACCCCAACTTTGTTATTTTGGCAACCTGAGCTGGCCTTTTTTATTTAATCCAGAGCTGAATGAGTGAAATGTGACTATTTCATGTTTAGTGAGGCAGAAAATTCAGTTTGGTAGCTGCCTGTGATCTTTACAGCACAGTGAGATGCTTAAAGATAATTTAATGAATATTTAGTTGTTGGTTCTTACCTGTAAGTATTGTAGTAACCCCTTGCAAAATACGTAGTGTAAAGAAACATACATTCACACACAAGGCAGCTTAAAGGCTTTTCAAACCTTATATTTACAGCTCAAAATGTTTACGGGACAAAAGCCGTTGTGGCGATGGGAGATGTCATGCTTTCAGCTCAGGTGTTGTGGCCACAGACTACACCATTATCTTATCAGCTCCTCAAGTATTCTAAATCCCGGAGGATAGTTTTCAACTTATGCTTTAGTGTTATGGCCTTAGAGCATGACACCTAGTACGTTAATAAACTCTGATGTTAATAGCCATGGAGTACACCAACCGAACTCTTAACTGTTACGTCTGCTCCTCCCGCACTCAGCTGCTGCTAACTGGCTGTGGTTGTGGGTTCTGCTGCCTCTTAATCAGGGCTATTGATCAGAGATATTCCTGCATTGCCAAGACCAGTAAGCACCACAGTAACGACTGCAATCTCTGATTCTTTTATATCCTCGGTGAAGGGTGCTGCTCCCACACTTCTCAGCAACAAATCTGCATAGAGCAGCAGGCCTTCTGCTGGCCTAACTATGCTCAGGAACCTGATTGGACAGCCTGTCTCCAAAAGACTCCGCCTTCTGCAGTTTGGAGTAGTATAGTTTGCATCCCACACAGATCTTTGATGCAGCAGTGCTCTTTCCTCATCTGATTTTTATATTCCACATGCACATTGCTGTTAAATCAATGTAGTATTAATGTTATATAGTGCCCTTTGTTCTTTTTCACATTATTTTTAACAAAGACTAGGGGGCTCGGCCCTTGCTCACTTTGCTTGCCAACCCCTTTCCAGTGCTACGTGCTGTTGTGAAGAGGGGGGCTGAACGCACCCCAAGGAGAGGCAGTCATTCCTCTGAAACCCCTTCTTAAACAGTGATACAATGGGGAACAAATACAGATTTTTTTTACCTCCTCTTTACTCAATCAGCTGCTGGCTTGCTGCTGCCATGCCACATGATCTGCATCTTGTGCAGTGCTTCGAACATTTAAAAGCCTGTACAACAGCTGTCCTTTGTCTCACTGCTTTGTCTCTCTTCTTCCCCAGACATCCTCAAACACTATTCAATCTCTTTTCGCTGTTCAGTTATTTCACTGAGTAATATTTTTCCATTTGTTTGCGCTAATGCGATCTTTACTATAATTTTTTTGAGACTTTCGAATTTTCCTACTTCCATTATCTCTAACCCTGCGGTGGGCTGGCGCCCTGCCCTGGGTTTGTTTCCAGCCTTGTGCCCTGTTTTGGCTGGGATTGGCTCCAGCAGACCCCCATGACCCTGTAGTTAGGATATAGCGGGCTGGATAATGGATGGATGGATTATCTCTAACCCACTCTGAATGTGTATCACGCCAACGTTTTTGAATTCTTTACGACGTTCTACCTTGTCTTTTTCTGGCCCCAGGTGTGGTAAAATCTCTTGGCACAAAGAGAGCACAGGAAGTGTATTTGCCAAAAACATTCCAACTAAGAGGTTAGATGACCGTGGTCTTGTTTGAAAATGGTTGTAAGTAGGGTGTGACTTGCAAAAGTCACTGTCTCACGGGATTTGCTTCCAAAGGCTGTAAGTGTGACGTGACTTGACCGTCTCGTGGGACGTGAAAGTGTCTCTCTGTCTCTCTTCAAAAGATCACATCTCATTGCAGGAAAAAAAGTCTCGTCTCATCCCAAGATTTTTTTTTATAATAGAGAGAGTAATTTTTTTCATTAAAAAACAACTATTGGGTACTTATGTCACTGCAATGTTTACACAGTATTAGTGTTTACTATATTTGTATGCTGTTTTTAACAGCTCCACATATTAAACATGCAATTTTAAAGTGTAAGAATTCATTTAATTTATATAAAGAAGATAGTTTCAAGCTAGTAAATGCATCATAGTTTTATATACAGGGTTATTTAAAAAAATGTCCCTATACTAAACAAGTTTAATTTTGCCAGTTTTCAATATACAGAAATGTGATTTACCCCAAAGGATAGGAAGTTTAATCTCTGGCCCCACAAAGACTCAATGTGTGCTCCTCATTGCCTCATGAAGGAAAAATCAGACAGGTGAAAATGCATCATCTTCCATTTCCCTTTGCACTCCTGTACTGAGTCCATCCTTTTCCCCTTTTTCCTCAAGTCATGCAGCTTGCAGCAACTGTACATCTTTTCATTTTACTAAATGTACCACACTGCTGGATCATAAATTTGCACTTCATGATTACCTTGTGCTCCACTGCATAGTCTGTTTAATTCCCTGTACCTTCTCTTTGAACACTCCTGGTTGTCTAAGATTGTTCCCCTTGCAGAGACACCTTTTCCCTCTCAACTACCAACTACTACTTTCTGACATGGAGAATCATGTTAGAAATGTCTTTCTTCTTCTTCTTTCGGCTGCTCACGCTAGGGGTTGCCACAGGGGATCATCTTCTTCCATATCTTTCTGTCTTCTACATCTTGCTCTGTCACACCCATCACTCGCATGTCCTCTCTCACCACATCCATAAACCTTCTCTTAGGCCTTCCTCTTTTTCACTTGCCTGGTAGCTCTATCCTTAGCATCCTTCTCCCAATATACTCAGCATCTCTCCTCTGCACATGTCCAAACCAGCGCAAAGTCGCCTCTCTGACTTTCCACCCTCTGATGAACTCATTTCTAATCCTGTCCATCCTCGTCACACCAGTGCAAATCTGTTCAGTGCCACCCTCTCCAACCCATATACCATAGCTGGTCTCACGACTGTCCTGTAGACCTTCCCTTTCACTCTTGCTGGTACCTGTCTGTCACAAATCAAGAAATGTCTTTAAAACAAACATATTACTGTGATTACCAAAAGCAATTTTGTGGACTTTCTGCTGATGCATTTTTGTCCCCTGCAGTATTTTGTCAGAAGAAAAGAGAAACTCTTTTTCAACTTTGTAGCAGACGAAACTCAGTTTGTCTATCACTCAGCATAAACCACATTTTCATTAGCTGAAAACTTCCAATAACCCTTACAATACTTTGTAGAGCAGTTGGTCTGTGGTCTGCTGCTATACTGCCATTTGTATTCAAAGTGTGTTATAATTTTATGAAATTCGCATTGATTATCTATTTTAAGCACAAGGGGGTGCTAGAGAGCCAAAACCACAGACCCAGTAAAGCACCACACGTTGATTGGGTAAAATAAAGGACTTTTATTCCTTCCTGAACACCTTTCCAAGACCTCTTTCCAGCAATCAGGCCAAACACAAATATAATCACAAATATTACTTAATCTTCCTCTGTCCATCCACCAGTTAATTTTTGCAGGGGTGTTAGGGAGATGGAGTTCAACAGTGCAGCCCTGTCAGTGTCCCTTAGGAATGAAAGAGGGCCTCCTTACTTTTATTATAGCCCAGATGTGTTTTCAGGAAGACATGTTGAGGCCCTGGAAGCATTCCATGGCCTGGTATAAAAGGAAGCCCAGTGCCTCACATGGACGAGTCAGAGTAGGAAGGTCCTACCATGACAGCACCCTCTTTCAGTCCCAAAGGGCCCCTACAGGGCTGCAGTTTTGGACTCCATCTCCCTAGCACCCCTGCAGGTGTGCTGACTGGGTTCTCATATGAGGACCACTGCCACATAGCATGTGTGTGTGTAAGGGGCAGGGGGGCACTCCCAAGTTCCGGTTTCTACTGGTCCATCCATTATTTCATACCACCTAGGCACAGAATTATTTTTATGCCCAGCCAGTCAAGCTGTCCACCGTTCCTCTCAGGCCTCCTGTCCAGGTAATAACCCGTGCTCCTCCCTGGCTGGGAAACCCATTCTTATCCTACACTACTGTATGTATGTTATTTATTCTGCAGTTCCACACCTTCTGTTTAAGGAAATCTATGAAACAGCCTTCTGGTTCCATGAGATTTATTTGAACAGGGTTTAAGTATACCGGTAAACTGAGTTGGTACTCTATATCCAGGACAGTATAGATGCTACTGTATTTCATAATGTAAATGTCAGTTCCTTCCATTTTGTGAAGACATGGAATGTCATGGCAACATGGCACTAAGGAGCATTTTGCATAGATGTGTCTGCTGCTACTTTCTCCTATGCAGCAGTAGAGAAAACAGGATTTATTAGCATTTCATGCTCATACAGTAGCTGTTTTGTCATGTTGTTGGTAGGTATAACAGGACATGACGGCATTTTCAACTGGAGTATTCATAATTGCCAACCAATGCAAGTCTTTGAGTCTTTGCTTCATCCTTACAATACCCTGAGAGTTTCAAGCATTTGGTTGTATTAGTTGAGCTTGCCTAGAATTAATGTCGCCATCTCATGACACAACTCTTGACAGTGTACAGCTCCATTTGCACTTTATAGTAAGATAGCAGTTGAGATTATAAATGTCTACAAGATGTAGGCCACCATATGTTTATTAATTTACACAGCTATTCCTGGATCAAGTATGATTAGTGGGCTGCCTTAAAGATCTGTGATTGTAATGACTCCATAAGGAGGACAGAGAGATTAAGTGTGGAGCCAGGATATGGGTTTGTAACCAATCTAAAGATCAAAAAGATAAGTCTAGAGCAGAGTTTCCCAGCCTCAGTCCTGGGGACTCCATGTGACTGAAGGTTTTTGTTCCAACCAGATTCCTAATCATTGACAACACCTGATAACACTGATCTCATTTCATTAGCTGGTATTATTTCTCTTATTCTACATTCAGAAAAGCACAGCAGCCTGATTTTTACATTTATAAGAAATGTAGACATATTTCTGCTTTTGCTATAGATTATATTTATTATATTATATTTCATTATATTTTGCCCTTTCTCTGTGCAGTTTTTCCCCTTCATTGTATCTTATTAATGACAATTAAAAATGAGCAGAGCAGACACGCTGGCAAACAACACTGAATAATCAAAGGCTGCAAGTTCTTTAGCATCAGACCCACTAATTAGTAAATAATGGATTAATTAAACAATTAGATCACCTAGAAAAGTAGAATGAAAATCAAGATGAAAATATTGTTAAAAAGAAAAAAATACATTACTGTATTCCCATATAACTGCTTGGCACATTTTAATATATATATTCAGTATATTGTAACAAAAGGTGCTATATAGGAGCCTAGCCTGACACAGACTTACACTGGAGGCACGTATAAAAGCAAATGAAACTTTTATTTCAATTTCTTCACCTGTGGTGCACATCTTCCCCGTGTCCCACAGGTACAACACAGTCCCAAAGCACACCAAATACTAAAGTAAAATAAAGCACACCACACTCTTCTTCCTCCACCACTCTTCCCAGGCAACCTCCTCCTCCACTCGACAGGTGGCTGCTGGCCCCTTCTATATTCCACCTGGAAGTGCTCCAGGTGGCTGACTGCCGAGTTCTGGCTGCACTTCCGGGTGTGGCGAATACGCTGCCCATGAGGGCTCAGGAGTCCCAGCTGCAGAACCCCGTGGTGGCGCCTGTGGGATCCAACAGGGCTGCACCCAACTCCAATTCCCATGGAGCCCTGCGGGAAACCGAGGCACTGCTCCAACCCAGGGGGGCTGCCATCTAGTGTCCAAGGGGAGGTATTGCAAAGTCCATGGCTGCTCCCCATGAATATATCCTGAAGGGGCATCCCAGCTGGGCATGGACCCCAGCCTTCCACCACAATATATATCTTTTACCAAACTTAGTTTTCTACTTTCTATGTTGTTCCCAAAACACAGAACTTGGGAAATAACAGTTCACACAATTAGCCCAGGAGTCCAATTAATAACAGAAGCTGGTTGGAACAAAAATCTGCAGCCACAGGGGGTCCCCAGGACGGAGGTTGGGAAACACTGGGCTAGAGGGTGAAATCAATGTTGCATTTCAAAAAATGTATCAAAAAAGTCAAAAAGATGTGCAAGATGTACTCGTAAATAATAGTCAGGAAACAAAATGTAATTTGGAATTTAACAGAAGCACTCATAAACCCTAAGGTTTAATTTCTTTGGCGATTCCACAATCTTGGACAATCTAGAAGTGTACATCAGTGATTTTATATGGTTGCTGTAATGTTTAAATAACAACCTGGCACCCATAATTAAAAAATGGTGCCACGGCAAAGCATATTTCATGAATAACTTCTTCATAAATGTCACAAATGAAAAAAAAAACAATCTAATATTAAATTCCTTGATCACTAAACCCCAAAATGATATCACCATCATTTTTAAAGACAGAGAAAAAGGCTGTAAAATTTTAAAACAAGGTCTGGATCATCACAGTAGTCATGGTAGTGGTAGTACAATCACTCCATATTATCTGCTTTATTGTGAGTTGGCAATGGTAGTCCAGATAGACAATCAACTACTGCAGGTTTGTATTAATTAACAATTATTAACAATTAATTAATTGTATTATTGCCATAATCAAATAACAAAACCCCTTACCTACCATGTAGCGTAAAAAAATCCTTCTCTGTCCAGTCTCTTTGAAGAAAGCAAGGTGGTGAGAGGTCTTCAATCAGCATGTGACATAAATTTGCAGCTGTAAAGATGGGATTTCCATCTTCAAAGTGGAAATGTTACGCTTATCTAGTCAGTGCAGGTTATGTGAATGGCACTTCTCCCTCAGAAAATATTTTGTGTATCAATGGCTGGAAACTGAGGATCAAACAAGGTGAACACTGTTTTAGCAGTATCAAGGCCTCTTTAGCTGAACATGAGTCTTGCAAAAGTTCATGGGCAGATGAGCAGTTTGGAATTATGTTCAAGAAAAGAATGGAGACTTCAAACATTCAGTAGTGAAGGCGTTTTCCTCACTGCCAACATGGTAGGTAACTGGTTGCAAACCTCCATGCTGATATCGGTTCACCGACAAAAGCGCGATAGACATATGCGCCCTGACAAAACCATGACGGACAAATGAGCGCCGACAAACCCACTAACTGGTTTTCGACAAATGCGCGCCAACAAAATCGCCACGACAAAATCGCGAGAGAGGCCAAGAGAGTGGGACGCCCCTGCTGCAATTCTTCCTACATATGCAGGGCGTGATCTTAAGGACTATCTGCGTGCCGTGCTGATCGCATACCGCGCCTCATAATATTGACTTCTAAAATAAACATTATTATATATGCTTTAAACTAGTAATTCATATTTAATGAAACTTTCGCGATTTTGTTGGGGTGATTTTGATGGCGCATTTTAATCGGCGCTATTTTGCATATATGTCTATCGCGCAAATGTCAGGTCACAGCTGATATCATGGGGTATAGAAATTGGTTCTGCTGGTCTGATTTTACATTTACATTTTGTTAATGCATGCAACACACTGGATAGTTAAAACTAATACTGTGCTCTTGTTTTGTTCGTTATATTGAGTAGAACTTCAACCTGCTTTCGATTAGCCTCTGAAAGCGATGTGGTCTCAATGCTAACTCAGAAGGGACTTCACCGAGTCTAAACCAGCTTTCACAGATCGGTACTGTTATCAAATTCTGATAGCACAGATTTGTTAATCAGTACTTAAAAAATTCAATTTATAAAAACAGTACTTTCCAAAGATTAGGAAATGTTTCTGTACTTTGGGGAAGTGGTTAACTGTCTACTATAATGGCTTTGTTCTCCTCTTTTGCATTGACCTGTAAATGGATATTCTTCCCATTTTTATTGCTACTGCAATGGGAGAAAACCATTTGGAGAACTCTACAAGCTCTATAATGTTTTGTTGATGTAGTTTTTTTAAATTCCTTTGAAACTGTACTTTATATAAAAAATAGCAGGAAGCACAGTCTCATTTGCTGATGTGTCACTTGTGCAGTAATGATTAATTTTTGAGTAAAACATTTGGCATATCCTGATGGCTTTATGGCTTATTGGAGATACACGATCATCATTGGAGAAGCTACTTTGTACCGTAATGTGACCATTTGATTTCACAATAATTTTAGCAAGCAAATTTCAACCTAATATTGTGATTCTATACATTGGGTAGTATAAGATTTTAGGCAGGCAGCCAGACTATTGAATGATGCCATAACCTTCACAATGCTTCTCACATCCATTGGTTTGTTTTCATAATTCACTAGCCTTGGATTTTTGGAATGGATAGTTTGTATGCACAATGAGTAGAGAACAAGTGAAACAGCTGATTCTCTATCTAACATGAGCTCAACTGTGTATGTGTCAAACATGGTCACTGGCCACACACATTAGGAAAAAAAATCTGTCTCTGGTGTGATCTGAGTTCACATTTAATGTCAGGTCAGGTTGTGGAGTGTGCACTGGTACAGCACTTTGCCGCACCCACCACATGACTAAACAACTCGGGATCCAGGTGGACACGCAGCCCAGTCTCACCCTACAGAATTGACCATCTACCTGCCACAGCCAGGCGTTACATGGGCGTCCCTTTGGCTTGGGCCAGCCTCTTGGATCCTCAGCAATTAGGATCCTGTGAGCCAGATCACCCTGTTGTGCTGGGACACTCCCTCACAGTGCATGTAATGAGCCTCATTCTGGTCTCCGTGAGCAACTGCTCATTTGACACAAAGTCACACCAGTGGTACCCAAGGATTTTCCAAAGTGACACAGTACCGAAGAAGTCCAGTCTTCATCTCAGGTCACTGGATGGCGCCTATGACTTGCAACCATATAGCAAAGCAGGGAGCACCAGGACTCTAAAGACTTGGACCTTCGTCCTTTTGCAGAGTGATGTACATCCCTTCCAGTGACCGTAAGACCAACCCATGCTCTCTCAGTCCATATACTGACTTCATAGGAAGAGTCACTAGCGACATGAATGTCACTGCTGAAGTAAGTAAATCTCTCGACAAGGTCGACCCTCTCTCCACAGACACACACACTGCTGATGGCTGCGCCCAAGAGGTCATTAGATGTTACTTCAGGTACTTCTTTAAAATCGGTAAACTCTGCCACCTCACTCATTAGAAGCAAAACCTAGACATTTATATTAGTCACAGATATTTCTTTAAAGTATACACTATATGTCATTCAATTCATACTATAAAGCAATTATATACAGTGTATTAGAAAAAAATCAGACTCCTCCACTTGCTGCAAAAGGGGCTCCTCCAAAGTAGTGATGAAATGTCTGACTACTTACATGAATGGGAGACTTCAGTTTTTGATTTTATTTAATTTGCATACCTTTCTGAAACATGTTTTCACTTTGTCATGAGGCATTGAGTGTAGGTTGATGGGCAAAAATGAGAAATTTATCCATTTAAAATTCAATCTGTATCACAATAAATTGTGCAGAAAGTGAAGGGGTCCAAATATTTTCCAGATTTACTGATTACACTCAGCATGCAAACAACTCTTACACCAGTTGTCATTATAACAAATATGTTTCAATTAAATCCAAAAAGTAGAGTCCAATTTTATTGTCATGCCCTTTGTATTTCTCTGGCTAAAATAGCCTTCTCCCCGCTCCCTTCCCATCCACTCTTCTTCTCCATTGTGCCATTAGATTAATAAATTCAGCTCATGTAGATCTGTATTTTAGCTTCTGGTGAGTATAACAGTTGTGGCGGACGGCCGGGTCACATGTTCAGCCCCTTCGACGTATATTCCGGGGGAGCAACTATAGACTGCTCAATACCTCCCCTGGGATGCTTGGTGACAGCCTCCCTGGCTGATGGTGGTGCCTAAGCTTCCCGCAGGGCTCCATGGGAGATTGAGTTCTCCACAGCCCTGTTGGGATCTGGGGTGGCTGCCAGGGGGTGCTGCACGGGCCCCTGAGCCTGGCTGGATGAGTCTTCAGCCCCGCCCGGAAGTGCAACCGGAAACAGGTGATCAAGCACCTGGAGCACTTTCTGGGTGGGCTATAAAAGGGGCCAGCAACCACCACTCAGTGGCCAGAGTTGGGAGGAGGAGGACGAAGCTTGTAGGGAGGAGTGATGGTGCCAGAGGGAAGTGTTGCGATACTTGTGCTTATTTGAGACTGTGTTATGTCTGTGGGGTTCACGGGGAAGACATGCCCCACAGGTGAAGAAAAAATAAAGTCTTTGTGTGGTTTTACACGTGCCTCAGTGTGAGTCTGTGCCGGGTCGGGCACAATAAAGCCCCTTCTTGCACAGTCTTCCCTTTTTAAAACAAATTTTGATTGTGTAACTTGAGCTGTGAAACATACTGGCACAGGGGAATTTCCATTGAATGAATTTAGCTATTAAGCTTTTTTCCATCCTATGAAGACTTCTCTTTTGGAGTTCCCGAGGCAGATCAACATTTATTTGGTTGCTGGTACAGGGGGACTATGTAATAAGTTAGTTTCTTTATTCTTTGCTCCACAACAGTAGATTTACTGCTGTCTGTAGCTAAAAATCTGTTAACAAGAAGATCAAAAGGTCTGGTTGTCTAACAAGAATTCTTCATTAATGGTTAATTTTCCATTGTTGATGCATTGCATGTTGACCATCCAACCTGAACAAGTACCTGAATCCCCCCACCACCAAGAGTGTAAGCCCTAAAGCATGCATCTCAGAAGGACAGTCTGTTTGCTCCCTGAAGAGAAGTGGAGTGCTTTTCTAGTTGGCAGTGCCTGGTCATGCTGGATCTTGAACACAAGACAGAATGGTAGGGAAGAGCTTAAGTCATTCATTAGTGCCCTGATTCTTAGAGAGACACATAATTTAAAGATAAAATGCCATTTAATAATGGGAGTGTAACATGTGTTTTGTTTTTCTGTTCATGCACTGTTTGTGAACTTCTGTATGATGTGACGTGCATAGTATAAAATGAAAAGTGATTGGCTGATGTATTCCATCAGATATCTGCCGATAGAGAGGTGCAGGAAACTGAAAAAAGCTTCACTGATTTGACCAACTCCATTGAGAAAACCTACAGGAAAATTTCAAATTGGATTAGAGACCAAGAGAAGAAGGAATTGAGGAAAGCTGAAAGAGTCATGGAGCAACTACAGAATGAGATTGAAGAGCTAAAGAGAAGAAATAGTGAGTTGACTGAACTTTTAGGGACAGATGACCACATCCATTTCCTTCAGGTGAGAATTTCTGTTTAGGAGGAAGCTCATCAGGTTAGGCTGTGAAAGACCTGATAACGTTTAGAACAAAGAAGGAAGCACTTGGCAAATTTATAAGGTGCTCTTAACACAAGAAGAAATTGGTATCACTTTAGATTATTGGTGTCCCTAATACGCTGTACTTACTATGTAATTACCTGTTGAAACACCACCCTGGGTGAACCCCACATTTTAAATGCCAGCACGTTAAACAGGTGTGGAAACGTCTTTGCAGACAACAGTTCTAGACCGAATTCCCTAGGTTGATGGCCATCTTGAATATGTAGGTCTTTGACAGGAAGGGGAGGGTCCAGGAGGGACAACAAAAGTGACATCAGCATCGGAGTGGTGGTTAGACTTCTGTTCTGTAGAGGGAGTAAGAGAGAAGGCATTAAACCACAGTGGTAACCTCTGATTTGGCAGGTTATTACCATCCTGAGCCCTTAAGCTGTCCCCCAAGGCGCATGTGCGTGACACTGTAAAATTACAGAGTAACTAGTTGTCATTACCTTGCACATACTGTGTAATACAGTGTAACTCTATAATTAAGTACTCAATTGTAATTGTTACTGCACAATTTTTATAAGTACGTATGTATATAAATCTTGGAATACAATTGCAATTGAGTGCTTAACCTCAGCATTACATTATGTTGTACAGTAAATACAAGATAACAACACCTAGTTACTCTGTAGGTATATAGGTAATTACATGGTAAATACAGCATAATTAGGGACATCTAATCTAAAGTAATACCCAGAAATCCTCTGTTTTTGTGTGATGGGACTGTTTTGATGTTGCATCTCCTCTTCTCTGCCTATGCAGACATTCTCATCTGTTCAAGTTCCACCTGGAGACAGGGACTCCCTCGGCATTGCGGTTACTACTGGTTTCTCCACTGAAGACTTGAGGAAAGAGCTATCACAGCTGAAAGAATACCTGGAGCAAATAAGCCAGGATGACATTGTGACGTTCCATCTAGCAGGTGTAGTATCTGCTGATATTTAAAAATTCACTAGCAAGACAAGTTAGGCATTAACAGTTTATCAGAAAATTATCACAAACTGGACCAGAGGAGGAGGCTTTCTTTTCATTATTCGTCTAAAACAATGCATGAACTCAATTCAAATTCTTTGCTATTACATTTATCTCCTTATTTTTTATGCAGTGGATGACATTCCAGCTGGCATACCATCAAGTTCAACATCACCAAGAAGACAGGAGTTTTTACAGTGTAAGATGGTGTTTATATTGAATTTACTTTATCCTTACTAGGGGGCTTTGCCCCCTGCTCACTTCGCTCGTTAACCCTTTGGCCTGCACTACGCTCCAGCCACTTCTCGTCTCTGCCGCTCGTGTATGTGGATTTCACTTTCAGCAAACAACAAATCTTTTAATTCTCATGGATACGCCTCTTCATTGGGAAGAAACACTACTTTTCCCTGATGGCAACACGAATTAGACAATCTACAAGTCTCTGACTTAAAGTTTATCTCCGAACAATATATTTAATCTCTTTTCATTGTTTATGTTATTTCACCGAGTAATAATTTCCATTTGTTTGCGCTAATGCAATCTTTACTATCATTTTTCAAATTTTATTACTTTAATTATCTCTAACCCTCTTTACATGTGTATCGCACCAACGTTTTTGAATTCTTTGCGACATTCTACTTTGTCATCTACTCTTTGTATTTTATTTCTGGCCCTGGGCTTGGTTAAATATCTTGGCACAAAGTCTTGTGGAACATGAAAGTATCTCTCTGAAAATGTCACGTCTCGTCCCAGGCTAAAAAGTCATGTCTCGTCCCAGGATTTTTTTTATTATAATAGAGAGATTTAATTATCCTGTGGGTGGCACCAAATGTTAGTGCAACGTGAGCATGGCTGTGCCAGCAACAATTTGTCTGAACTCAAACAGCAAATGAATTGTAAGCAATGTCAATGTCAATTTATTTCTAGGACATATTTAAAACAACATTGGTAAGGCTGTAGCCAAATTGCTTTACATTAAAAACATACAATAAACATAACTTAAATTAACAGAAATAAAATACAATAAAACACAATACAACCAGCAGTAAGTAAATTGAAACAAACAAGTGACTATGAGGAGGAAACCATTAGGCCGGGTTACTTCACGCGACGCATGCTCCAGCGGATGCTCCTGCTACGTAAGCTTTTTACTGTTTATACTTGCATGCGTACTTTACATAACTCTGGAGGAATCCAGCAGGTGGCACTGTGAGATATCATGGTGAGAACAGGTTTGGCTTCGCTGTTTTGTGAATTGCCTGGAACATCCATTAAATTCTGATGACACCTTACCGCAATATCTCTGAAAAGGATGTTTAATGATTAAATCCATCAATCCAGGGATGTGTCCATTCCAGCTAGCATTGGGCACAAGGCAGAAACAATCCCTGGATGAGGCATTAGGTCATCGCAAGGTGAATAAAAGCACTCACATACACTGGAGTCATTTTAGTGTCACCAAATCTGCATATCTTTGGAAGGAAACTGAAGCACACTGTGGAAACCCAGCAGGAAAACATAAACTCCAGACAGAGAATACCAGTGATGCGACTCCCTGCGAGGCAGTGCTACCGCTCTGCCACCGTGTCACCCCCATGTGTGCAATCATTAACAGTATTCATTATTTAAACGAAATAAACGATTTATCTGTAAAATGTAACATACATACTTTAATGCATTTCATCATGAAAGTGATATCAAGTATAAATCTTGGGATTGTAAATGTGAAGAGAGTTAGAATATCATACATTCAATGTGTTCTGTGTGGTGATCTATTGCTATTTGCCGCTGCTGTCAGGTCCGGAGGAAGCCCCAGAAAAAAAGACAGCACAGAAGACGGCATGTGAGACTTTTAAAGTGTATCGTGTCATTACGATCGGGAATATGCGACGCTTGAATATAAAAGCACCACGAATACATTTGTACAGTATGTCGACATTTTGCTTCACCACATCGAACCATTCATCAAACATCGAAGCGCGCACACCGATCTCGTAGGATCCATAAATCAGCTTTCTGTGACATGAAGATAGTAAACAGAGACTCTGACGTCACGTTCTGAGTTTTAGCACACTGCGTCCCCTGACTTTTTGCTGGTACTGCAACTCGTGCACACGTCGCGTTAATTTCTGAGGACCTGCTCGGAGGACGCGTCAAATGAACGCTGGGAACGCGTGGCAGCCATGATGCGGGCGCATACGCGCTCTGAGCATGAAGTATAAACGAGCCCTTAGTATCACTGAAGGTCACAGAAGGTGAGAGAATAGAAGTATGTCTTCAATCTCGTTTTAAACAGTTCAGTTGAAGGAGACTCCTTAATGTAATGAAGTCAAGAATTCCACAGACAAGATGTAGCAGATGCAAAAGCCCTGTCCCCTTAGTTTTACATTCAGTACAAGAAACAACAAGAGACAAATGACAGATAGATCCATGTCCTTTGGATGGCTGGTGTAAAATACACAATTTGGATAAACAGGCGGGAGCAGACCCATATATTCATTTAAAAACCAGCAGCAAAATTTAGAAATTAATTCTGAAACTTACAGTTAGCCTGTGTAAAGATGCTAAAATAGGAGACAGAGAATCAAACTTTCTTGCATAGTCAGTCTTATGATACCTGGCTACCAAGAGATTAATTGTAGGTGCGTATGGGTAAGGGGAGAAAGAAATGATGACAAAGCACTCACAATAGCACGTATAGCCCAGATCTTTTTGTGTGAAAACTGAAAATCAGAAATGAGAAAATGAAGTCATTTCACTCTGTTCTGCCATAATGTTTGTTATTATAATGTGTTTTGACATGATAAATAAATTACACATAAAAAGTCATGAATATGATGTACCAACTTTATTTCAGTTCCTTTTTAAAAGGGCCAACGCTACATAATTGGACTGAAGATATTTTTTGGCTTTTGTTAGTTTCTGTTGGTTACCTCTTGTCACTTTTACTTAAAAGCCAATCACAACTCCCAATACATAATATAAACTATGTAAGAAGACGCTATATAGCGCCTGACCCGACACAGATTGGACACTAGAGGCACATGTAAAATAACCAGACTTTTATTTATCTTCAGCCGGAGGGCACGTTTTCCCCGTAATCCCTCCAGCCACAACACAGTTCCAATCACTATTACTCCCCAGTAAAGTACTTTCTTCTCCTTGGCACCACCACTCCTCCTCCTCCAGCAACCTTGTCCTCCTCCACCCGACTCTGGCCGCTGAGTGGTGGTTGCTAGCTCCCTTTTATAGGTCACCTGGAAGTGCTCAAGGTGTTTGATCACCAAGATCCGGCGGCACTTCCAGGTGTGACGAATCTGTTGCCCACACGGGCTCAGGAGTCCCAAACACAGCACCCCCTGGCGGTACCTGCGGGACCCAATAGGGCTGCACCCAACTCCAATTCCCAGGGAGCCCTGTGGGAAACCGAGGCACTACTCCAGCCCAGGGGGGGCGGCCATCTAGCGTCCAGGGGGAGGTATTGCACTGTCCCGGGCTGCTCCCCCTGAATGTAGTGTGCATATGTGTCCCGGGTGGGCACGGACGCCAGCCAGCTGCCACAGCTAGAAATCCTTGAAACAGATAAAAAAATGCAATAACCATAGAAAACAGAACAAAAGCAATTCTTACAAATGACTCTTTACAAACTCAATGACCCACAGTAAAAATAATTAACAGATAATAAACAAACATAAGGAATAACATAAAACATGAAAAATAATAAATTTACATATTGCTGCATTTATGTTAATCAGTTTTAAGCCATTCTGTTTCTTGTCTGTTTAAACAAATCTGTTACTTTATGTTTGCACATTATGTAATTAGTAATTGGTATACTTTATATTTATATCAACCTGTGATCTTGTCACCGTGCTCTGTGCCTGCACTCAGTGAAGAGTACTATACAAAAAAATAAACCAAACCAAATAAAGTAAACTAAAACTGCGGTCTATCAAAATCCGGAAGTTATGTTACATTATGCGACTTCTTGTCATGGGGTATGTCAGATGTGACTACCACAGTCACCGGAATGTCAATTTAAATTACTGAAAATTGCTGTCCACGTCACATTTACCGCCTGAGTGCCATCCTTCTAGCACACTTTTCTGATAGCCAATAGCATGCTGCCTTATGGAGATGGTGCTGTATGGGGGGTTAAAAGGAATGTCGAGTTCAGCCTCATTCCTGGCCCTTTTTTCCATTCTGTTGTGGTATGTAAAACACAAAACATCAAGCAGACAAACTTCTCTTCTGCTTGTAAGATCCAAAAGACCTGCATTCCTTATTCCTTAGTCACTACAGTAAATGCATTGTAATTTCAAAG
This sequence comes from Polypterus bichir lapradei, assembly GCA_026402145.1. Taxonomy (NCBI): domain Eukaryota; kingdom Metazoa; phylum Chordata; class Cladistia; order Polypteriformes; family Polypteridae; genus Polypterus; species Polypterus bichir. The sequence goes on from JANRMT010049829.1 coordinate 35,978,792, forward strand.
GAGCATTCATTGGTTGTCAGCTCTTATGCACACAGAGCCCATCTATACGACTCAAGACAAAATCAAAGCTTTTCATTTTATTGGAGTGAGTCGCAGACTGGTTGGATTGAGTCATTGGGGTTGTGACATTTGGTGACAGCCATTACAGGAGTGTGCCGCTGACAGCCACCAACTCGCTAGGGTTATATAACTGAAGGCTACAACTGAAAATCGCTGGAAAAGCTGCATAACGTGACATAGCCTTTTCATATAAGAGGGCAGTTATCCAAAACTTGAGCAATCAGGGAAGAAGCAGAACATGACAATGAGCCATCGTGTGTTATGAGATGCTAAACAAGATACTTTTTTCCTATGTTCTTCTCTCACTCTCCCTCATTAAAGTCTAATGAGTTTAGCTGAGACTGATTTTTCTCTTTCCTCTCTCCATTTAGACTCTTGTCAACTCACATTGGATTTAAACACGGTGCAACAAGAACTCCACCTCTCTGACAGGAACAGGAAGGTGACATGTAGGAAAATGAGGGCTTGGTACCCTGATCATGCAGAACGATTTGACTACTGGTCTCAAGTTCTTTGTAGAGAAGCTTTGACTGGGACCTGCTATTACTGGGAGGTGGAATGGAGCAAATGGGCTGTGATAGGACTCACATATAAAGGAATTGGCAGGAAAGGTGCCGGTGCAACATGTCGTCTTGGAGGCAATGAGAAGTCCTGGTGTTTGCTCTGCTCTCATTCTTGCTACTTTGTATGTCATAATAACCAGGAAACTGAGATATGTGCTCCCCAGTGCCACAGAATAGGTGTGTATCTAGACTACCCTGCTGGCACTTTGTCATTTTATGGAATCTCAGACACAATGGTTCTGCTGTACCAGTACAATACCTTTTTCACTGAGCCACTTTATCCTGGCTTTTGGGTTGGTGTGGACTCCACTGTGGTGATCTGACAGTTGGACCTTCTATTGTCAATGACTGATATCTTCTGTAGGTCTCTTCATAGTCTCTGAAAAATAGGATCTCCTGTGATAGAGTGGCTTGAAGGTCTTGGAGTCGACACATTACTGATTTTGACTGTGGGAATGCGAGACCAGAGTGATTATCTGTTTCTGTCAACCTCTTATTATTATACCAGTGCTCTGTCTGTTAAGGGGACCAGGAAAATCAGATTTCACATAAGTACTGTACTTACCAAAATTTTGCATGCATGAATGGGACTTAACATCTTGATCTTAAGAGTCCTCAACCCTAATTTAAGGAATATTTCCAAGTATGATTTTGTTAAATTGTTTTTTTTTCTGTTTAGGAATAATGATTAATATTATGCTAATGTTGTATTAATGTTTTATTTGTAAGACCTTCTCATTAAAATAATGTAAAATAAATAAAACCAATTTATTAAACAACAGGTTCTGCTTTCTACAAAAAATATCAACATGAATTATTTTCTGCTTTAGAGAGAGAGATTTGCATCCATTTAGCCCTCACAAACATTTAAAACTAACTCTAAACATACTCCAATGAATGAAAGTTCTGTAAACTTCCAAGCCCTAACAATTCCAAATAGCAATCAAGCAAGAAGGAGTCAAAATACATACCAGACAACGGACTGAGTCGTAACATCTTCATATCTATGCTCTCTGAGACTTGAGGGCGTCTGTTAATGTATCAGTGACATTGAACCACTATACTATATGTTTCCTGCATCCATTCTATTTTCTGTATGTATCTGGACAGATTTATGTGACAGCAGTGTTTTTCCCTGCAAAAAAGATACCGCTTATATAGAACTGCTAGGTAAGACCTGGAGGTGCAGACAATAGAGGCAGTATGAAGGAAAGGCCTTATTAGGGGTTCGAAATATGTATGACACAAATAATGAACTTGACTGAATTAATAAGTTCACAGGAATATTGTAAGTGGTGGTAAAGCATCTATTTATGGATAGTGCCTGTGGTATAGCGGGTCCACAGCTCAGATCAAAGGCCACTTTTTAAATAAATAATCGCCACACTCACAGCTTAAAGAGGGGGAGTGGTAGTGTGGCCAGAGCGGTTCCTGGGTGATTTGTGATTTGGACGGTCCTCGCTTAAGTGCACAGGTGAAGAGTCGTCCGCATCCATAATTGTTGCCGGGAGCTGCTAATTGCCACACCTGATCCATGTCCCTGTGATAAATAATAGAAGCGCGAGGTGGATGAGAGCAAGAGACACACACACACACACACAGACAGACAGACAGACAGACAGAACAGAGGTTAATGTAGAAGAAGGGGGCAGGAAGGAGAAAGCCGGTGCATGAGAGCGAGAGCAGGTTGGATGGTAATGCAGCTTTTAGGAGAGCCCCGAAGGAGTGTTTGGCCAACTCTAGGAGGGGGCAGATTGAAGCGGTCGCTCCAGCTGAGCACTTGTTTGGAGCAGGAGTGACCGGGAGAAGGTTGGCACGCAGAGTCGAGGAGGCTTTGGGCGTGTTGAGACCCAGCTGGAGCACCCTGGCCGCTGGGGAAGGAACCCAAGTGTCAGTCTGGCTGGAGCCTGTGGTATAGCGGGTCCACAGCTTGCTTAGTAAAGGCCATTTTTTAAATAAATAATCACCGCTCTCGCGGCGGTTTAGTGAGGGGGCGTTGGGCCATAGCTAGCCGCGGGACAGTCCGCGGTGTGGGCGTTCTCATTGATTGCACAGGTGAGGGACTGCCCACATCCGTGATTGTTCCGTGGCTAATTTGCTACGGCTGCTATGGCCCCTCGCATTATAAAAAAGAAGCGCGAGTCGGATCGAGGGGAGTAAAAAAAGGGGAGAGAAAAGAGGACGGATGTTACAGGGAGCGAGGAAGCAGGCGGTGCAGGAGAGAGACAGACAAGCGGAGCGTGTGGTGAGCGAGCGAACGAGTGCTCGCGGGCAGCTGCAAGGAAGCTGGGTGTTAGGCCGACACCCAAGTGTTTGAGTTGATGTTGCTCCCGCTGTGCGACCATGTAGCGGGAGTGACCAGAGGAAGGTGACAAGCCGCAGAAGGCCGCGGAAAGGCAGCAGAAGTCAGGAGGCTTGGTGGTGGAGTCCCCAATGTGTGCGTCCTGGCCGTTGGTGGAAACCAAGTCTCGGGGACTGGGATGAGTGCCAGACCGAAGCCAGGAATCAGGAGGTCTCCAGTCTCGCGAAAGTGCAAAGAAGAGGGCAGCTGCAGATAGGGTTGCCACCCGTCCTTTAAAATACGGAATCGTCCCGTATTTGTGGTCTTGGCCCCCAAGGGATGTGGCCCCCGCTGCAGTATGCGTCCCTTATTTTTTTGTATTAAAAGTGGTAACCCTAGCTGCAGAGAGCGTCTTGCCTGCTGCTAAGCCCAAATGGGATAAGCAGGTGAGACGCTAACAGAAAAGAAGCACCGGACTTGTTTTTGTTGCTTCCTAAAGAACATTTTAACCTCTGGATTTTAAAGGATTGTTTTTTTTGTTTGCTATTTTAACCTCCACATTTCTTTTATGGATTATTTATTTATTGAAGAACTTTGGCACTGCACTTTATTTTGAACACCTGTTTTGTTGACTCTTTGAATAAAAGTACTTTTGCACTTTTTTGAACCATCCCCTTGCTCAGTTGTTATTGCCTACACTGACTAGCTCACTCGGTAACATTATCGACGGTGTTGGGTTCAAGGGCTTCCAAATATCAGCTGGGAGTGTGGAGCCAGAACCCACATCGTCACAGAGCCTGACGTAGCTGGGGATCAGAGGGCTACCAGGCCAGAAATGAGGGAGCTGCATTTGCTGGTAGGGCGACTCCCTTGCTGCGGGGCCCAAATGGGAGAAGCAGGGGAGCCTCCAGTAGAAGAACGCACCTGGCTTTAGTTTTAAAAGGAAGACTGCTTCCAGCAATTATTCGGTTATTAAAGGATTTTTTTTCTATTGTGTTTTTAACCTCCACAGTTCACTTGTTTTATTGGATTATTTATTTGATGACATATTTAAAGCACTGCTATATTTATTTGGACACTTTGTTTTGGATTATGTTGCTGTTTTAATAAAAGCACTTTTCATTTTTTGCACCATCCCCTTGCTTCATGGTTGATGTCTTCACTGCCTAGCTCATCGGTGACATTACCGAAGGTGTTAGGTTTGAGAGCTCCCAGTAGCTGGATAGGAGCATGGAGCAGAACCCGCATTGTCACAGTGCCCTGGACAGAATTACTCCAGGGACAGAAAAGTAAATGGGTGTCAATGTATTTATGCCCTTGTATTTTGTTTTTAGTGTTTTATTAATCCTCATTTTTGAAACCTGTTGCACAGCCAACATACCTGGAATGGTGTTTCTATCTGAATTGACTTTTCTCCATGTTTTATTGACAACATTTTTTTGGGGATTTTTTTTCTTGACTTCTTGTAGAGTTAAGGCTGGAGGTTGTCAAGAATCAGGGCCTGTTAAAGCCAATAGAGGTCTTCTTTGTGTGATTTTGGTGGTCCCCTGTCATTCAGTATGGAATATCTATTGATTTCATGGTGTTTTTACGGTGAGCTGGAGCTCAGGACTACAGGGGCACCTGGGGCTAGTAGTGCAAGCTCAAGGTGGTCTGCCCAAGCAGTTCCAGGGGACCTTCCTGACCCTAGGATTGGTTTCTAAAATAACCCCTATAAAATGTTCTCTTGGTGAGGGTAAAAAAGCTCCTACTACCCAGATATCTAATGAATTCAAGTTACAAAGTGAGGCCGAAGTACAAAGTGAGAGAAGCACAGAGGCTAAGTAAACTTCATGCTTATCTTTCATACTTGCAGGTAAAACATTTTGCAAGACAAGTCATCAAAAAGACAGACCAGATGAAGTAGGAACAAAATCTCCAAAAGGGTTTGGTTTCTGTTCATCTGGCATTTTGTAGCTTTTTGTATTCATCCCCCTTCATTCTGTTTATGTTTGGTAATAAAGACATTTTTTATATACATTATTTGCTTTTATACCCATTTTGATCATGATAACAAGCAGCCTGCCATTCGAATTCTTGTAGCACAACATGATTAATGATCCTTTGTTTCTGTACATGACTTAAGGAGGACTTTAAGACAACTTAAGGTTCATCCAATTAGCTGACATCTTCAGTGGCATCTTTAATATTTCAGAAATTCTGTGTCTCTGCTTCAAAAGGAAAACAATTATCCCTGTGCTAAAGAAACCAAAAATGGACTATAGACTAGTGGCACTCACTTCAATCATGATGAAGTGCTTTCAGGGACACTGAAGCTGGAACATCATAAACCGTTCAGACAGTCTGGACCACCTTCAGCCAGGACCGGCCTACAGAGAATGTCCTTGCACTTCCTATCATCCTAACACATTTTGATAGTAAAAACTGCTCTGCCAGAATACTGTTTATAGATTTCAGTTTAGGATTTAATATCTTTGCACCATCAAACTCTTCAATGTAGGACTCAGCACCACCTTCTGCAACTGGATTTTTGACTTCCTAACCAGAATGTGTGGCATCGCATGTTCTACACTGACCCCTCAACACAGGCACACCAGAGGTTAGTGCCTTCTGTACTCTTTGTTCATATTGCACTGTGTTACCAGCTCCAACTACTTTATTACATTTTCTGATTACTCCGCCATCATAGACCTGTTTGCTAATAATGAGATGACTAACACAGAAAAGGTCCACCGACTACACTAAAACCACTTGCTTAATATTGCGAAGGCTCCTCCTCACGCCACCAAAACAGCTCTGACCTGTCAAAGCATGGACTCCATAAGACCTCCGATAGTGTCCTGTGGTATCTGACATCAAGATGTTAGCAGCAGATCCTTTAAGTCTGTAAGCTGTGAAGTGGGGGCCTTCATAGATCGGACTTGTTTATCCAGAACATTCCATATCCCATCTTTATTTACTATATTGTGCAGATAATGCAGTAAATCAACCTCACATTTCTTCTAAAATGCTGAATGGAAATTTATTGAACAAAGCAAAATGGGAAATGATGATGTCACAAACGGTCCATCTTTTACTTCTTCTATGCATTTTCTACAAGGAGATGTTGACATTTAGAAAGATTCTCAAATGTTATCCAAACAGCAAGCCACAGCTCAGAATAAATATAAATAAACAATTTAAACAAAGCGTAAGCACTAACAGGAGGACATCAGCAGGCCTGTGAGAGTTTTTCAGCTCAGAAGCCAAAGAAAATATAAAGTGTATGACTGGAAAAAGTGCACTGAACAAAACAAAATTTGTTGTTATGGAGGCAAAGTCAAGAGACAGAGACTAACATACTAATGATGCAATATCAAAAGGAAACATTTTAACACTAGAATTCCTGAAGCCTATGAAATAAATTATAACTCGTAATGCACAGAAAAAGAAGAAGCCTTTGATTTCAGTCTGTAACGGCCAAATGTAACAGCCAGTGTAAAGTTTGGGCGCATACACCGTCAGCACGGCGCTGTCAGATCTAAACACTAGTGTGGTGAATTGCTTGCGTACTGAAGTGACTTTAGCTGCAGGTGGAAGTCCCATTTTACTTATGGTGCCAAGCAGAGTTGTGCTGCGGTGGTCTATTAGCCGGCGAAAGCGCTGTGAAGAAGTTGTCTGTTGTTACAGTCGTGCCTTTGTCCAGTCTGATAGCAGTCATGGGACATTGTATCTTTGATTGCTGGTACAACAAATAGTTCTGAGCAGGCATCAGCCACAGTGCTGCTCTTGTGAAAGAGAGGGAGAGGCAACTTCATTGAACCACGTGAACGTCACTGAGAGAATAAAACTGAATAAAAAAAAAAA
>JANRMT010049829.1:36000541-36034353 GCA_026402145.1 Polypterus bichir lapradei
GCATTTTTCTCTCCTTTTGCCTTTGGGTATCTTTTGTCATATTGAGTGCAGTTTCAATTGTAAGAAAACTGGCAAGCATACCTTGCCTCTGATCAGGAAAAAATATTTTCTACATACTCATTTTTGGGGGTTTAAATTTATTTTATGCTCAGAATGCCTTGTGTGATTGTTTTATAAATTAGATTCTATATGGATAAGTGAGCCACAAATCTCAACCAAAGAGGTTCTCAATGTATTAAACTTAAACATTCAATTCACCCTGGTACTGTATGCTTCATGTAAGAATAAATAAGAAGTATGTCTTTTGAGTACTTCTGATTGTATAGTGGCTACCCAGTATTGAAACTTCAACTGCCATTTTCACAAATGCTTCTTTATATTTCTAACTTTTCATCGTATCTTTTTCTTACTAATTCAGAAGCATGGAATGAGTTACACATAAGCTGTAATCCTTAATTGCAACTGGTGGTTTATCAATGCAGGCTGTCATACCCCGATCCTCTGTGAGTTTTATTACTGGGCAGCTCTTGGCAAACATTTCCAGTTTGAGAAAGAAGTCCACATGTCACCAGTCACACTTTAATGTAAGCTATATATCCTCATAATTAATTAGGGCCCTTTGTGTTTATATCCTGTATTTGGCCTTTAATTTAAGTAACACTTATTAAGGCTGATTTGATGAGTTCCATCCTACCTGACTGAGTCTATCTGTATTTGAACATTTGTGTTTATCCTGATACCAGAGAGAAGCAATGTGTTGCATGTCAGCTGGGTGTACAACGAAGTATGTATTTCACTGTGCTCTATATGAACTATACTCCTCCTCCTCCTCCACCTGTTCCTACTACCACTACTACTACTATTACTACTACTACTACTACTTCTGACTTCTGACCCAGCAACAGGGGATGCACAAACCAGTGTGTTTCTTCGTGCCGGTCCCAAGCCCGGATAAATGGGGATGGTTATGTCAGGATGGGCATATGGTGTAAAATTTTGCCAAATCAATATGCAGACAACAATACAAATTTCCATACCGGAGCAGTCGAGCCGTGGGTTAACAACGACCACCACCAGTACTGTCAGTCAACAGGGTGCTGGCGGAAATTGGGCTACTGTTGGACGAAGAAGTAGAAGAGGGGGGAGACGTGTCCAGAGGCAGGAGGAGAGGAGGAAGGTAAAGAAAGTGGAACTGAGGGTAGGAACTTTGAATGTTGGCAGTATGACTGGTAAAGGGAGAGAGCTAGCCGATATGATGGTGTGGTATAGCGGGTCCACAACTCACGTCAAGAGGCCAGTTTTAAATAAATAATCGCCGCACTTGCAGCTTAGTGAGTGGGCATGGTGGTTGAGTGGCTGAAGCAGTTCCAGGGGAATTCGTGGTGTGGGCGTTTCTCACCTAAGTCTACATCCGTAATTGTTCCCAGGAGCTGCTGATTGCTACAGCTGCCATGTCCTCTTCTTAAATAGAAGCGCGAGGTGGTTGGAGAAAGAAAGAAGGAAGAAGAAAAAAGGAAAGAGAAAGAAAAACCGAGGTTGCAGGAAGCAGTGCAGAGAAAGCTGGTTTGAGAGAGAGAGAGAGAGAGAGAGAGTGAGCGAGCGAGCGAGCGAAGGCTCGTAGGCAGGCAGCTGGACAGCGAGCCCTAGCAGGGTGTTTGGCCCACACTAGGTGGGGCAGGAGGAAGCGGTCACTCCAGCTGAGTGATCAAGGAGCTGGAGTGACTGGAGAAGGAGGACAGCTGACCGCGTAAGGCCAAGATTGCAGCGGGAGTCTTGGAGTCTTGGGAAGGTGAGCCTTAGCGTGAGTGACCTGGCCGTTGAGGAACCCAAGTCTCGGTCCAGTGAAGTAGCCGTACGGAGCCAGGGAACGGAAGGCAACTGGACAATAGTGAGGTCAGCTGCAGGAAGGGCAACTCTCCTGTTGAGAAGCCCATTTGGGAGAAGCAGGGGAGCCGCCAGGTAAAGAAGACATCGGGCTGTGTTGTTTTTAAAGGGAATGCTTCCAGTGCTGTTTTAAACTCGTCGTTTAAAATGGTTGTTTTTCTATTTATTGAATTTTTTAACTTACACAATTTCACCTCTGTTTTTATGGATTATTTATTTGAAGACTTATGGATGCACTGCACTATTTATTTGTTTTGACTGTTGTTTGTTTCCTGTTTTTAAATAAAAGCACTTTGCACTTTTACACCATCCCCTTGCTATGTTGGGCTTCACTGCCGTCCTCATCGGTAACATTACCGGCGGTGCATGGTTGAAGGGCTCCCGGACGGACAATGGGAGCATGCAGTGAACCTGCATCATCACAGATAGAGAGAAGGAAGGTTGATATATTGTGCATGCAAGAGACTAAATGGAAAGGGAGTAAGGCCAGGTGGATCTGAGGTGGATTCAAATTGTTATATCATGGTATGGATGGGAGGAGAAATGGGGTAGGAGTTATTCTGAAGTAACAGTGTCAGACAGAGTAATGATTATGAAGTTGGAAATTGGAGGTGTGATGATGAATGTTGTTAGTGCATATGCCCTGCAAGTTGGGTGTGCGATGGATGAGAAAGAAGATTTTTGGAGTGAGTTGGATGAAGTGATGAACATTGTACCCAAGGGACAAAAAGTGGTGATTGGAGCAGATTTCAATGGACATGTTGGTAAAGGGAACAGAAGAGATGAGGAGGTGATGGGTAGGTATGGTGTCAAGGAGAGGAATGAAGAAGGTCAGAGGATAGTGGATTTTGCCAAAAGGATGGGCATGGCTGTGATGAATACGTATTTTAAGAAGAGGGAGGAACATAGGGTGATGTAAAAGAATGGAGGAAGATGCACACAGGTAGATTACATCCTATGCAGAAGAGTTGATCTGAAGGAGATTGAAGGCTGCAAAGTGGTGGCAGGGAAGAAGTGTAGTTAAGCAGCATAGGATGGTGGTCTGTAGGATGACGTTGGAGATCAAGAAGAGGAAAACAGTGAGTGCAGAGCCAAGAATTAAATGGTGGAAGTTGAAAAAGGAAGACAGCAAGTTTGAGTTTAGGGAGAAGGTGAGACAGGCACTGGGTTGTAGTGAAGAATACCAGACAGTGGGGAAACTACAGCAGATGTAGTAAGGGTGACAGTAAGATGGGTGCTTGGTGTGATATCTGGACAGAGGAAGGAGGAAAAGGAAACCTGGTGGTGGAATGGGGAAGTACAGGAGAGTATACAGAGGAAGAGGACGGCAAAGAAGAAATGGGATAGTCAGAGAGATGCAGAGTAAGCAAGAGTACAAGGAGATAAGGCGCAAGTTGAAGAGAGAGGTGCTGAAGGCTAAAGAAAAGGTGTATGATGAGTTGTATGAGAGGTTGGACACTAAGGAGAGAGAAAAGGACCTGTATCGATTGGTTAGACAGAGGGACTGAGCTGGGAAAGATGTGCAGCACGTTAGGGTGATAAAGGATAAAGATGGAAACATACTCACAAGCGGGGAGAGTGTGTTGAGCAGATGGAAAGAGTACTTTGAGAGGCTGATGAATGAAGAGAACGAGAGAGAGAAGAGGTTGGATGATGTGGAGATAGTGAATCAGGAAGTGCAACGGATTAGCAAGGAGGAAGTAAGGACAGCTATGAAGAGGATGAAAAATAGAAAGGCCGTTGGTCCAGATGACATACCTATGGAAGCATGGAGGTGTTTAGGAGAGATGGTAGTGTAGTTTTTAACCAGATTGTTTAATGGAATCTTGGAAAGTGAGAGGACGCCTGAGGAGTGGAGAAGATGTGTACTGGTGCTGATATTTAAGAATAAGGGGGATATGCAGGACTGTAGTAACTATAGGGGAATAAAATTGATGAGCCACAGCATGAAATTATGGGAAGAGTAGTGGAAGCTAGGTTAAGAAGTGAGGTGATGATTAGTGAGCAGGAGTATGGTTTCATTCCAAGAAAGAAAATCACAGATGCAATGTTTGCTCTGAGGATGTTGATGGAGAAGTTTAGAGAAGGCCAGAAGGAGTTGCATTGCGTTTTTGTGGACCTGGAGAAAGCATATGACACGGTGCATCGAGAGGAGTTGTGGTATTGTATGAGGAAGTCGGGAGTGGCAGAGAAGTACGTAAGAGTTGTACTGGATATGTACGAGGGAAGTGTGACAATGGTGAGGTCTGCGGTAGGAGTGGCGGATGCATTCAAGTTGGAGGTGGGATTACATCAGGGATCGGGTCTGAGACTTTTCTTATTTGCATCAGTGATGAACAGGTTGACAGACGAGATTAGACAGGAGTCTCCATGGACTATGATGTTTGCTGATAACATTGTGATCTGTAGCGAGAGTAGGGAGCAGGGTGAGGAGACCCTGGAGAGGTGGAGATATGCTCTAGAGAGGAGAGGAATGAAGGTCAGTAGGAACAAGACAGAAAACATGTGTGTAAATGAGAGGGAGGTCAGTGGAATGGTGAGGATGCAGGGAGTAGTGTTGGCGAAGGTGGATGAGTTTAAATACTTGGGATCAACAGTACAGAGTAATGGGGATTATGGAAGAGCGGTGAAAAAGAGAGTGCAGGCAGGGTGGAATGGGTGGAGAAGAGTGTCAGGAGTGATTTGTGACAGACGGATATCAGCAAGAGTGAAAGGGAAGGTCTACATGACGGTAGCGAGACCAGCTATGTTATATGGGTTGGAGACGGTGGCACTGACCAGAAAGCAGGAGACAGAGCTGGAGGTGGCAGAGTTAAAGATGCTAAGATTTGCACTGGGTGTGACGAGGATGGATAGGATTAGAAATTAGTACATTAGAGGGTCAGTTCAAGTTGGACAGTTGAGAGACAAAGTCAGAGAGGTGAGATTGTGTTGGTTTGGACATGTGCAGAGGAGAGATGCTGGGTATATTGGGAGAAGGATGCTAAAGATAGAGATGCCAGGCAAGAGAAAAAGAGGAAGGCCTAAGAGAAGGTTTATGATGTGATGAGAGAGGACATGCAGGTGATGGGTGTGACAGAACAAGATGCAGAGGACGGAAAGATATGGAAGAAGATGATCCGCTGTGGCAACCCCTAACGGGAGCAGCTGAAAGAAGAAGAAGAAGACTCAGGTACAATAGAATATTTCTTCTAGGTAACATTTAACTTTTAGTTCTTATTAAATTCAGTTTGAAATAAATTTAGAACATAATTTCTTTAGAACTATTTCTCTCAATAATCCTCAGTAATTTTTATGAAATTCCATTCAATGTCACCCTTCAGCAATGACCGCCCTTTGTAATAATAAATACTTATGCATGGTAATGAAAACGATAAATAATGAAGACTTACTTAATAAATGTTCAAACATCTGTATTGAGTGCGGTGGGCTGGCGTCCTGCCTGGGTCTTGTTTCCTGCCTTGTGCCCTGTGTTGGCTGGGATTAGCTCCAGCAGACCCTTGTGACCCTGTAGTTAGGATATAGCGGGTTGGATAATGGATGGATGGATGGATGGACATCTGTATTGAACTATAAATGCAAACTGTAATAAAACTAAGACTGGTTAACCAGCTGCAATCAAATCAAGCTGGACTATTTCTTTTCAAACAAACCAAACTGATCTATTTAAATAAGTATTCTAACAGTCTCTTGAGCTGAAATAACTGTTAGCAGTACAAACCGCTTGGTATTGGTTGAAGCTCTGAATCTTAAATTGATTTGAACTTTTAATCTTTTTTGATCTACAACTTTATCTTTTACTTAATTTCTTTGGAATGTTCTAAAACAACTGTACTTCTTAGTTTGGAGTAAATAAGATTAGCAATGGCAACAGTCCCAGAAAAGAGTCCAATTTTTGTAAGGTAAACATAGCAGTGGTTTTAAGATCAGCGATCATTTGTGTAATCATTGTAAACTCCACATGGAGAGAGGCCTTTAATTTTGGGATGCATCCTGCACTGAAAGAAAGAAGATCTTCATCATCACCCAGACAGGATCCTGCATTTCTAATTAAGCTGGCAAAATAATAGACCTTTGCGCACTGAAGAAGCTTTTAAGCAGCTATGTATGCAGGCTTGAATGGACTTTCATCACCTATATTCTTAAAGAATGACTTTTTTAAATATCCTTAAAATACTTGTTTAAATAAATTTCTTACTTTTGCTTGTATTTGTTTGACTGTGGTTTATTAATTTAGCTTTATTTCAAGAATAATTACAGTGTATATAGCATGTGGTTGGGCCAAAGGCAGTATAAGGCAAAGACAACTGTTTACGAGCAGACAAAACTGCGTTTGTGGGGTGCTACAAAGCAGATATACTGTGCCGAGTAGTTATACATGTACCATAGTTAAGGACAACCATGTAGCGAAGGTGAACAAAAATAATGAATGAGTGATTCCACAATAGTGCATAATGTAGTGCACTGACATACTGTATCTGCAAAGACATAACCAGGAAAAATATATTATGTGGATGTTGTCAAGTCATATGTTTAAGTATTATCAACTATCCAATTTTGGAGGCTCAAAAATTATTGATATATCTCTTTTGGAAAAAAAACAACCAGTCCATCTTCATCATATATAGTAACAGTCAATCTATATTACAAATCAAGTCACAACCATGATATTAAGGAAGCAGGTCTAAGTATACTTCCTTGAGGTACTCCATCTCTTTATACTTTAATCATCCTGCCAAGAAAATCAGAACCATCCTGTCTCCCTTGCTACCACAATTCGAAAAAAGCTTCATCCAAACCTTATTCAAGATGTGTATCTTTTACCAAAAAACTACGTAATACTGAAATTATGGATCTGATTTAATCCTGACATTCTCTACCAAACAAACCATTTAATTATTTTCTAAGAGAGTCCTCCTTTATTTTTTATATAAACTTCTAATAAGAAATCACTGCAAACCTTAATGCTTAAGTAAGATCTAGCACATTATGAAATTGACACATGGTCCAGAGAGACGTCCATTGCAATTGTTGTGTCACAAACAAGATGTCATCAAAGACATTATATAATGATCACACAGCATAAATCAAAATAAAAGTCAAAACATCTGATGAAAAATATTCTGAACACTCTAAAAATATTGATAAATGAATAGAGATCAATGTAGTGGCCACAAGCTAGTTTTCCACCAACCAAATAGGGATCAACTGACATTTCAGCACCTTTGTTTGTGTTTTAACATTAGGCTTTAATGCAAATAATCACTGGTTTTGGATTTAAATCAGACAAGACTTGACTCCAAACCATACCCCTGCGTGTTTCTCATTAATTTTCATGTGAGCGTTGGAATCCTGCATTATAACTAGAGAATTAATAGGCTACACAGTTTTGAGCACTAAATCCTTTTTTCTTATAAGGCGAAATATTCAGCATTCCTATTAAATGTTTGCCGATTCAAATCCCATTATTTCCAGAAGTGACCCCACTGCATAGAGCTCTTGAGCAGGGCCCTTAACCTGAAAATTACTTAAGGAGCACTGACCTCCAAAGTTTATGTGAAAAGACAACTTCCCATCAGGGGCTTAAAAAGTATATCAAATCAAAAAGTCAAAGAATACATGAATATAGTCAACATTTTCCTCTGTGCAATCCAGATTCGCCCTTTCAGGAGATCCTCCAATATACCAGAGGCAACTACAAATGTGCAGAACCCAGCAAGGGACTTGTGAATATCTCATTGGCAGAGAATTTCCCTATGGGGGATTTTGAGACTTGGGGGGAGAGAGAGATCCTTCATAACTCATCAAGATATTTAGGTGCAGGGGTAATGTTGGCATTGGTCCTACTATATTAAGTTCATACTTTTCAAGCTTTGGCTTCTGTCCTTGTGATAAGCTGCTCATTTTGGACATTGTGGCACTTTATTTTTTTTTTTTGAAGTTTTATTAATTTTATTGCAATCATTCCATACAAATCAATTAATTTTTACAAAAAGTAAAATTGAGTTAAGACCAAGTCGACCCCCACCCCTGAGAGAGAGAGCAAGGCAAATGGCGTAAAATTTAAGGCTTGTAAACATACCTAAATTAATAAGTTTGATAAGCCAATAGAGATGAATGCAGAAGACAAAGAAATACAGAAATAACTGCTTCCTCTGTGCTTTAAGAGCTTATTCTAAAATATTACTGATTAGATCCTGCCATGTTTTGAAAAAAGTCTGTATGGATCCTCTAACTGAGTATTTGATTTTTTCCAATTTCAAATAGTATAAAACATCGGTTTCCCGCTGACTTAAAAGAGGAGAGTTTGGGTTCTTCCAGTTTAGCAAAATAAGTCTGCGTGCCAAAAGTGTAGTGAATGCAATCACATTGTGGCACTTTAGAGAAGCCTCTTGTTGCACAGAAAGCCAGCTCTGTAGTCTAAAAGCCCTATGGAACAATTAGAGGCCATAATGGAGTACAATCCAGGAGCTAGAACTACAGTTATAAAAAGGTGGGTATTTTGATCGGCAAACAAATGATCGTCTAGAAGGTCTTGTGCGCTGTCAGGCATAAAACAGATCAGTATTAGCCATGTGACCTGATCAGAGTGCTGTAAAGAAGACTCCAAACTCTGAATAACCAAGAGAAGGTAGCTTAAAGCCAAGATGGGTGTATTATTAAGAAATACATAAACACACAGGGTAGATTAACAATGAAGGTATAGAACAACCTTACAAATAAAAAGAAAAGCTTCTTTTTCTAGACACAATTATGCTTCCTGTCTTTCTAAGGAGTGGCTGGTCCAGTTTCCACTAAAGAACTACACTCTTGCCTACGTCCCTACTTTTGTCTGTATGCACACTGGTCTCTCCTTCCTCTATCTATAAATATCCCTTCCGCTTGCAATTATATCTGCTGTGTTTTTGATTGATCAACTTTAATTACACACTCTGTAGCAAACATGCTGTGAGTGTTGAGCTACGCCTCCTGAATGACACTGCTTGCCAAATGCAGTTACGCTGCAGACACTTGAAGAAATTCTGCCTAATCATTGATTGTTATGTTTTAGGTTATTTTAAACATGTTGAGTTTATTATTGCACATATTTTGGAGTTTACATTTCATTTTAAGGTTATGATTGTTTTTGTAATTGTCTATTTTTATTAGTATTTGAACAAAGCAAGATGCAGATGACAGGAAGATATGGAAAAAGATAATCCGCTGTGGCAACCCCTAATGGGAGCAGCTGAAAGAAGAAGAAGAAGAAGAAGATTGTTATTAGTATTTTGCAGCCTTATTTTGTGTTTTCCTTTTGTTAATGTACACCCTAATTTTATGTTTTTTTTTATGGATAAAGCCTCGTTATTTATAGTCCATTGCTACCATGTAAGCAGAAATTGTCATGTAGTGACATCATGGGCCATTACCTGTCTATGATGGCAGCCACTATAGATATTGTCCAAATTTCTGGATTCTGTGTACATCACCTTTTCATCTTTATTACTGAAAAAGAAAAAAAAAAACAACAGTAACACTTCTGTTGCTCATATACTATTATGTAACACAACCTTAACAAAGTCTTCTTTGGTGTTAATAACACAAAACATCTATAAAGTCATTGTTCATCTCTGCAATATGGCCTACTAGAATAACTTTGAAATGGTCAGAGGTGATTTGAGTAATGCATATTTCTCTTCATGCGATGGTGCAGTGACTAGCGCTGCTTCCTCGCAGTAAGGAGACCCGGGTTCACTTCCCGGTTCCTCCCTGCATGGAGTCTGCATGTTCTCCCCGTGTCTGCATGGTTTTCCTCCAGGTGCTCTGGTTTCCTCCCACAGTCCAAAGACATGCAGGTTAGGTGCATTGGTGATTCTAAATTGTCCCTAGTGTATGCTTGGTGTGTGGAGGGTGTGTGTGCGCCCGGGGTTTATTTCCTGCCTTGAACCCTGGGATTAGCTCCAGCAGACCCCCGTGACCCTGTAGTTAAGATATAGTGGGTTGGATAATGGATGGATGTTTCTCTTCACATTACATACTTCAGTATTAGAATCATGAATCCTTTAGATTCACAAGTAATTTTACCAGCATATCAAATGCTCTTAATATGCCACATTGCTTGTTGTACCCAAATTAAAATGTTATAAAAAAAAATTGTGTGAGGAAACTAGAACTAAAGATATGAAATTCTGCTCTGATGTCCTGGTATTATTAATTACCTGGTTCAGGCTCTTTGCTTTTAACATCTTTGTGCACTCTGTCATCTCCTGGTCCTTGTGGCTATTGTAATCATCACTTTTGCTTTATAAGCAGACTTCCGACATCCAAAGGTTGTTCCTTTTCTGAATCTTGTAAGTTTAAATTGTATTATGTATTAATAGTTTCAAATTACTTTTGCATTTTTGAGTTTTTACTTCCGATCAATGGCCAAATCTTTGCTTTTCTGTGTCCCAGTTTAATTGGTTAATTTCTGATTATGTTCCCACCTTCTTTTCACTTTATATTTAACTTGATCGATTTACTGACGTTTGCTTGTTTTTTCACGGAGTTATATATAAAATGGCGATACCCCTCCCTTAGTGACACTGCCTAATCTGAGAGTCATGCTGTTGGTCAAGCATTGGAATCATTTCTGAGATTGGGGTGACTCTATATTTGCTCCAAGAACGTTAGACTTGAACTCCAGCTAGTGCTTCCTTTTGCTCCTGCTCACCTGCACATTCAGGACCTTCTTTTCAGGCCAGCTCCCCATCTAGCTGCTCGGTCATGACCATCTTTGCCGAGTACTAGACAACTTCAAGACCACAACTAGTCGAGATTGAGTCAAGACCAAGTCCAAATGATACCAAAATCAAATCCAAGACTGAGTCCAAGACCAAGTCCTAATTAGTCCTAATTCCTGCTCAGATGTGCTTATTTTCTGATGAAATCATTAATATTCATCCATCCATCCATTTTCCAACCCGCTGAATCCAAACAAAGGGTCACGGGGGTCTGCTGGAGCTAATCCCAGCCAACACAGAGCACAAGGCAGAAACCAATCCTGGGCAGGCTGCCAATCCACCGCAGGACACACACAAACACCCCCACCATGGCCAATTTAGGCTCGCCAATCCACCTAACCGCCAATCCACCTAACCTTTGGACTGTGGGAGGAAACCCACGCAGACACGGGGAGAACATGCAAACTCCACGCAGGGAGGACCCGGGAAGTAATCCCGGGTCTCCTAACTGCAAAGCAGCAGCGCTACCACTGTGCCACTGTGCCGCCCTAATTAATATTCAGCTAGAATGTATTCCTACAGATTTACATTACAGTGAGCTTAGACCTGTACTAATGGAAAACTTACACCAACGTCACACATTTTTATAACCAAAAAAAAACACTTCAAAAAAGCCATCTGGTCTTGACTGTAGCCAAAAAAACACATTTTATGAGACAAACAGCCAAGTCCTTAGACAAGTCTGATTATAAAGACTGCCAAGCACGAGACAACAGAAAAAACATCTTGAAGTCCATGACTGGTCTTGAGTATTACAGCTTTTGCTCAGTCTAATATATTACTTTCTGGGGCCGTGTTCCCCATAGCAGGTTAACTAGGTATGCTATTTCCTTCCTGGTCTCTTTTTCTTTTAGAAGAGGGTCAGATAACCTTCTGATACATTGGGTCAGCTCCCCACTAGTGTACTTGGGGGATTACTGCATATGTCTTCAAAGGGTAGCTCTCTTCCTTGTGCAGGTCATATCCTGCTCTCCTATAATTGCATTTACAGCTCTTCTTCCCTTGCTTCCCTTCTTGTTCTTCCCTTAGGTGGCAGGATTAGTACTCCATCCACTATAAAAATCCTCACACTGTTTAATTCCATTTGATCTAGTGTGGTGTATGAGGTGTCATCCACTGCATGGCTGCGCTCGGGGTTCTAATTTGGGATCCTGATGTGGTTCATTGTGTGGTGGGTGCAGTAACGAGCTGTATCAGTGTCTACTCCCAGCCTCCTCTTCCCTTGCAACTATGGCTTTGTCTCTGTGGAACGTAGGCCTGTGTTTTTCCAACCTGATGGTGCCACCACCTCTGTCAGCCTCTTCTCAGATGGACACCTCCTCATACAGTATAAAGTAACATTCATATGTAAAAATGTAAAACAGCTAATGATGATAGTGCCCCTCCCTCCCACTGCAAAGTGTACTTTGTAAGAAAAGTGGTATTGACCTCTCCTAAGTGGTCAAGGCCTACATGCCTAGACCTTCAACGTCTTCATGGTCAAGGGAGTGGAAGACTTTTTGAAAGTGGACTACACAATGTAAGGCAGAGTGCACGCCTTGGTACCTACTGTTTAATATACTCTCTTCTAAATGTGAATCATTTGGTTTGCAAATCTGATGGAAAGTTTGCACTACATTTTTTTTTTGTTTCTTTTTTTAGTGACTATACCATTTAATGAAGATGATGTGGCAGCTGGCAAATATCACTCTGGTGTGGATGCTAAATCTTCAATGAGCAGCGAGTGGATTTTCCCATCCCTTCCACTTACTAAGCCTTGGGTGAAAAGTGGAGAAGGACCACACATTCATAAACACCTTTATTGTAAACACCATGATTCTATAGTTATTTAACACAAAATAAGTTTAATAGAATAAATTAACAAAACAGCAATGCATCGCTTACTAACAAAGAAAAATAATATACAGTTCTGGAATATACACTAATCAATGCTGTATCTTAAGGCTTTCTTAATTAGTTGTTTTATTCTTGGGAGGAACAAGTCTGAATGTATAGCCAATATGAATAAAAAAATATATTATTTACAGAAAAGAGAGCTGGACATGATAAAGCCCTTAAGATGTTTGATGCATGAATATTAATAACAATGCAGAGCAGGAGGATTTATGAGTGCATAAAAACGATTACAAATAAGGGACTTTGTGTTGCCACGTGAGGCTTTCATAGAGCTGTTGTTAAGATAAAAACAGCCTTTACTCTTCGCTCAACTGGCACAGGATCTTGAGGCATATTCCCAAATGTGCTAAGTGGGTGCCATCGGTGACAGTCATCAGCTCTCATATGGTTGGAATGCTGGACGAGCTTCACGTGAAGGTCCACACCCAGTGCCGTCTCTCAAGCCTGTCATTGTTTTAAATGCAGAATAAGGCGGGGGTCTGTCTGATCACTCCTTATTTCTCTTCCTTTTGCAGGTGCACATGTACTTGGCCATGTTTTTCAGTCTCTCGGATGCTGCCGTCTTTTTAGTAACAAAGAAGAATAAATTCACAAAGCCACCTGGGGAGCTACTCATCCATTATATTCTCTTACCACACCAATTGGCACACTGGGGTGCATTATCTAGAAATGTCATGTGGGCTAAAATCTTCAAACTGGAGAGGATTTGTTGAAGGAAACCATTGGAATGAAGCGAGAAGAATTTGTCAGTGCATGCTGTATGCTAATAGAAAGACTAAGCTACATTTTTTGGGGAGGGGGATCACCACTTACCAAGAATATAATGCACCTCCCATAAGTAGGAGATATAAAGTGCACAGTGATTTTTTTTTTTTTTATTCTTAAGTTAGCATTACCAGAACATAATTATTAAAAGCAGTTGGCAACCTATTGGAAGGCCTCTTACACTCTGTAGACTGGAACTGTTTATGGACTTCCCTGGATAGGAGCTAAGCTACTGTACTTAGATGGACCTTTTTGGTTTGGGGTTTCATCCTCTGCTGCTGGTCTTTATTTACCTATCCTCTCCACCGAATTTGATCAATATGTTTTTAACAAATAAGCATAAACATCTCTTGATATGTGCCAACTAAGGTTATTCTGCCTATACAGCGGCAGAACCTACAGAACTACTTTGAAAACGAGTGTCTACACACACATTCTCAATTATTAAGTCCCCTCTGACCCCCAGTCCCCCATACTTCATACAATACTTCATCGAGAGACATTTAGATGAATATTTTCACCAAGTAGATAACAGATGAAGAGACATCAGGGCTGTACTTTGGTGAAGAGCAATACTAGTGACGACGCATTGCACAGGAACACTTCATCCAAATCAAGCTTCAGTCTGAATGCACTTAAGTCCATGGCTATGCCAACAGGAGGCAGTGAAGTTTTTGTTTAGTTAATCTATGGCTTACGACCATAATATTCATTATAAGGGTGTTCAGGCCCATTTTGTGAATTTTTTGTGTGAGGACGAGGGATAGAAAAATCACGGCTTGGTCCCAGGTTCTAAAAAACAAATAATAAAAAAAAATTATTAGAAACATCAAGAAGTCAAATGCATAATAAAGGCATTATGTTCTAAATTCACTAATCTGATTACAAGCAGACAGTAATTAAATGAGACGACTTAGGGGAACAAAATGAACCAAAAGATCTTGGCATGAGATAAAACAATACATACAGTCTTACATGAAACACAAAGAGTAAAAAATGTGTTAAAAATATACAAGAGACAGATAAGGGTTAATACTAAGATGTTGTTTAAAAACTAGAACTATACTATATTAAACTGTATTAAAAATAGCTCCTTGAGCATGGAAAAGGTGCTATATAAATATAAATGTATTCTTCTTTTTTTGGCTGCTCCCGTTAGGGGTTGCCACAGCGGATCAAATTCTTCCATATCTTTCTGTCCTCTGCATCTTGTTCTGTTACACTCATCACCTGCATGTCCTCTCTCACCACATCCATAAACCTTCTCTTATGCCTTCCTCTTTTCCACTTCCATGGCAGCTCTATCCTTAGCATCCCTCTCCTAATATACTCAGCATCTCTCCTCTGCACAAGTCTAAACCACCTCAATCTCGCCTCTCTGACTTTGTCTCCCAACCATCCAACATGAGCTGACCCTCTAATGTGCTCATTTCTAATCCTATCCATCCTTGTCACACCCAATGCAAATCTTAGCATCTTTAACTCTGCTACCTCCAGCTCTGTCTCCTGCTTTCTGGTCAGTTACCACCGTCTCCAACCCATATAACATAGCTGGTCTCACTACCGTCCTGTAGACCTTCCCTTTTACTCTTGCTGATACCCGTCTGTCACAAATTACTCCTGACACTCTTCTCCACCCATTCCACCCTGCCTGCACTCTCTTTTTCACCTCTCTTCCACAATCTCCATTACTCTGGACTGTTGATCTCAAGTATTTAATCTCATCCACCTTCACCAACTGTACTCCCTGCATCCTCACCATTCCACTGACCTCCCTCTCATTCACACACATGTATTCTGTCTTGTTCCTACTGACTTCATTCCTCTCGTCTCTGGAGCATATCTCCACCTCTCCAGGGTCTCCTCAACCTGCTCTCTACTCTCGCTACAGATCACAATGTCATCAGCAAACATCATAGTCCATGGGGACTCCTGTCTAATCTCATCTGTGAACCTGTCCACCACCATTGAAAATAAGAAAGGGCTCAGAGCCGATCCCTGATGTAATCCCACCTCCACCATGAATGCATCCATTACTCCTACTGCAGACCTCACCACTGTCACACTTCCCTCGCACATATCCTGTACAACTCTTAAATACTTCTCTGCCACTCCCGACTTCCTCATACAATACCACAGCTCCTCTCAAGGCACCCTGTCAAATGCTTTCTCCAGGTCCACAAAGATACAATGCAACTCCTTCTGGCCTTCTCTATACTTCTCCATCAACATCCTCAGAGCAAACATCGCATCTGTGGTGGTTATTATTATTATTATTATATTAAATTGTATTAAAACTAGGACTATGCACCTCTTCTTATTGTATACTAGTCAAACTCCTAGTGTGCTGATTCTGTATAGTCATATATTGCACATATATCAGCTAATTTCAAAGAATTACCCCAGGACAGGAGACATTGATCCAAAGTATTGAAGATGCTATTTTGGAAAACTACAGTATTGCTTCTTCCAGAACATGTTGTTGTGATTACTAGTATCTACTAGTATTACTGCTGACTGACTGTTATGAGCCTGCTTATTGTTGGCAGCAGCCAAGATGATTTAATGCAAATATTTTTTCCGTGTTGACATTCACTTTGGTGCACACACATATTTGTAATATATTTGCTTATCCAGACTTCGCTGTACATGAACAGATGCAAGAGGCAACATGAAAAATATGCACCAAGTAGTAATAAGCTGGCACATGAAATATATGTAGTATCTGACTAATATTTAGGTGCCCAATATACAAACTGGCCTTCTTGCATAAACAAAAAGATTTTTCTTTTTACTTATTTTTAAATCACAGGCAATATTTGAGTATTAGCACCCTCTAGAGACCAAAGTTGACATCTGCAATATTTGATTGTTATGGAGGTGTTGGACATACTTACCTGCCTACACAGTAAAACTGTAGCAAAAATGAATAGACTGGAAATGATGAACATGAGGTGGAACAGGTTTTTTTTGACGTCAAAGGACTTTTATGCAAGGGTTAATGAAAAAACTGGAAGATGGCTTACCTGCATGGGTAGTGTTGAATCATAGGGTGAATCCATATAAAGGTGGTTATCTTTGGGGAGATCTGTAAAAAGAGAGTAAGAACAATTTTTAAGTGTGGTGGCAGTGCATTGCTATTAATCATTAAAAGGATCTATGCATGAATTTCCAATGAAAAAATATTTGTTTAAATTTATGATAACTTCAGGAAAGGGTATAGTGCTGATGATAATCAGTTGCTTTTTGAAAATTTCAGCAAATTCTGCGAATGATGTGGCTTTGCATGGCATTTTGACTTTTAGAAATTTGTTTAATAGATTTGGACCTCTCATACAGGAAAGTAGAGACATGTGAAGAGGATTGGACAAAGTCACACACTGACTAGTGTGTATACTAGTGTCTCGTAAAAACGGAAAATCTTCAGGGGCACACAGTGCCCTGTGAACGAAGTAATCCTGGACAGAAATGGGATAACTGCTCAGTCCTGTTTCATATAATTTGAGACCCCAGGAGGTTTATGAAGAAGTAAGGTGATAAATGCATAGGAGAGAATGATGGAGAATAGTTCTGGGTATATAAGATATCTTCATAAGTTTAAAAAAGAGGCAGAGGAGAGGTGGACCCTCTTTACAACTCTATGTGGTCCGTGAAGTCTGGAGATATCATGCATATGGGATAAAACTATCCTCACCCAGTGGAGGATTGACTTTAGTGTTCACATTTGTGAACTGATGTGCAAGAAAGAAAGCTGCTCTGCTGATCACATGAGAAACATCTCTTTTGGAGTCAGACGAACTAGGAAAGCAAGGATTGTTGTTAATTTGTATTGTAGTAATGTGCTCCTGGGTGTGTTGTACAATTCTGTGTGATGTCAAGTGGTGGCACTGTGATATTATGTCAAGAGCTACTGATTCGGTGACTTTTAATGGTTAACTAAAGGAAAATGAGAGATTAACCTGCGTAAACCTGTGGCCTTTAGGAACCACGAGAGGAACACTCTTCATGTTAAGAGAGATTTCAGACACATTTCTGAATTCAGAAAAAATATTGAAAGAGATGTATACAGGGCTGGGACAAGGGTGACGTAAACAGGCACTTGCCTCGGGTGAACAATGGGAAAGGGTGCCAAACTGGTGAAAAATTTAAATTAATAAATTGGAAAGGAAAAAAAGAAAAAAGCCAAATGTATGTTGCAATGTTCGTCAAATACCTTAAGCAAACTGATGATTTGCATCAGACACACTCTTGCTCAATACACTCATTTCCTCGTATGATATCGTCCTAGTAAGCATTTTTAATCAATACTTATTAGTAATAAAAACCTATATACATAGGGGCGCAAATTTCTCCTCCTGCCTCAGGTGAAAATACCTTTAGGCCCGGCTCTTGATTTATGCAAACAATCTTGATTTAAATAATAAAAATTAAAATGATAACTTTAAAGCGTTACTGAAGGGTTTGTGTCTCACACATTTGGAACAAAATGTCATCAGACTACTAAAAAAGAAGAATTACATACTAAAAAAGGAAACTTTCCATTTTATAGCATCAAATTAATTAATTGGTATATTAAAGTTATTTAATAATTGGCAAATTGTATTGGTGAACAAAGGGACAATCAAAAAAATGGACACAAACTTTTTTGCAGTATGGAGCCTAAATAAACAGGTTGAATGGTCTATCACTAATTAGTGGAGTGCTTTGTCTACTTGTTCACTTAAAACTCGCTTTATTTCAAATTTTTGGCCAGACAACCTCTTTTTCGCCATCTGTCGAGCACCAGTTCTTGACTCACCCGAGCACTGAATATGGCCTCTTTTATATCTTTTTAAGGGTCAAACACTTGTTAAGAGTGACCCTAAAAAGCTTAAAACTAACCTAAAAGGCTACTCCCTGGTGGATACATCTATTAACTGTCGTTACTAACTGGTTTTTAGGTTTACAAGGTTATTATTGGCATGAAATACTTAGAAATTTGCCATGTTTGACGAATTGAAGCTAGTCTGTGAATCTAAGAAGCAACAATTCTCCAACCACTGCTCCACTGTGCAGTAATACAAAACTAAAAAAAAATGTAAATGAAAGTTTCTTCTGTTTGTTCCCACGTATCTAAAAGCTCCTTGTTTGTGTTTGACGGCTTCCCAGTCCAAGGTTGCTTCATGCCTTGTGTTTCATGCTATCAGCTCTGGCCCCTGTATCTGTGACAGAGAGCTGAATTGAGCAACTTTAACAACAGATGGTTAGATCTTTATTTGAAATTAGCCTTGTACATTTACAATGTAGTTTTGCATTGCTGAATCGTTCTAATTCCACAATTAACTGTTAAAAGCAAACTAAAGAGGGAGGAACAAGCAGCAATTGAAAGAGCGGTTTGTTGGTTTAAGATTAACAGCCCCGTCTTTGTGTTCGTGTTCAGCCTGTGTGTTTTGATGTTCTCCCTCATCCCCTGAGGCTTCTTCTGTTCCTTTTGTGTACATAGAAACACCTATTGCCTAAATCTATGGGTTGGCTTTTTCTGCCTTTTGTTTTCTGCGTGAAAAGAATAACAACACACGCTGGACTTTAAAACAAGGTAACATTGTCCTATGTGAGGCCGAGGCCAACTCATCTTCACCCTGCCTTGGTAGGATCGTCATCGCCGATCACCCTGAATGTTATCTTATCGTTTTTCTATGCTTGCGTGTGTCTAATAGTACAGACATGTAGTAATGAATGAGCAACCTGCATTGTCTTAGATGTTGCTGAACTAGACAAGCCTTCTAATCAACTTTCAAGAAATTAAGCTCTTAATCAGGGCAGTTCTCAGAAGATCAAATGAATAAGTTTCAGTGTTCCCAATTCCTTGAGTAGATATAACTATTGTTTAGTTGATGCACAAACTATTGCACTGGATTCTGTTAAGATTTACTTTAACAAGCTAATTAAAATAAATAAGTCAACATAAATCAGATATCTTAACAAAAACAAAAACTCGCTTTTCTGGGGATAGGCAGCCACCTCGATTAATTAGATCACTCTACTGCTAAACTATATACAGTAGTATTAAATAAAAAGTAAAAGTTGCAATTCTACCTTGGAAATCTGTTACAGCACCTGATTCGGGGGGCATAATGTATCTTTCAAGACACATAACAACCATTAATACATCATAATGGATACGGTGGCACAGTGGTAGTCCTGCTGCCTCGCAGTTAGGAGACCCGGGTTCGCTTCCTGGGTCCTCCCTGTGTGGAGTTTGCATGTTCTCCCCGTGTCTGTGTGGGTTTCCTCCCACAGTCCAAAGACATGCAGGCTAGGTGCATTTGTGATCCTAAATTGTCCCTAGTGTGTGCTGGGTGTGCCCTGTGGTGGGCTGGCACCCTGCCCGGGGTTTGTTTCCTGCCTTGTGTCCTGGGATTGGCTCCAGCAGACCCCCGTGACCCTGTAGTTAGGATATAGCGGGATGGATGGAATTGGATACCAATAAATATGCGTACATATTGGTGGGAATTGGGCTTTATTTTAATCAACAAAAAAGAGAGAACTTCTGTTATTATATAATGTGATTAGTGATTAGTGGTACTGCCAAACATCTCTAGGGGCCTCGACTTAAATCACAGCCCAGTCACGTCCTGTCCAAAACTGTGTTCATGGGAGCGTTTTTTGGGTTTTAAATGTCCTCCACCATGCAGGTTAGATGGCCCTAAATTGGTTCTGAATGAGACAAACTGGCATGTTTCCTACAGTTTGTCCTGCTTTGACAGCATCAAATTCTGCACTGAAAGTAGCAAGTTTAGGAAATGGATGAATAAAAATAACTGTTAAACCTTCCACAGTGGATAATCTATTGGCCTGTTATTAATAAGGCATTTGTTAACAGCAAATGCAGAACTCAGTTTCAACTAACTTGTTAATTAATGTCCATACCCACAGCAAATATGTAACAAATACGGAACTAAGCCTCACTGAACAACTTCTGAACTGAATGATGGCAAGATTAGCAAAAGTGAAAATGAAGGATCCCTTCTGGTATGAACTGCAAAGCCTGAAGTGATTAGGGCCCTGCTGTTTCGTGAAATTCTTACCATCGTCACCTTCGTCTTTTCTGAACATTTGGTTTTCCAGGCCATGTTTCTGGTATGTAAGGGTTGGCATTGCAGAAGCTGCATCGTCGTACATATCATCCTTGTTGCCGCAGTTCAGGTAGTGAATCTCTGGAATCACGTAGAAGAGGATGAAAACCCAAGCATTTGAGACAAGAGCAATGCTAAGCACTGGGTCATCCCAAAGTGGCCGTTTGTTTATATCCACATTTCCCCGGGTGAGCATGACGATCCACACCACCCATATGCATACAGTCAAGTCAGTGGTGAGAAACACAAAAGCTCCATGCTTCTTCCATTCTTTGTGTACCCCACAGAATACAAACAGGGACGTTATCCAGGCCAGCACCAGCAGAAACATCACATAGATGAGCAATGTGACAAACTCGTATTGGAAATAGTTGCAGGTTTGGTTGTCCCGCACCAGGACTGTGATCAGCCACTCAATTGCAATTATCACCTGGACAAGGGTCAGGGCGATGAGCAAAGTGACTGCCCAGCCTCCCGTCACAAAGCCCTTTCCATTGCGCACCAGGCCCATGAGTCGCAAATTATGGCAAAAAAGGGAGGAGAAGCACATTGCAAACAGGACCCCAAATAGAAAGATGCGAGTTGGACAGGTCCTTTCATTTGATTTGATGATGAATGCGAAAGTTAAGCCAAACAGGCCAAATGTGCCCAGCAGGAAAAAGAACAGCAATGCAGCATTGGCCCTTTTCCTGCGGTCCTTCACAAACGGAACGCATCCCACTAGGATGATCATTAAAATCAGTGAGACGACGACGCCAGCAGTTGCCAAGGTTTCCAGAATGATGCCCCAGCTGGAATTTTTATCACACAGTAAATAATAGTCTGAACCAAGGTTACTTCCACAGCCAGGAGGCACAGAAGACACGCTAGTGTTGTTCTGAGCATTGCTTGACTCCGAATGGAACAGCAGGAACAGGGTCACCAATATAATGGCAGGAATCATATCTCCGACCTAAAACAAGAAGGAGGAAAGGAACAGTCAAAATTGGTGACATTTGTTTTCTGTTTTACAGTCATTGGATCATTTCCCTATGTTCTCTTTAGATTTGTTGTGTGCAAGGGGAGCACTGCCTCAGATTCACACAGACGTGGGCTTCATGCCTGGTCCGTTAACTGCGTATGCAGAGTCTACACGTTCTCTTTATGTTTTGTAGGGTTTTCCCCTGAGAATTCAGTTTACGCCTCATCTTTGAGGTGTTTACACTCATTTAATTTGTAAATCTGCACTGGCATCTCAATAAGGATTTGATCTAATTTTGGACCAAATCTGCTGGGAAATGTTGCATCTTTTTATAAACAGTCAAGGGTTCAAACAAACAAGCAATAAATCAATTGATCATTCAATCCCTGTTCATACTGGAGGCAGATTTCTGTCTTGATTTTACAACATGTTTTCATTTACTGCAATGTTTGTGTGAGAAGATCGGAAAACTCAGAGGAAATACATCAACTGTAGAAGCAGACAGATCAGTCACTGTCCTCCTACCCCCCTTAGCCAAACCCAGACACATGACGTAATAAGACAACTTCTGCCTGACCATTTTGATCCTTTGATTCAAGATTAATGGAAGAGCAAAATGAATGAGACCAATTTAACATCACCCACCCACTTTGTTAAACACATCCAACAGTATTGTGCATTATCTGGGTGTGTCTGTCTTGCTATTCACCATGTTTTAAAAAACCTTGGTGTTACTGAAGCTCAATCTAACGGAGTCATCTTTATCATGGTGTGGTTTTATGTTCCACTTTTCTCCAGCAATGTAGTGTTTTATTATTGTTTATGAATAAAGTGAATTGCTTTGTAAAGCAGTTTGAGGGAATGTTCACGGTGACGGGCTCTATATGCTGAAAAGCCTGTCTTTAGCAGTGGAGACCATATTATAGTGTAGTGTAATAAAATTGGTTCATAAAACAGCAGCATTGTGTTAAAGGAAAAGAAAGTATGGCAGCTTTCATTTAGACCTGACACATCTTTTAGATGCCGTGGACATCACATTATTTACCCCAAACCTATTTTATTGATGAGCAATATAATATGCAATATTGATATGGATTAACCATCTTAACCCGCAGTAGTGATTATCCTAAGTTTTAGAACAGACGACAGTTATGATGCATTATGGGATGTAAACAACAGTATCCCAAGTGAAGAGTAAAAACCAACAGATAGATAGATAGAGAGTTAGTTATATGTCCAAGGGGACATTTAGCCTTTACAAAAGTTCAAGAAGGCGGCATGGTGGCGCAGTGGGTAGTGCTACTGCCTTGCAGTTAGGAGACCCGGGTTCACTTCCCAGGTCCACCCTGCGTGGAGTTTGCATGTTCTCCCCGTGTCTGTGTGGATGTGCTTCGGTTTCCTCCCACAGTCCAAAGACATGCAGGTTAGGTAAATTGTGCTTGGTGTGTGCGTGGCGGCGCCCTGCCCGGAGTTTGTTTCCTGTCTTGTGCCCTGTTGGCTGGGATTGACCCCCGTGACCCTGTAGTTAGGAAATAACAGGTTGAATAATAGATGGATGAAAAAGTTCAAGAAATGTAGAAATATTGTGGGTCAAAATTGACCTGAAAGACATGGCAGTGTTCAAAATGTGTAGCAGCCGTAAACAAATGTGATATTTGGAAACTTGACTTCATTTTTGTAAAGTCAGAGCATTTTATTAACAAGTCTTAATACTGTATCTCTGAGCTCAACAGATGACATTTAGGTGTTTCTATGGGTTGTGAACACACTGCCTTAAATGCAGTGACAAATAAATTAAAGTGAATGGAGACTCGAAGGGCATCGCTATGTTCAGTTCTGAGTTCATGACATTTAAGATGTTTTAATGTGTTATGAACAAACTACCCTAAATGCAGTTGAAAATTCATTAAAGTGGTGGGCTAAAGCAGGGGTTGTTAACCCTTTTCTTAATTAATGACCTGTTCTTGGTCCTAATTAACTTCTTTTGAAATCATTGTATTTGACTTGCTCTTGAAGACTCAGACCCCTTAATTTAGGGCTCCTCAATCACGGTCCTGGAGGGCCGCAGTGACTGCAGGTTTTTGCTCCAACCCAATTACTTAATAAGAAGCACTTATTGCTCAAGTAACACTTCTGCTTCACTTTAGTTGTCTCGCTCGTTAAGATTTTAAACCCTTTTTGCTTATTTTAGTCTTAAACAGATGTATTCTTGGTTTTTAATTGCTACTAAATAGCAATAACATGCAAATAACAAAAGAGACCAGCATTTCTACATTTAGCTTGATACCATTTACACCTGTGTGTATTAATTAACTACTTCGAAGGAAAGTGAAGAGAAAAAAGTAAAGAACTGAGAAATACTTCTCCATTTTAGCCTTCAAGTCATTTGGATGAAAGGGGAAGAAAATCCAGGATGTGAGAATGACCTGACATGGCATAGTTAAAGCACTAACAAGCCATAAAATTAAATTATTGGCAAGAATTGCTTTTTTATTAAGCAACCAGGTTAGAACAAAAACCTGCAGCCACTGCGGCCCTCCAGGACTGTGATTGAGGACCCTCCGTTAATTGTTTCTTTTTTCTTAATTAGCAGCCAAACAATAATTAGATATAAAATGAGCCCAAGCAACTGGTGTCTATCACACAATATCTGAAAATAAAGAAAGATGAAGGTCTCAGGAATGCTGATCTGCTCAGGTGCCCAAAATATTTTAACAGTGCTTTTAGAAAAGAGAAAAACAGCAATGTCGGAAATGTCTGCTGTTGCACAATGGGAGCAGCAACAAACCACAGGATTAAAGAATGGGTTTAATTAACGACAATAATCGGCTCCTAATTAAGCAACTGGTTGGAGTGAAATTGGTTGGAGTTTGAGGCCCTGACTTAGTTGGCCTTCTGTTGACTCCCTCACTTCACATTTCATTTCCGTTTGGGTGCCAATTAAGGAAAGAAATTCAGAGGAAGGATGAAGAAGTTTAGGGGAACAAATCTTAAAACAGAAGTCAATTACAATGAATTCACAAGATGTTCATTAGCAGCACAAACAGGGCACTCATTAAAAAAAGGGTTAGAATGAAAACCTGCCACCACGGTGATCCTCCAGGACCAGAATTGGTGACCCTCTGGCTAAAGTTGACAAGGTAAATTAAATTTTTAAAAGTTAAAATTTAGAAAAATGTACAAATTAGAGGGTGTTTAACTATTTTTTAAGAACTGTTTATTAATTTGGGGGTATGTTGAAAAAATCACCAAGTTACATACTGAGACAGATTAAATACATTGTGCTTTTACTGATTTCACACAAACAATGGTCATATCTGACCTGAAGAAGATGAACGGTTTAAAAGTAAATGCAATTCAAGGGTACATAAAAATTGTTCCTAATGCAGTACAGCAGTACACCTCCCATCTTAAACAGACTTGTTATTATCAAAAGCTGGAAATGCAATCACACAGCTATGGGGTTAGGCTGGAAACCACAAGGTACAGCAGGTCACAGGCACCAGACCTCACCACCCATGTCTCTGATTTATTTTTAAGATTAATCAGGAGAAAGTAGGGTGAAATGACACCTTTTATTGACCAATAAAAGGTGTCATTTCACTCCACTTTCTCCTGTATCAATCTATGGCTAACACGGTACAACACCCTACTGCTAAGATTAATCAGCTAACTTTCAATAGCATGTTTGCTTTGAGCGCCACTACAGTTTGTCGATTGGGAAGTATCTGCATATACTATATAACTGAAACGATAAACCAAATGAAATAAGTAGACAGTTACGTGCTAATTGGCGAATCTACTCCCTCAGTAAAATCACAGATATTTCGGGAGGTGTGAACTAAATCTAAATGGACAGTGCCCAGCAGGGGAGAGAGTAAATGCGGATGTCGCCCATTGTGCCCCACCTTACTTTCCCACATTGAAATGAGGGCAAAAAAAAACCGTGTGAAAAACCTCGAGTCTGCCGATCATCCACCGGGTGACGTGCTGTGCCTCCGCCTCGACTGAAACTTCGGATCGAAACTTTTTGTTCCCAACGTCATGCTGTGCAGTGAGTGTGCAGCTGACATTCAGATGCCTCGGAGACAAGGGTGGCAAGAGCGCCACCTGTTGTTCGAAAATTCTGTCATTAAACTCTGTTGCAGCCCGCAGAATATCTTCAGAATACATAAACAGGCGCGGCGCGACTTTACCACTCAAGTTTAATTACGCGAAACTGCACGAACTGGTGTCCGGTCCAGGAATGGTGTATTTCAAGACAAAAGTGTCGTAGGGATACACCTGGCGCTCTAAACTCGCCAAACGGGCTAGAAAATAGATAGCTTGATTATTTAATATAAACTATATACCGGACAAAACATTTGAAAAAAGTACACTTTAACAAAACCACCGAAAACGACTGGAACAAGACTGCGAGATGTAAACGACTTTGAGAAAGGAACGTCTATGAAACACTTAATGACAGCACGCAGACAGAAGAGGTAATCCGTGAAGAAACGGAATATAAAAGGAAGACGCAGCGCGTGAATGTGTGTGTGTGTGTTAAACTTTTCACGTGTTGTCTGTTACTTTATTGCCATAACAACGTTGCGCTGAATCTTAAGATCAAACAAAACAACGATGTAAGTATGCAGCATCAAGGAAGCAGAAACAATCATTTCGCAATCGCCGCATCTAATGCTGTAGGTCAATGGTTAACTAAATGAATGTATTTCATGAAAGAGTTCAACTTGTTTCAATAGTGGCTTCTGAAATGCAAAGCATATTTCAAATGTAACACATTTTGGAACTAATCCTGTCAAATATCTATCTGTCTATCTATCTATCCCTACCTTCCCCAGACCTGCTCAATCTGTTCCAGGGCAGTGGTGGTCCAGAGACTACACCAGAGCCTTAGGTAACAGCCCTTGACAGGGCACTGGTCTATTACAAAGCCCACTTATGTACCACACCCAAACTTGCACTAAAACCAGTTTAAGGTTATCCCTAACCCTAATCTGCATGCCTTCAGAGATGCGGAAGGAAAGCCACAACACCAGAGGCGCAATCCATGCTGGTAGTGGGGGAACATGCAAACTTGACATGCAGCGATCAGGCTTGAGGTTTACACCAAGAACCCCGAATCTGTGAAGCATCAATACAAAAAACACACACATATATTTGTATTTAAAATTCAAATAAAGCACACGTTTATTCCACTTATGACCTTCTACATGTTATACACTTACTTCAAACACAGCACAGTTACAATAGAATTTAATGGGAGCATATTGTTTGAGAAATGAAAAACAATTAAGAATGTATATAGTTTATATTCAATTAGAGAAAAGTAGAGAGTTAGGCTGACATCTTACGTAGCTAACTTTTGAGATCTGGCTAAGTTCTAACTGTTTACTGATATAACTTTACAGTTGGACCACAGACAGATTGAATGATTTGTTCAGAGTCACACAGTGAGGCAGACATGGGAACTGAACAGGCAACTTAATGATTTTTTTTTCATGTTTTTTGCAATCCACTGTTCTAATCCCTAATTTTTAAATTCCTAATATAGAATAAGAAGAGAAATCATTTTTAAGAAAAATCAGCTCACCTTTAAACAAACCTCCTTGACTCTTCTGTTTAGATGACCAGTCTTGTATAGTCACTCCTCTACAAATAAAAGCTGTTTGAAATAAGACAGATGCTGCTCTGAAGTGTCCCTGGGCTTGGTGACAGAGATCAGTGAGGATGCGGCCCAGAGGAAGTGTCCTCTGATATATGCAGCCCAGCCCAGGCTTGCTGACGTGATTGGATGCCTTAAAATAGAACAAGGTGTGACTCTACCTGTTGAGCAGGTTACTGAAGCTCACATGAACTGCTGAGAATCACAACAGCAGTGCTCTGCATGACTTCACTACACTCCCAGTCCAAAATTGTGTAGTTTTGAAGCTTTTAAGACTTTGCCCCAGCTGGCTTTGTCAGGTAAGACTCAGTTTCTCAGGGCAACCGGACTCTGGTGTGTAAACAGTGAAGTCAGAACAGACCGCAGTGAGTCAAGGCTGACAAAGTTTAGGCAACACTATTTATCTTTGTAATGATTAGCAAGTGGTGCTCAGGCTTGCCTAACCTATGGACATAGAGGCCCCTGTGGGATAAATCTGCTCTCCACAGAGGTAGCACTTGCAAATCAGATTCTGCTTCCTGCTAAGGTTAAAAGATGGAGGAGAAATTATGCTTTTAGCTCTTTTTCCCACAAATAAGGAAATTCACTATGGTTCAGACTCAAAGGCTTTGTGGAAGCAGAGTGTGTTGTGGAGTGGAGGGATTCCACACCTCCCCCAAACAGACTCCTGTTAGCACTAACATTTTTTCTGCATGGATAAGCACGCTAGGCTGGGTAAGTTTAAGTGTGCTTTAGAAGTATTGAGTCGGCTTAATTAAAATGAAGAAGGAGGAGCTCAGTGTTTTCCTGCGCGACAGCAAAGTTCTTAGAGTTGATAAGATTCCACCTGAAAGTGTTTGTTGAACTCTAGCAGATTTAAAGTAAATGATTTTAATGTATTGAGGCAGCTGGATGAAAAATCATTCTTAATCTTCATCTTAAAATTGGAAATCCTTTTTCTTTTAATAATTCGACTTCAAGCCAGAAATTTATTTCTAACCTTCCATCCATGCATTCTCAAATGTGTTTAATCCCATTAAAAGTCAGGGAGGCCTCAGGGTCTCTCAGCCTCATTAAGCTTAGGGCAGAAGTCGGCTCTGGCCATGGCACCAGTCCACCATTGGATATGCTCTCAAATGCATCTAAACACACTCCATTATCTTTAACTCTTAGTAGTTATGGCTGCCCTTGATTTAATACATTATTTTGTGGATATCTGGGATTTGCTCAGCTTTTGGCGGAAGGCCTTATAGTGAAGGTGTGTAATGGCATACAGTATGTCAAACACCACCTTCTGCAACAAGTCCATGTTGCAGCTGTAGACTTGGAATTAGGGCTTTAAAAGAGATGAAGAAAAGGCAAACTTTTGACAAAAGGATTCAACAACTTGAAACATTCATGCTGTGAGTGCGGTGATGGTTGGGTTGTCTTTTACCTTTATGGTTAAACATATGGTTATTACATCTTGCCTGAAGAAGGGGCCTGAGTTGCCTCAAAAGCCTGCATATTGTAATCTTTTTAGTTAGCTAATAAAAGGTGTCATTTTGCTTGACTTCTCACTACATCCATACTCCACGGTATAACACCCTAGTACTCTTCTCTTACTAAATGAATCAGCCTGGAGAGGTCTATTAATTTTTTACATTTACGATGTCTTCTCACTTAAAGGTTTTCCAATGTTGGTTATCTGTCTTGGTGTCTAAATAAACACAGGGAACACCTGTTTCTGATTTACATCTTGCTGGAAGAAAGGGCCTGGCTTGCCTCGAAAGCTTGCATATTGTAATTTTTTTAGTTAGGCAATAAAAGGTGTCATTTTGCTTGACCTATCACTACCTTTATGGGTATTTTCCTTCTTACATGTTCCATTTTTATTCTGAATTTAATTCCATAAACAATCACAAAAGTGATGATGTGAAATGTCACAATTACATCCTCAAAACAGCTTAAATCAGCTTATGGCCACGAGATCCTCAGCCTATCTGGTAGCATGGAGAGCGGGGAAATAGACGTCGATATGCAGTGCACCAGTCTGTGGCAGGACCTAGCATACACGTACTGTAAGAGAGCAGTGTAATGCTGCAGGTGAACCTGTACTGCATATACCAACAAAACAAAAAAGTATATATGAAGCTCAAAATGAAAATACATCAATGAGTAAACACTATCATAAAAGAATAGAGCAAAAAAGCGATATATCAAAACTGTGCCTCAACAGAATAGAAACTCATGTGCCAGACTCATCATTTACCTTTTCATTATACATCAGACAAACATTGTCAAGAATTGATTACATCTCACATCCCTTACACAAAAAAGCCTAATACCCCGAGTTCCCTCATAAACAAAACATAGATGAATTCACCAAGTCAGACAACCACCAAGCCGAAGTACATTGTGTAGGGAATGGTAAACAAGACATTACATTGATTTTTTCACCATACAGTGGATTCAGAAAGTATTCAGATCACTTCACTTTCTGTATACTTTATTGTGCTGAACTGTTAATTTAAAAATTGATAAGTTTGCCATTTTGCCCATCAGTCTATGCTTAAAAACCCTTAAAGACAAAGTGAAAGCATGTTTTCAGAAAGGTCTGCAAATTTATTAAAAATCAAAAACAATATCTCTCATTCATATAAGTATTCATACCTTTAATTAAATAATTTGTAGAAGTGCTTTTGGCAGGAGTTATGGCTTTGAGTTTTCCTGTATAATAATAATAATAAGTTACATTTATATAGCGCTTATCTCAATACTCCAAGCACACCACCAATGTGTAGCACCCACCTTTATGATGTGACAGCAGCCATCTTCTACGCGGTGGTGTGCTGGGGAGGCAGCATAAAGAAGAGGGATGCCTCACACCTGGACAAACTGGTGTGGCAGGCAGGCTCTATTGTAGGCAAAGAGCTGGACAGTTTGACATCCGTGGCAGAGCGACAGGTACTGAGCAGGCTCCTGTCAGTCATGGAGAATCCACTGAACAGGATAATCTCCAGACAGAGGAGCAGCTTCAGTGACAGACTTTTGTCACTGTCCTGCTCCACTGACAGACTGAGGAGATTGTTCCTCCCCCACACTATGCAACTCTTCAAGTCCACCCCGGGGGGTAAACGTTAATATTATACAAAATTATTGTCTATCTATCTATCATTATTATGCCAGTACACTCACCATGCATTAGGTATTAGGTGGTGAAGGGGTGAGAGATAGCCAATCAGAGACAAGGTATGATTAGGGGTCCAGAATAGACAAGGCCATGATAGGCAATTTAGCCAGGATATTTAGATAAACCCAACTCTTTTTGAAAGATGCCCAAGAATCTTTAATGACCAGAGATAGTCAGGAATCTCATCTCATCTGAAATCTCATCTGAGGGATGGTGCCATATGTTACTCCATTACTGCACTGGGGCATTGGGATCCACACACAGACCACAGGGTTAGTGCCCCCGGCTGGCCTCACCAACATCTCTTACCAGCAGCAACCCTAACTTTTCCTAGATGGTCTCTCATCCAAGTAGTGACTGGGCTAGCCCATGCTCAGCTACAGGTAGAAAACATGTTCTGAAGCCCAGGTGATATGGCTGCTGATTATGGTTTCTAAGACCCTGCAAGCTTTGCACACCTGAATTAGGGCAGTTAATTTCATTCTACCTGGCAGATTCTCTCAAACTTCATTTGATTGGTTGGGAACCATCTCTAAACTGGAATCTTCAGGTCTCCCCACAGATATTCTATGAGGTTTATGTCTGGGCATTGGATGAGTTACTCAAGGGCAGTCAGAGACTTGCCCCAAAGCCACTCCAGTATTGTCTTGGCTGTATGTTTTGGGTTATTGTTATGCTGAAAGATGAACCATTGCTCTAGTCTGAGACTACATGCACTGCGGAGCAGGTTGTCTTCAAGGACTTCTGTGTATTTGGCTGCATTCTGCCTTCCCTCAATTCTGAGAAGTATCCTTGTCCCAGCCATTAAGATGCACCCCTATAGCATAATACTGCTACTCCACTACTCCATTGTAGTGATGGTATTAGGCAAGTGATGAGCAGTGTGTGGTCTTCAGCACACCTAGAGCTTGGAGTTCTGTCCAAAGAGTTCAATTTCTGTCTTATTAGGCCAGGTAATCTGTTTTCTCATGCCCTCAGAGTTCAGGCAAGCTGTTATATGGCTTTTACTCAAGAGTGTTTCCCATCTTCTGCTACTGAAATGGCATAAATGGCAGTGGACTTTTGATACTAAGTTAGACAGACCATTGAGTTCTCGGTCACCTCCCTGATCAAGGCCCTTCTTGTCCGGTTACTCAGTTTGAGGCAGTTGTGATCCTGGGAACACTAAAATCTTTAGAAATGGTTTTATACCCTTGCCCTGATCTATGCCTCACCATAGTTTGATTGTAGAGGTCTAAAGAGTGTTCCTTGGACTTTATGGCTTGATTTGTTCTCCAGACATGCAGATTCCATGCACACACAACTGGTGCAGAACTAAAACAAATGATGTGGGTTCTGTGAGAAATGTGTTACTGTGCTACCTACAGTTGGGAATTGCTTTATGGAAATCAATGTCAGAACTCCATACCAGGCTCTAAATACCATATAAACATTTTTTCACGTGGTATGCCTGGGCTATGCTTTATACATACACGATGTTTCTTACAGAATCCCCTTAAGGTGAATCATCTGCCTAAAGGAAAATCTAAAAGTGAGGATGCGCTTTTGGTGTTTTCATGACTGTTAGGACTTTTGCTACATGAGGTTGGATTAATCCTCTGTGATACTAGTTTGCTTTGGGTTGAGTCAGAAGTAGTAGTCTTCTTCTTCTTCTTTCGGCTGCTCCCATTAGGGGTTGCCACAGCGGATCATCTTCTTACATATCTTTCTGTCCTCTGCATCTTGTTCTTTTTACACCCATCACTTGCATGTCCCCTCTCACCACATCCATAAACCTTCTCTTAGACCTTCCTCTTTTTCTCTTGCCTGGCAGCTCTATCCTCAGCATCCTTTTCCCAATATACTCAGCATTTCTCCTCTGCACATGTCCAAACCAATGCAATCTCGCCTCTCTGACTTTGTCTCCTAACCATCCAACTTGAGCTGACCCTCTAATGTACTCATTTCTAATCCTGTCCATCCTCGTCACACCCAGTGCAAATCTTAGCATCTTTAACTCTGCTACCTCCAGCTCTGTCTCCTGCTTTCTGGTCAGTGTCACCATCTCCAACCCATATAACATAGCTGGTCTCACTACTGTCATGTAGACCTTCCCTTTCACTCTTGCTGATAGCCGTCTGTCACAAATCACTCCTGACACTCTTTTCCACCCATTCCACCCTGCCTGCACTCTCTTTTTCACTTCTCTTTCACAATCCCCGTTACTCTGTACTGTTGATAACAAGTATTTAAACTCATCCACCTTCTCCAACTCTACTCCCTGCATCCTCACCATTCCACTGACCTCCCTCTAATTTACACACATGTATTCTGTCTTGTTCCTACTGACCTTCATTCCTCTCCTCTCTAGAGCATATCTCCATCTCTCCAGGGTCTCCTCAAACTGCTCCATACTATCGCTACACATCACAATGTCATCAGCAAACATCATAGTCTATAGGGACTCCTGTCTAATCTTGTCTGTCAACCTGTCCATCACCATTGCAAATAAGAAAGGGCTCAGGGCCGATCCCTGATGTAATCCCACCTCCACCTTGAATACATCCATCACTCCTACCGAAGACCTCACCACAATCACACTTCCCTCATAAATATCCTGTACAACTCTTACATACTCCTCTGCCACTCCCGACTTCCTCATACATTACCACAACTCCTCTCGAGGCACCCTTTCTCCAGGTCCACAAAGACACAATGCAACTCCTTCTGGCCTTCTCTATACTTCTCCATCAACACCCTAACAGCAAACATTGCATCTGTGGTGCTCTTCATGGCATTAAACCATACTGCTCCTCACTAATCATCACATCACTTCTTAACCTAGCTTCCACTACTCTTTCCCATAACTTCATGCTGTGGCTCATCAATATTATCCCCCTGTAGTTACTACAGTCCTGCACATCCCCCTTATTCTTAGATATCAGCACCAATACACTTCTTCTCCACTCCTCAGGCATCCTCTCACTTTCCAAGATTCCATTAAACAATCTGGTTAAAAACTCCACTGCCATCTCTCGTAAACACCTCCATGCTTCCACAGGTATGTCAACTGGACCAACGGCTTTTCCATTCTTCATCCTCTTCATAGCTGTCCTTACTTCCTCCTTGGTAATCCATTGCACTTCCTGATTCAGTACTCCACATCATCCAACCTCTTCTCTCTATCATTCTCTTCATTCATAAGCCTCTTAAAGTACTCCTTCCATCTGCTCAACACACTCTTCTCGCTTGTGAGTACATTTCCATCTCTGTCCTTTATTACCCTAACCTGCTGCACATCTTTCCCAGCTCGGTCCCTCTGTCTAGCCAATCGGTACAGGTCCTTTTCTCCCTCCTTAGTGTCCAACCTCTCATACAACTCATCATACGCTTTTTCTTTAGCCTTCACCACCTCTCTCTTCACCTTGCACCTTATCTCCTTGTACTCTTGTCTACTTTCTGCATCTCTCTGACTATCCCACTTCTTCTTTGCCATCCTCAAAAATGAGTATGGTGAAATATACAGTATGTTTTCCTGATCAGAGGCAAGGTATGCTTGCCTGTTTTCTTACAATTGAAACTGTACTCAATATGACAAAAGATACCCAAAGGCAAAAGGAGAGAAAAATGC